>VXAK01020094.1:8635-125356 GCA_013399435.1 Arenaria interpres | reverse complement strand
CCGCCGGTTAATCCCGGTGTGCGCTTCCCCCGGGAGACAGGTGCCACGGCAGCGGCGCGCACGGGGGATGCTCGGACGCGGGGGGATTGCGGCCGCCGAGCCGGCCAAGGCTGCGTTTTTCCCCCAGCCCGAGGTGCCCTTCAGCCCCTTCACCACAGCTCCCGTTCCGGTGCCTTGTAATTAACGGCATTACAGAGAGAGACTCCTTCTACCGCATCTGACGGAAGGAAGGGGGAAGGGTTTGGGGGCTGCTGCAATAGCTCCGAATAGTACTAGGTATAAAAGGAGTGTTTTGGCCTCTTAGCGATGGAAGTTGAAAGCCAATACAGTCCCGGCTTTTCGCTGGCCGCCCCTCACCACTGTGGCCAGTCGACATTCGATCAGCGCTCCCTTCGCTCCCTGCCATCTGTTTGGAAGCGCTGCAGGAATATGGAGGGGAGGGGTGGGGGGGTTTAACTACTTTGTAGTCGATTCTGAAGTCCTTACAGAGGCAGAACTCCTGTTGACTTCAAGGAGCTTTACCCAAGCGAGAACTGCAGGATCAGAGGTTATTTTTTTGTCCCTAGCAGTGCATGGATTTTTTTCTTCCCAAGCCCGAAAGCATCTCTAAAACAAAAACTATTGCCTAGGTACATACAGGGAAGTGAGTGTTCATAACATGAACAAGGTGCACAAAACGACAAGATTAATAAAGCTCTGCTGTTTTCCAGAAGGATATAGAGTCACGTTACCCTTTATATTCTCGGGGGAAAAATAGCAAAAATCAGGACCTTAGTGTGTCAGCTGTCACCATCGCTTGGCTTTTGGCTTTCCAGAGTTGGTTACCTTTGTTTCCTGTTGTCTAGTGCTAAAAGAGATGCAAAATAAAGCAAATGGTTTGAAACACCAAGCCAGAATCTTCTGTTGCCTCAACCCATGCCAATCTGTTATACTCAATATGCCTTCTGGGACGTAATGGGGGTCACAATTTAGCCCCGTTTAATCACGTTTTCAAATACTCTTCCTTCAAAAGCCTGTTGAAATCGCATAGAGGGAGAGGCAGGTTAGATTCCAAAGTGATACAGTAATTGCACAGCTGTAATTTTGCCTCTTTCCAAATTTCTGTTCACAGGTTTATTAAAATCCATTGTATTTGGCGAGAATCATTGAGATTGGCAGGGTTTTACAAAGAGCCCATAATACTCTGAACAATATAGCTTGGTGAGTCCCTGGGCTTGAAAAAAGTACTCACAGGAAATATCTCTGCTAGATACAAATTGGACCTGGTAGGTAGAAGGTAAATGAAGTGAGAGGGAGGGACGGGATTTGCTTCTGTGGCACTTTCTGCTGAACGCACAAGTTCCACTTGCTAGAAATGCGTCCGCTCCTGCTGACAGAGGTGTCCTGCCTAATGGTCATTGTCCACCTCATTTATTTACTTTTTTGGGGGTTTTGCAGGGGATTTTTTTCACTGTTGGTTGTACTTGATTTTGTCAGCAGGAGCAATCAGTGTGAGAAATGTGCTCCATCTTTAACCTAGATTTGAACAGATTTTTTCCTAAATTTAACCAGTGTGAACACAGGAGGAGATGAGTATAATTAACCCTGGAGTTGCAAGCAGTGCTTTTCCTGGGATAACCTCACAGCAGGTCAAGGTGTCATTTTGCACAGCCGGTTGTCACATGTTTTCGGTAGATGGCACGCACAGAGCAGCATTTGTCTCAGAAACACACGTCTCTGCTGGGCTGTCTGCAGGGAATTTTAAAGAAATGCCCTGCATGTTGGAGAAGGGAGTGTGCAATTAAACTGGAATTGCGGTGTTACTACTCCTAGCCCAGTCCCAGAGCTCCCATTTTAGCAGGAAGATCTGTGAATTCGTGTCTGAAGGGAAAACGGGGGAGGGACTTTCCCCAGAACTGTCATAATAATTAGTATACCTTTCTAATAGCAACTTCAAGAGGTGCAGCAGTGAGACTTTAATTTCTAAGTGTGGTGCAGCAGAAGCCACCAGTTTCTTTACTTGGTTGGCTCTAGCAGGGGCACCAGCACAGGCTGCTGGAGCTGAAGTCAGTGTTATTTGACATGGGGAGGAGAGGAGATGCAGGGAGTTTTGCTCCCGAACACTGAATGGGTGCCTAGAGCTGTTTTTAAGATAAATAAATCTGCATAGTGCAGAAAGCGTAACAGCAGCACATCTTAATTTTAGAGAAGGCAGTTTTTCACTTAGCTCTGATGTATACCCGGTAGCATTAGCAGCTGTCATCCGAGTGTCCTTATTACCAAGTTCTTTTAGCACCTCCGCTTCCTCTCCAAGCTTAGCATTTAAGAAGCCCACCTTGCTTTTGCACTGTCATTTTTCATGTGGCCACCAGACATCCACCTGTCAGAGATGTTTTGCATCACAAATATAGATGCAGGCACACACAATTACTTGTTTAGATGCAGCATACCAGTCGGAAGAGAGCATCAACCATAGATAAATATGCACTTAGCCAAATAAGCAGGTGAGAAATATACACCCAAAGGGGATTTGGGGCAATCTCATGGGTGAAGGTTGGAGTTGGTTGGGTTTTTTTTTAATCTGACTGATTCCATGAGTAAGAATATGTGGGCAAACACTAAACTGTTGTCAGTGCCTGTATTGCCTTGCAGAATGTAAATTTAGGCACAAACCTGCACACAGATGCTTGTTTAGCTCTGCTTGTTCTGTAGAGCACCTTCCACAGGCAATTCTCATACTGCAAGGTGTGGCGGCCAACTCTTGTGTTCGGTCAGAGCCCCACAATATTTGGTGTGTTTTCTGAAGTTCGCTGTTGTGGAGCTGTGTGGCATTCCCACAACCTAAACTATTTAGCCTCTTTCAAAAGGTCCAAAATCTGTTGGGTTTTAAATTCTTCTGGGCATTTTGTGTATTTTAAATCAGCCTAGGATTTTCACTACTTGCCATTAGCAGTGCTGCTGGCATTTCTTTCACTGTGCTACTAGCTGGGCTTCAGTTTTAGCTCCAAAAGTTTTGCTTTAAAGGGACTCCCCCTCACATCTGCCAAAACTAGTTCTTACATGGACCTGCTAATACCCCCCTTCCTTTTACCACAAGTCTCTTTGATAAATGTCACCAGATGCAAGAGCCGCAGCATGGTCAAGGCTCCCAGAAATTGCTGGGGTAGGCAAAGAAAAAGCCTACCAACAGCAGAGAGCCTCGCTGAATGAATGCAGGGCTGTAAGGCAAACAGTCCTTCCTTTATGACTCACTGACGGTCTCTGACCTTGAGGAAGTCATTTGACCTCCTTTTGCCTCTCTCAGCCCTATTGAAAAATAAAAAACAGGGACCACAATCTCATCCTGATGGTGCATTCAACTGAGTTCCCCCCAAGTCAGTGGTTTGTGTTCTTTTAAAGAACAGATGAACGTATGAAAAATGCCTGTGGAAAAGCAAACTGGCCAAATATCCCTCAGGTCTCTGTTTCCCTTCTACTCCTGTAGCATCTTTGACCTAGAAGAAGCTTAAATGTTTCATGTGCTGCACACAGGTAAGGACCATTTACCTACTACAAACACATCCATTGCTGTCACTAAATGCAATGATCAGTGTATCCCAGCATTACTGCCTAAAAGTTTACAGGATCAAAAGGGCTGTGTCTGCTCTGCAGAGAGAAACAAGCCCTAGTTGCTCCAAAGCAGCAAAATGCTAAGGGTAAGCATAGTTTTAAGCTGTTCTGGTGAGGGGATGTTGCAGTGTGATAAGCAAACCTTTGCTTGTTTCCCTAAGCATGCAGAAATGCTAGAGCTAATCCTGGCAGGAAAAACAGAACCAGAGAGAGAATTGGGGATGAGGAACGGCACTGTGGGATCTGGATTTCTAGTCCTCCCTCTCTGCGTTAACTAATTGTACTATCTTCACCAAATCTCCTCATTCTTAAACCTCAAGTTTATCTATCTACATTTATGACCTCTTGGGAGCACAGGAAGCCTTTGTTAACTACATGAATTTAAATAAAGTGTAATGTATTTATATACTTGTTCAAGTAGGTTTAGTTTAGTACAGGAGTCTCACCAGGAGGACACGCATACCTGCACAGAGTATTACAAAACGTAGCCATCCAAGGTACATTTCAGCCTGGATGTTGAGGTTTGGCCGCCTACAGTGGCAGAAATGTGCAGTACTACCATTCGTGACTATGTGAAGGTCATAGCGACAGTCCCACAAAACATGGGACTTCCAGCAGTGTAGGAACTTCCTAGGACCCTCAGGCTCCAGACCGGGCTGTGGGTGCTACTCCCAACCGTCACCAGTTGCACAGACATCAGTGAGTAGCCCCACTGAGAAATCTAAATAAAAATACTTATAATACTTAATCCAAGTAAAAATATAACTGAACGTGAGAAAAGCTGGTAAAACTTGTCTCCACTGACCACCCACTAGGACTCCTCACAAGAAGCCTCTGCTAAAATCCCATCCCAGTATATAGTCGTTAACAAGTACAGACTCTACCAGGACACATGGTGCTGTGGGTGTTAAAGCAGTCTTGGATTGTTGCTTGATGTGAAGCTTTTTTTATGTGCTGCATCGACAAAAACCACCCTCTGTAAGGATACCATGCAATGGGAGAGAGACACAAAAGCAAACAGAGCAGGATGCGGTCTGCACTTTCACTGACTGAGGTGGGATTTTCCCGACACTCTTGGTTTAGGTACATCTACCCAGCCAGAGCACATGGGAGTATCTTGTTTTACAAGTAGTTGCAATTGCAATAGAGAATAAACACAGATGACTATGATGTGAGAAACTGGACATGAGAGACCAACAGTGTGGGCTTTTTTCAGTGATAGGCCCAAACCCTGACACTTGTTTAAGAAAGAAGCGGGATTTGAAGCCATTGTCATGAATTACTCTTTAGAGAGACTCTGTATTTACCTATTTCCTGTTAATTTTCTGGGACAAAATTCTAACTGTTCAGGCAGGAGTTTCTTCTGCATTGAGAGGATGGGATGGAAATACATCCAGATGCTGGGGGGGGCAGGAGGGAAGAAGAGAAAGGATGGCAAGCTGCCTCCAAACTTGGTTTAAGTCATTCGTGTCTGACAGCATCTTGCTCTGCGGCAGGAGATGCATTTTCCTCTGTATATGTCACTATTCTTCCCAAGCCTTTTCAAAACTTCAGGCTCTGGTGGAGTTTGTTTTTAATTTAAAGACTTCTACCACGTGTTTATTTCCCTTTGCATGAGAAGCCTTTCCAGATGACCTTGTCACCATTTGCCTGAAAGAGAGGTTATTGGGAAGGTATAGAGCGCCTTGCCAGACAGCCCCGAGGAGCTGCAGTCTTGGTGAGCTCAGATCCATCCAAGTCTAGCTACAGCTCACCATGGGAGATGGAGCAGGAGATGTCAAAAAAATCAAAAAGCTTCCTCAAGAACAGAGTGGTGGTTAATTTGTTTACCTAAAGAGTACTGATTCTTCTCCACCTTGAGAACACTGATATATTTTCTGAGAGTTCTGTAGTAGCATGTCCTGCCAGCTTTACTCTGTCCTCCTCTGCAGTGCTGTCCTGGAGTTTCCTCCAGCAAAAGTCCTGCAATGAATCACAGCCTCTTACACCTCCACGGGTTTCCATCAGTGCTGTGCTGAACATGGTTCATCTGGTTCAATAAAATCTAGTGTCAAAATCAAAGCTGGTTCCCAGTCTACTGCTAAATACATCCAATGAGCTCCATGGTTACCTCCTTTTCTGGGAGCTGGGCCACCTCTGCATGGTTCAACAGGTGGAGCATCCCTTTCTTCCTCCTGTTCGCTTAGGCTGAGACCCAGAAATTTCTAACCCAACTCCAGAACTGTTTCTCCGGCCTTTCTCCTAGAAGTGCTTATCATTTCAGTAGCACATCCCCGGTTCCTCACTGGTGTCCTCTGAGCAATGCAACTGACGCTTCAAGAATGGAGAGTCATCAGAAATGTTCACATTAGGATTTTAGGATGAGATCTAATACACACCTGATAAAGCAGGTTGCTGTGAGGAAATGAATAGTAGAAGTTAACAGTACAAATAAAAGGAGAGGTCTAAATGTTGCCAGGTCCCAGTTTCTTCTCGATATTGTGCCATCTCATAGAAAATAACATATAAAGGATTATGAAATTGAGGAAACAAAATGAAGAAAGGGAGTAAGTATGAAAGAATTTTTGAGAAGATTTACTGGCTATTTATTTTCTTCTTTGTTCTCTCACTTCATGAATGAGAAACTGATATAGAAGGAAGACAACTGTTTATTAATCTTGTTTTGAGCTTACTCAGGCAACCATACCAGTGACTAATACTGAGGATTAAAAATGCTTTGAAAAAGAGTCAATATTAAATATCATTAACTAGAAAGTTGTTACTAATGGCTGCTCAGAAATCTTTATTTGTTCCTGCACTGCATCTTGGATAGGAAACAGTAAGGTTAGGACATTGATCGATGAATGCAGGTAAATCTTGTGGTGGCGTGGAGCGTTACTATTATGTTCTCTTTAAGAAAGGTTGTAGAGTCAGTGCGGTTTCTGGAAGATTTGCTGGAATTGGGAATTGCTGAAGGTAGCTTCTGCTGGGGCACACTCACTTGACTTGCGTGAGGCTAGGAGATGGTGGTAAGACACTGTAGCTTACCCTGCTCTTACAGGCTTGCCTAGGCATTGGCAGCCATTGAAGGTGGGGCTGGGGCAGACTGTCTCAATATAGCTATTCAGAGATTAGGACACTGCTAGAAACAATACTAAGACAATTCATGGAAATGAATTAGGCACAGTCACGTTTTCTGTCTGCGATAACCCATGGCAGAAGCGACAGCTGGGAGCAATGATCTTTAGCTGTCATAGCTTGATGTGCCAAAGCTCATCTGTTACTATCCATCGGCAGTAGCTAATGTCATGATCTTTACTTCAAAATCCACTCCATTCTCCCCAGTCTCCAAAATTCTTGACACGCCATCCCCCTGAGGCTGATAGGCTGGATAGCACCATCTGCTTCTCCTTGGCTTTGTCCTGTGTACCCAGTTCTCCCATCATGTTTCTCAGCTCAGGACTCAGGGCAGCTTACGCAGTCCATGCCTTTCCCACTTTGAATTCCTCTACTCACTCTCCCAGTTGCAGTGCAATCACAACAGATTTTTTGACCTCCCAGACAAAGCTGTGTCCCTTTCCAGGCTTTCCCCATCTCTGTTCTCCTGGTGTGGTCCTCTTACCCCCTTTATTTTCATATTGTGCCCCACAGCACCTTGGTGCGCCTGATTCCTTTGAGCTGATTTTGCCTGTGGTACAGTAGTTCAGGCTGGACCTTCTCTCCCTTCCTGGCTGTCCTCAAGGCCCATCTCTGCTGTGACACCTATAGGAAGCCAGTCATTTGGTGCTGGTTACCTATTTATGTATAACAAGGAGCACTTCTCCACAACAGTGTGCATTATGCAAGCTTGTGACTATATGCCGCATCTTCACACCCTTTGTCATTCGCCTTTACAGATTACCAACTCTTCTGATCAGGGTCATAAATTTTAACACACACTTGCCCTGTGTAGCCATGATGCCAACTTTGCCTGTCACAGCAGTACGCCCTCATCTTTAAAGCTCTAAGCTGTGTGAATCACTACCCCAGAATGGTTCTGCAACAGCCTCCCAACAAGAGTCAGGGTAAAAAGCAGTCTCGTGCTGTTTGCAACTCTAGCAGTTGTGGATCTGTTTGCCAAAGAACCCAGAATTTCCTGACAAGTCTTGTGTCCCAGGCTCCTGACTTTATCATGCCTGACTTTATCTCAGTCCTGTTCACCCATACGTACCACCACCAAGACAGGAACTGTAATTCTGTCCCCGGGTGGAGAGAACAACCATCCTTAGGTTGCTGCGTAAGCCTTTCAGGATGCCGGACATCGACTGTTGGATGCAAGACTACAGCATTTTTTCCTTCTCCAACAGATCCACATACGACAAGTCAAATCCCCTAGCTTCTCTAGCTGCTGCTCAGTATTCCCTTCTTCCTTTAGTAGGAGCACTGCTCATTGCATTTACTTGGTTCCGGTTTAGGGGGCTGTCATGTAGATTGTTCTGCATCGGTGGCAGCAGCAACTCCTTTGGTATCGGAGTGGCAGGCAGCAAAACTCTACTAATCTAGCCGTCAATCTCGTTGCCTGGGAGCTGCTGGAAAGGAGCAGCTGGGTCAGCCAGCAAAGAGCCACCAAACTAGTGTTCCTCAATTTTTTATCCCAAAGCTCCTGTGATGCTCTGATTACAACTGTCAGTTTTCCCGCCTCTGGTGTTATTCTGGCCTGGCCACATCAGGGACATCTAAACAGCTCCCTTCCTACCTGAGAAAACTCAAGTGAGGTATCTGCCTTTCTATAAGTCACCTTATTCCATGAAGCAAGAGGTTTCAGGGCCATCTTGGTAGAGCCTAATCAGGCAGTGGTGGAAATTTGCTACCCATCTGATGTGTCCGTAAAGCTTAGCCTAACATGCAAAGACTGATTTCAGATCAGCCAAATTGGATGCTGCTTATCTTAGGCCTTTTCCAACTTGAAAGACTTAGCAGTAAACAGCTCTGCTGCCTCAAGTCAAGGGCTATCTGAAGCAGATGAAGAGGAGAACACAAAACAAGCAGTGGGGTATCTTTGTCCTGCATATTCCCCTGTGTAGTGTGTGGGAGAGGAAATTTACGCCTGGAAGCAAATTAAAAGCAGAGGAAGTGTCTGGGACTTGAAAAATTATGTCAGACCTTTAGTGCTTCCTTTGGCTATTCCTGGGCTGATGTGACTAACAAACATCTACCTCCGGTGTGCTGTCCTACCCCTACAGTCACCATCTAATCCACAGGTTCACCCTGATATCTTACGATACAAAGAATGCTCTTTCAACTAACTGCAGGAAAGAAGCTGTGAGAATTCACATTCCTCTGCTCCACTCCTGCTCCCAGAGAGGAAAGAGGGCAGAAAGGTTTATGTTTCATCCACTCTTCCAGAGAATAAATAGGCTCCATGGAATGACTGTAGCCTCTCCCAAACAGGAGGTGCCCAGGGAGGTCATCCCCACACACAGCTCATCTTACAGAAGCAAGAATTATGAAGGAATTACACTGTTGTGATGCTCCAGAAAACCATAAGTCAGCCCTAGCCATTGCTCTGCAAAGACACCTTTTTTCTTGCTTAGTCCTTTGAAGAGAATCAAATCAGAATCTCCGCCCCATGCCTGTATCAGTGATTCTCTCATCAGACAGCGCAGTGCAAAGTTAAGCCTCAACTCCTTCAGTCACCATATATTTTTTAAATACTGGCATAATTCAAATCCTAGATTACTATCCTCTTAAATGCTTTGCAGCGATTAATTGCTTAAGACACAGTAGTGCATTCAAGTTGCAGGAAACCAGAGCAGCATAAGATCCTCACCTATATGGAAGTACAAAGAAAATGTATTCATTTTCCTTTATACATTCTCTAGCTACTGTGATGGAGCTCAAACTGCAGCAGCTCAGGAGTTTTGCTCATAGGATGGGGGGGGGGGTAAATTAAATTAATAGATTAATACAAAATAATATTTAAAACCCAGGGCTGATTAGCTTGGAGTACAGTGCCAGAAGGTATCATGGAGTTAAAGAACCTAATAAGGTTAGAAAAGAAGGCTTAGACACATAACTAATCAGAACATTCAGTGCTGTATTAGATAGGATAAAAACTGTGAAGCAAATATTACATTTTCATGCTTGAGAACCACTGCTAACTGGTTTGGATTTATGAATAAACTTCACTGAGATTTTCATTTCCCTGTCCACAGCCATGTCACATAAATGACTCAGTTATCCTGTGATTAGCTAGCATATTCACATCCTTTTCCTCTTCGGTTGTTTCCAGCTCCTGAGCTCACAAATTCTACCAGAAATTCCTGTTAGTCCCAAAGAGCATCATCTTAGATTTGGTATTATTGACTTCCATCCCAAACAAATTTACTGCTGTCCACCAGGTCATGTAGTTCTTTTTATGTGACATTGTCATCCTCATCCCTTTTAACAGGACCTTCCAGCCTCACACTGTCAGTGTGGCACGTTTACACCAGGGCATTAGCAAAAACACTGAACAAGCTGTTTTATTCTAAAATTATTTCCTGACATATTTTACTAGTGATCTCTTTTTACAGACCAATATGCTCATCAGTGGAACCCATTTCAGCTTCTTGAGCCACCACATAATTCCTATACTGTATCTTCATCTTCCCCAGCTTAACTGAAAAGGCACAGTCAAGACAGAGAACTGTATTACTGGCCTGATTCAGTACAATGATTTGGGTGTTTCTGGTGCCTGAAAACAAGCTCCCTACTTGGAGTGGAAGTTATCCTCCACGTGCTCTGAATCAGACACACTCTCCAGCCTTGGTCCTCCACTGCTGGCAATGCATTGCAGAAATGTGGTTTATGAAGGGTTTGGGAATGATCCGAGATCTTCACCTGAAGCACTTTGCCACAGTTTATGTTAAAGAGAAGACATCTTATTAGAGGGCTGGTTTATATGCTCTTACGTAGTTCAAACACCAACTTTAAGCAAATAATATCCTCTGGTCTTCAGTTTATTCATTTTCAGCCTGATTTCCAAAGGAAATGAGTCATAATCAAGTATGTTTTCTGTGACCTGGCTGTCAGTCTTCTCAACTTTCAAACCTGTTGGCCAGCTAGATTTGATGGAGGGACAGATGTCTCAATGGTACTTTTATATGGTATAAATGGAGAGCAGGGAAGAGGCAAGTACACTAGAGCCCAAACTACAGAGAAGGGTAACACTTAAGCTTACTTTACATCACCTATCAAAGCACAGCCAGGTGACACAGCCTGCCACAGCCCAGGTTAGTTGGCTCTGTTGCTGAGAAACCACTCTCCTAAGTTGTAGTGCATTTTGAGGTAAATAAGTTTTCAAGAGCTATGTTTTATACCTGCCTCTCTGCAATTAGTTAGAAAACAGTTGACTCGGGCACCCTCTGCCTCTTTGATTCTAGTAGTTGTTCTCCTCTCCATCTCTCCCACAGAGGCCATAAAGGTTTCTCCCTGTTTCAAAACATCGTTAAAATGGAAAGGCTTTGGGCTACACTGGACCTGGATAAAACACGTGCATGGGTTATTATTTTAATGAAGGAAATGTTCCTCCCCATTTGACCTCTCTGTCTTGCCAGAGGAGTCTTTTCAGCTAGGAAGAGTTCAAGAAAAAAACAAAAGCATTTCAGTCCCTATCAATTATACATGGCATGAACGCACAAGGAGGTGGCCCCAAAGACACCCCTTAGTGGCCTCTGCAATTGCAGCTCTTTCACATGTCCTGGGAGGTGAATTGTGAGCCACCACAGGGCACAGCACACAGATGTCACGCAGCCACGTCATCCTGCCCTGTTTGTGGTACAGGGTAAAGCGCTAGCTTTCATCCCGATTTGAACACACTGCAGTAAGCCTGGCTTGAGGCAATCGTGGTGTGCACAACTGTCAGTAGCTTCCTTTGAGAGCCCTCAAGCTGTTCCAGCTGCATTTCACAGTACTGCTGTCAGTTGTGTGAGCAAAGGATGCTTTACCCTTCAGTAAAGAAGGCACCTTAAAATCCATCACTTCCTCCAAAGCCTCTCCCTACTTACAGGAATCCCCTCCTTGTCTCAGATGAGTTGAAAAAAACACCATCATTTCATTAAGGCCTTCATTCCACTGTGTGGTATACTCTGGTAAGAATAATAAGATATTTGATAGCACTTGTTAGAGTTGGGCTGCTGTCGAACTCCTGGCACTTACCAACCAGATGGTTGTCACCATCTGATGTTGCTGATCTCTGATAAAATTCTATGTACTTTTCCCTTGTGAAAACAACTCAAAAGACTAGATTCCTCCAGTGGGTGTCAATAGCAACAGGAGGTCAGAAAAGGAAAGGGTTCAATGTGGAGGAGATGCCACAGTGAGAGAGTAAAGCAACACAAGGTGAACAAAAGCAAACAGCAACGAAGGGGCAGTGGAATAAATAGCAACTGGAACAGTAGATCTGAAGGCCAAACATATCTCAAGTCATATTGACTGGACTAGACTGTACTAGGTAAGTACTGATTTTAAAAGATAAAGACAGGTCAAAGATTACTAGATAAATATAAAGTCCAAGAGGAGGAAACCTCATGGGAATTTAACCTGGCAGATCAAATATAACACCCTTGGCAAAAACAAACAGAAGGCACTTCCATCTTCTCTAATGTGGCTGCTAGAAGAGCTAGTATTTATGGATATTATAGAATCAAATGTTCTAGTAGTTAAAAGCTGACTGAAGCTCTCGCTGTAACAGTGCTTTGCTAGGACTTTGCTCCTACCTCTCCTGGCTGGGAAAATCAAAGGCATGGAGATTAGAAGATGCAACAAATATAATCTCCACCTTAAGCTCTTTATTTTGTTAGAATAAAGACTTGCTGGTACACAGCTGGGGGCAGATTTTGGCTTCAGAAAACAATTCCTGTTTGCTTGGCACCTAGGTTTTAATTACTTCTTTAGTATTACCAAAGCTAAGAATTTTCAGTAAGCCTCTGGTTTTGATTTGAAGAATCAGTAACTACAGGAACCGGTAAGTCAAAATACTCTTTCAAAACAGAAACTATAAGGAACAGATGAAAGTTTGCGGAAATTCCTTGCTTTTCAAAGCTTTGGCCCTTTGAAAGAAAACTGCAGTATTATTTCAGTGGATTTGTGACAAAAAAGCATAAATATCCACAAACTTCCCTTAAAGTAGCTTAAGAATCATTTAGAAATAATGAACACTTCTAAAGAACTATGTTCTTGAAAATTAGAGAACTCTGAAATATGGGAACATAGACCGTAAAGGCAGAAATCATTCATGCTTGCTCTTAGTTAAGTGCTTACATACTCATGTGTCTGGCTAGGACGTTGCTCTAGCATCCTCCAACAGGACCTTCTGATAGGAATTAGCACTAAATGGCAGCCAGCCATCAAGGAGAACTGAAGACCGTTCATGCTCTGTTAACAGGACAATCAATAATGGGACTGCAATTCAAGGGTCTTCTATCCATACCCATGCATGGTACAAGGGTAAGACATATCCCTGGGTAACACCTGCTTAAGCTGTTCTTAAGCTCTTCCAAAGCTAGGATCCTTCACCACTTCCCCAAGCAGTCTCTTTACACGCCTAACTCTGCTATAGAGTTCCTCCTAGCTGAAATGCAAGCCCTCTTCTTACTTCCTGAGTACAAGAAGAGCAGATTGTATCCTGATTATACCCTTCTTTGCATTACAACTGGGGTGGTTTTTTTTCTTAATACATATACGAACAACATTAGCCTTCTTCTCCCACGGCCTTTGTGAGGGCTTACATTCTGTCTTTTCTGGACCACTTGTTATTGTCAGGGTCCTCCTGTGGGTTACATCCAAATTTTCTTTCAAGATTGGCATCCAAAATGAGAGACAGTACTCTCATGTCTTGCAAACTGCTTCTTTTCATTTTTCTTCATTAACAGTATTGCCTTGTTGGTTTTAGCTGGTGATCCACTTCACTCCCCAGGTCTTTTTCACCAGAATTGCTCTGCAACCAAATGTTCCCCTGCTGTACTTACCCAGTGGGGTGTTTTTCCTCCGTAATTGCCCCTCCCTTTCACTTTCCCCTGTCAAATTGCATCCTGTTTTTATCAAGGCACCACCAGTTTGTGGGGATCCTTTGGAATTCTACCCCTGTTTTCCAACATATGCCAGCTCCTCATATTTTGGTGTTATCTGCAAATTGATGGGGCAGTCTTCCATTTAGGTCTTTATTAACAATCCCAAATACCACAGGGCCTAGGACAGATCAGTGCAGAACCCTACTTAGCCTTGTCTTTCTCTTTGTTAACAGAGTTAAGTCTACTCATTTAGACTGTTCTCCTTCAAATTGCTTAAGAAAATGTTCCTAGAATTTGTCATTTGACTAGTGTACAAGCCAAGATACGTAACATGCACTGTTTCTCCTCTGTCTTCAAGATTGATCACCCTATCGAGACTGAAGTTAAACTGATTTGGTCTGACAGCTCACATTAGCCATTACTTATCTCCTTGTTATCAGCCCTGTGCTCTTCAAGAGATGGCAACAGGCAGCGTCCTAGGGTGGGCTGCCAGCCATCCAGAGCCTGACACAAAGGCTCAGCAGCTCCTTTGAGAACAGCTAGATGCCTCAACATGCATGATGGTGGAAGCATCAGCATACTTCAGTCACTACTACTGTCTCTTTCTCCTAGAAAAGCTAATTGGAACTGTGAAGTCAGGGTCTTTCTTCTGGAAGAAGTATGAAGGATGCACGAGTAGCAGAGAACTGAGAGAGACCATGCTGTATGTACTGGGAGGAAGGCATGGCGGGAAGAAGGGGAAGGCAGCTTGGAAGAGGTGGCTGTTTGGGCTCTCCAAACATTTGTGGATCCACACCTCATTTAGCATTAATCCCTCCCTACGGAGAGAGACAACCTGTCATACAGTTTGGATTTTAATTTTCCACACATTTCCCTGCAAGCAGAAACATACGGGCATATTTAGGCCTTTTTGGTACCTGGAGGGAAATAAATGAGAGCCACTGGCTGGAAAGTTACATTGTCATTCTGATATTCCCTTTTCATCCCATTAAGGTTGTCCGGGAACTAGGAGTCAGCTGATCAGATTATTGCCAGACATTATCAAGCTGCCTATAATTAGCTTTTTATTGGTGAGAAGCCAGAAAATCCTCTTTGTTTGCAAGCTTGGACTATAGAGAAAGAGAAAATATTTCATGGAAGAGATTGTTTGGAAACTGTGGATCCTAATTAGTGTCTCAGCCTTGTAGTGAAACTGCATGCAGCATTTCTCTGAAAAAAAAAATAAAAATGCTTTAAACTCTTCTTTTGAGGAATGCATTCTTGAAGGGCAGAGCGCACATGGAGCTCAGCGCAGATATGGATGCTTCACCACCTCTGCTCTGTTCCCTTGGTGTAGGCTTCTTACATTCCTGCATGTTATATGGCTCCTTTTAGTACCAATCCAAATTGAAAATTTAACTCGGGGTTTGACATTGGTTAAAAATTGGGCTGTGCCATCCACATGAAACATGTGGATGCTCACTCAGGATAACTTCAACTTCAGAGAAATTTGGGTAAAAGCATTCCAGTAGTCCAGAGGTTTTTATGCAGTATGTTAAAATTACAGTAGTTTAAGTCCAAGGTGACTTTTAAGACAACCCTTTATATTTTTAGCATCATCTTATGAAAGATTTTACCTGATTCAGTTTTGATGTTAATTACAATTTAAATTACTAACATAAGGCTGAAATTTTCAATGTCACATAGTAACAGTATCCACTTTAATTCCTGCAGCGGACACCGTAAGCTCCATGTGCTTGTTGTAAACACAATTTACACAGACTGTAGCACGCAGAGATTAGCAATACATCCATTAGTAGCGTGGCTAGAAGATCACTGTCTATTCCAAGACAAACATTTTTCCTTTTTTTTTTTTGGTTTTGTTATATCCTAATATATTTTCTTTCCAAACACTTAAATGAAACCAGAACTGATCACTATCGTGCTTTCTCTTGTTTGAGGAAAAACATCACCATGAAAGATGCCAAGGATGAAATAACAGAAGTATGAAACCCTCCTAGTCTGCCCTATTATTTCGAGTCTTAACGATGTGTGAGAACAAAGGCCGTACAATGAGATATATAAAGGTCTTAATCAAATATCTGAATAAAACCCTGAGTTATATCGAAACATCATTGATGTGTTTTCCAAAATATAACCAGAGCAAGAATATGCACCATCTTCCTGTGATTTAAACAGATTTTAAGTGAGCTGCTGGCTGCTATCACAGAATAGTAGGGGTTGGAAGGGACCTCTAGATATCATCTAACCTAATCCTCCTGCTAAAGCAGGCTCCCCTAGAGCACAGGATCATGTCCAGGTGGGTTTTGAGTATCTCCAGAGAAGAAGACTCCACAACATCTCTCGGCAGCCTGTTCCAGTGCTCTGGCACCTTTAAAGAAGTTTTTCCTCCTGTTCAGATATAACTTCTTGTGTCCAGTTTGTGCCCATTGCCCCATATCCTGTCACCGGACACCAGTGAAAAGAGTCTTGGCCCCATCCTTTTGACACTCGCTCTTTAGAAATGTATAAGCATCGGTGAGATCCCCTCTCAGCCTTCTGTCCTCCAGCCTAAACAGACCCAGGTCTGTCAGCCTTTCCTCGTAAGACGTACTGCTTTCCCTTCATCATCTTTGTAGCCCTCCACTGCACCCTCTCCAGGGTAGGGGCAGTTCCCTGTCCTTCTTGAACTGGGAAGTCCAGAACTGGACACAGTACCCCAGATGTGGCCTCCCCAGGGCAGAGTAGAGGGGGAGGATGACCTCCCTTGACCTGCTGGCCACCCTTTTTTCAATGCAGCCCAGTATACTTAAGGCGAGATCACACCAGAAAGCAAAGTATTTTGCAGAGTTTAATTGTGGTATTAATTTCTGGGAATGACACAACCAGTTTGTGAAATATACATGAAATTTGCAGTGGCTGGAGTACCTAGCAGTTACTAATAATCTGCACAGGCTGTTAAACTGCAGTGGTAGAATCCAGAATAAATACAGTAAAGAGAGAATATCCCCTTCAGGTTTAAACAGTAATGGGTTTAGCTACTTCTCTTTGCTCTACAACCAAACAAATCAAGACAGGCTGGTGATTTCTTTAAACCACTGGTTGTCCAGAACAGTCCTGTTAGCCTTGCCTACCTTGCAGTAATTCTTCAGTGAAAGTGAGCTAAATGCACTAGTACATTTTTGGAAGGAAAATCTAATATCCCCTAGATTTTCAGTTTAAGGGGTGGAAAGCAAAGGTCATTTGGTTTCAGATCCTTTAGCTTGGGTGTATGAGAGTGGTTCAACCACACGACTGACTACTAGCTCTTGAAGAGGTCACCTGCTCCAGTCTCCAGGGAATATTGCAAGGGCTAGCTTTAACCACAGCAAGTTAGCATCCCTTGGTGAGTATACTCAGCAGAGGAAAAGATGATTCAGAGCAGGAATGTGATTGTGGTTAAGTGATCTGCTCGAGGAGCTGCTCTCGTACACACCTAGAGAGACTAGTTTCCTCTGCTTGGGTTTCACTGCTGTAAGTGCTCCTCCTGGTCCTCAGACTAGCTGCACTGTGTCTCTACATCCTTAGCACCTCGTCCCAAACTTAACTCCACTTCTTTCCCCAGACTTCTCTTCCTCAGTAGACTACAACTCCCTACTCTTCCCTACCCCTTCCACCACACCAACAGTTCTGTGCCTCTATCCCCATGTGTGTTTCAGCCCTGGTCTCCTCCCCTTGCAAACATCTGTCTCCCTCTCATAACTAAGACAACTTGGTTTCCACTTTCTGCTCCTCTTTCTTCCTGTGACCAGTGAGCCAGTACGAGAATCTTCTTGCTGCCTAAGTCTACAAATCCCTGCTTTTTCCAAGATTGGATGGTGGCCAGGGTGGACCAAATGTTCAGCAGATTTGGGTACCAAATTTTGAGGCATCTCTACTGATTATTATATGCAGTACTATAGTGGTTTTATTTTTCAGAAGGTTATCAGTTGGCCAGCTATAGATTACCCTGGGGATAACAGAAGGCACCTGCTTGACACAAATGATATCTGCCAGATTTCAGTTTGCAAAGCCAAACGATGAGAGGGCATGAGACAAATCCAAAGAGACAGTCACCAAGGATCTTTAAAAAGGGAAAAATAAGATACATTTCCCTAGCCTGTTTTTCAAAAGTACCTGAACAGTCTTGGCTGACACTTTCTAAAAGCATACATCAAAGGCAGACATTGCCATGGAATATTTTAGTCCAAAAACTTAAAAAGAGTCAACTCAAAGGTAAAAGCAGATGACTTTCTCCTACAGTGGAAGGCACAAGGCAACCTTAAAAATAGGCAGTGCTACCAGGTTACCTGCATGTTAGCAAACTGCAAACAAGACAGGCGTTCCTGAACAATGAACTTGCAACCCAAGGTATTCCTGTAGGGTGAGGGCATTTTCATCTCCCAGAACAGCAGCAAATGGAATTCCTGTTACGACTAACAGAACACGCTGAGCCCAAGGAACATGCCACAGGGCAGGGTTATGCTAGCATTGTTTGCACAGTAATTTGGCTCACTCTCTTAAGTGTTCTGTAACACGGATAGGTCTTGAGCCTTGCCTACAGCGGGAATTTAGCCACTGGTATAAAGTGTGTCTGGAGGACTGTTCTGGCATGCAGATTTACCCTCTGGTGAAAATTGCCAGGTAGGCAAGGCTCTCAGTATTGTTGTTCAAAACTCCCCATGTTAAAACCTGTACATCCGACTTCCAGGCTTAGTTCTCAGCTCAGCCAAAATTAGAAGACAAAAGTTTGGGCCAAATTGAGCTATTTGCATAACCTGCAGAGTCACGCACACAGAAGAGGTTTCTCTGGTAACACGCCAACTGTTGGCACTTCCAGTTGAACTTCATTTTGAGGGCTCAGAACAGCTATATAAGTGAGGAAAGCTAGAAAATATGGGGTTTTGGTTTTTTTTTTTTAGTAAGAGACTCCAGTCACTTTATGCAGAGAAGATGGAGTGACTTTAACAGAGTCTCAAAGTACCAGTGCAACAAACACAAGCTTTTCAGGGTAGAAAAGGTGTAGCTAGTAATTGCACCAGTGGCTAGCAATTGCAGCAAAACAAAACATCAGTATAGAAATGTAGGGACATTTCTTAAACAATGAAAGTAATTAACCTGTGAGAGAAAAGGCCTTCTCATGGATCACCAGCACCTGTCAAGCCTAGATATCTTCCTGAAAGATACTCCAAAATTCAAAATTAATTCAGGGTGCAAAAATGTAGAACCCAAAACCCTCAACTGCCAGGATTTTAGTTACAACTTCCCACCATTGCTAACCACAGTTGCTGGTAAAGGTTAAAAGTGTAGATGTATTTTGGCTCTACAGGTGCTTTAATTTTTTATTTTTTTTTTTTTGCCTCACCCTGTGCTGAGCAGGGCCACACAAATTAGCTGTAACAGTACAGTTATCTACTGGTACCAGATCTGCACTGCACCTCTCAGATTACTGTAACTCATGGAGCTGGATGGCATAGATTGAGTCTACAAATTAAAACTTAGAAAGCTAGGCTTAGCAGTTCACTTAAGAAGTTTGGCTTTTTTTCCTCCTATTTCCTTGGTTAAACATCAACAGTCCGTTGGGAAGCATGATGGGAAGGGTCCCTTTGATGGAGCTAATAGCATTAAGCTTTTCCCCCTCCTCACAGCACACTTCACCCAGTAGTTCCATCCAGGCATATTTTATAGGATATGGGAACTCTTCATCACCATGTGACATACAAGATTTTAAAAATTAGGAATTATTTCTTGCTTAAGCTGACGTAATAAATCAAATTGAGAATGATAACCAAGTATGATGGATAACTGTCGCAGGCTGCGGGGAAGTGGGGCTCCCCACCTTCTGAGCTGGAGAGATGTAGCCACTGGATGCCCCATCACAATGACAGTGAGACCTGCAGGGAATGGGTGACTCTAGGCTTGCATCTGCAAGTAAAGGGCTTCTAATCGCCAAAGAGCTACCAGAGATGGTGCTGTGCGGGATGAAGCCCACTCAGTTTCAAGAAAGCAAGAGGAGGAGCTGGATGAACCTCTTGATTTGGGCTCTTTGAGCTGTCCCTCAGAAGGATTCACTGGGGGCCTATTATGAACGGAGAGGGAAGGTGCTGAGGTGTTAGATGTTGTAAACAAACGCTCCCAGTCAGAGATGCACATGTATGTTTAGGAAAGCAACATGTTTTCAAAACAATTCTCCCCTGACTGAATTAGGTAGGAAGTACAAGGATTCCATGTCTCTTCCACTTCTGAAAGCTGAATTCCTAACAGCCTCAATATTTGCATTGAATCACAGTCCATTAAGATCATTTCAGTCCACCGAGACAGAAAGCACGCACCTCTAAATATTTATAAGGGAGATACTCCCTCCAGGTTCATCTCCATCAGCCGCTTCCAACACAGGCTCTCCAAATGGCCAGCTCTTCCAGCAGAACTGTTTCCTGCGCATCCATCTGCTCACTTTGTTCAGATAAACAGGCATCTCTCCTGCTAGCCATGTGGTACTGGCTTCTCTCTGCCACGTGCACGGCTAGTGGGGATGCCCTGCAGAAGCTTTCCTGTGAGTGTGAGTCACAGAAAGAACCCAGCTGGATATCTGAAAGCCCATTTGGGTTTATGAATTAGGAGGATGTGGGAGACCTTTTCTTTTCTTCCAAACCAATCCATGAAGCAAGTCCAATATGGAATTACTGAGTTAATATATATGAATAGACCGCCTGTCATTTTTCCACAGAGTCCTTTCTATGACCCTAACTGGAAATACCAAATAATAAATGAACAGAGAGACTGAACCCCCCCGCTAGTGGCTCCGAAAGGCAGTTTCACAGAACGTGAAAGGCTGGATCAGATTGGCAGTGTGCAGAAAGCTACTGCCACTGCTGTACATGCTACTGGTCAGCAGATAAACAAAGCAATCCTGTTTCCAGGGCTGTGAAGCCAACAGTAAATTTACACAGCCATCTTTTTAATACCTTTGAAAAATAAAGGAAAACAAAGCGCAGTCATTTCAAGCTCCATTTGAAACAGAGTGAGAAAAATCAATGTTTGACAAATAGGAAGGGACAAATTCGAGATAAGGAAATACTGCTAAGCTTTTGGAAACTGGCAATCAAATAGCGAGCGACCAGATGCCTTTGAAATACCTGCACACTTTAATGACTGGAGCTGTTAAAATGTATTGAGAGTTCATCATTAAAGCAAATGGGACAAAGCTCTCATTAGTAATTTCTGCGTCACTCAACCAAACATACCAGCAGTGGGGCTAGTTTTGCAATCCTTGCTCAACACATCTGTACCAGCAATGCTTTAGCAGTAAAAGCCTGTTTATGATTGTTTCCAGTTAGCTACTGGAGCTTGAAACATGAATTTGGGTTAGGAATGTGTTCTGTCCATCTTAACTGATCATAGGCTCAGACTAATTTAGATTGGAAGGAATCTCTGGTTGTCATCTAGCCAACCTCCTGCTCATGAAATGTCAAGTGAGCTACAGAGAGGGCACAGGGCTTACTTTAGGGGTGCAAAGGAAAGGTACCAAAAACTGTATCATACTCCTGACACAGCACCATATCCTCTCAGCTGCAGGCTGCAGTTACCATGCGAAAAATGAAGTCTGGCTGCTCATTGGTGACACCTGAACTGTGACAACTTGGATTTCCAGGAGGCATGAGTCTCCTCCTTGCCAGAGACACACTGAGTAACACCACCTGCCATGGGAAATTTCTCTCCATGCCCTGGCACTTGACATTGCCAGCCTCTGAACTGATCCTTGCAGCAGCATCCCACCCTCCTTCCCCCTTCCCTAAATCGTGTCATTCCCAAAGCTGCCTCAGGTTGCAGCACCATATGGCCTTGTGGACAGCATAGCTTTCTTCATTTTCCCCGAGGACTGTGACTGCACCATGCCCTATTCTTGCCCGTATTCCTCAAACCTTTCTTAATGCCCAAAACACCTAATGAAGTTTAGCCCATCAGAGTAAGCACTACAGTAAGCCACAAAGAGGGCTGTAAAGCATGGCTCAAGGATCTCCCGCTTTCCTCTTTATTTCACTCCTAGTTGTGGGAAACTCACAACGGGGATTTTTCTTCAGCTCCTTGACATTTGTGCAACAATTGTACCTCAGCACACAGAGTCCTCACCATGCTGTTTCTTCACTGTATTTATGTTTTCCTTTAGGAAGTCGATGAGCTTGTGTTGCAACACTTTGCAGACAGCACACTGCCTAGCACATTTGTTCCCTGTGCTGCAGCTCCAGGTGTCTCTGGTTTGCTAGCTGTATATTCCCTTGTTGCCTCCTATAGCAAAATTCCATACACAACCTCCTGAATAAAAAGCAACTACATATTATTTGTAAATCTAACAGCCAGATCCAAAGTTTGATCCAATGTAGTCCCTTTTTTCCTTGTTAGATGACTATTTGTTTGACTGCCTTTTTGTACTTTCCTGAGCTCCAGCCCTCAGTCTGAGCAGGTTTTTTTGTGGTTTTTTTTTTTACTACAAATGAAGCCAGTCACTGCCACGAGACTGTACGGCGAGACTGTACGGCGTTCCCGCTCAGCAGAGGGATGTTTACATTCTCGCTGACTCCCCCCAGCCCCTTGGAGCAAACACAATCCCTTCACTTTGCAATGCCAAAAATAGAAGCATTGGTATTTAAATTGCGAACAATCGGGGTTGGCAAACAATCCGTGTGACTGCACCCTCTCTGAATCATGGGTCTGAGTCATTTCCCTCACCTGAGCTGCACTCTTCCCCCATGGAGATTGCAGGAGCAGGGAGAAATACGGCACTAATGTTCTCCTGTGTCTGTCTCCCTCCCATCCCCTGCAGCCTGCCTGCTCCAGGCCGAGCTGGTGAATTATGAGCGAGTCAAGGAGTACTGCCTCAAAGTGCTTCAGAAAGAGGGTGAGAACTTCAAGGCACTCTATCGATCTGGAGTGGCGTTTTACCACCTGGGTGACTTCAACAAGGCCCTCTACTACCTGAAAGAGGCAAGATCCCGCCAGCCAACAGGTATGGGGGGAGAGTGGGGACACAACTTTGCATTGAGCACTTCTGCATTTCTTTTCAGGAGGCTTAGTCTGTCCCTGACTTGATTGCCTTATTTTCCACAGGGATGAGCATGACTCACTCTATCCTTAGCTGTATTCCCCTTCAAGCACTCTCTCCTAGTGCAGCAAGGTTGCAGTGCCCAAAGATCAACCACTGCTGAGGCTCCAGCACAACCTGGAAGATGACGGTATTGATAGAATGCCATCTGTGTGGAGGGGATCCCACCTCTCTTTCCCTCCCTAACTTATTTTTGAAGAAGAAAACAGGAATGGGAAGAGTGTATCCTGACCATTACATTTTCTGACTCTGAGAACAAGTTTTTTTTCCCCCCTTGGCAAAGTCAGGGCACTATTTGCAATCCCCAACAGCCATGCTTTCCACCATCCCAGTAAAGGGTTAGTATTTAAGTTTGACCAAAGCAACAGACATTTACTCACAAAATATGCTTCAACTTTTGCCATGAAATCAGCCAAGTATCTGTCATGCACGTGTCAAAACCCAACAATTCATTTTGAGACAGCAAACAAGTTATATACTCAAACAACTCAGCCTCACCAAAGCAACCACCTTTATGCTGACAACCTCAGAAGGCAGATAGAAAGCCACAATGAAGATACAATGCTTGTATTTTTCAAAGAATCACCTAATAGAGAGATAAAACCACACTATTGTTTACGTCTGTCATGGTTTGGGCCAGGTTGGCCACTGAAAAGATGACAGATACTCTCCCCCACCTCTTGCTATAAGGAGAGGAAGAGGAGAAATAAAGAGATTTATAAGTTTAGAAAAAAGACTAAACTACATTTAACAAAACACTAATAATGAAATAAAAAAAGGAAATAATTAAATAGATGCTATATATATATAAATCTATACAAAAGTGTATCAAGCTCCCAAGGAGATGACACCAGCATGCACTGGGAAAGTTCCAGCCCGGCCTCAACAACAGAGGAGAACTGGATTTCAGATTTACCTTCAGGAACACACAGTCCAGCACTGACAGGGCCCTGGGTATCAGTCACCAAGGAGAGAGCCATCAAAGAAGCCGCCATTGAAGAGGATCCAACCTGGCCCCTTGGCTCCCTCAGCCTTTATCCCGAGCGTGGCCGATGGGATGCGACACCCCATTGGTCAGTTTGGGTCACCTGACCCCCACCCACGGGGTAAACGAGTCAGCTGACCCCGGTTGCCGCGGCAACAGGTGCCCGCAGGAACCCGTCCCTGAGCAGGGAGTGGGCTCTGGACACCCCAAACCGGGAGATAAACCGTTTCTGTTAAAAGAAAGGAATTTTGTAATATTCAAATGAAAACTAAAGGGCCACGAGAAAGCAGAGTGGAAGCCATTGCGCAAAGAAAACTTCACAGAACAGCTCTTCACCTAAACCTGAGGGGAAAGAGAGAGAAGTGGGTATGAAAGAGAAGCCTGGGCCCTGGCAGAGCACGGTGGAGCTGATGTTCATAGAACTAGAAGAGGCAGGGGAAGCCAAGCTGGCTCTGCTCAGTGTCCTACAGGCACTGGCCCTGCAGGGCTCCTGCGGTGGCTGTGCCCTGCAGGAGCACTAGGGAGGGTGCACTTAGGAGTGTGCTGGCTTCTCCTTCCTCTTCTACCTCCCATAATGGTGCCTGCTCCCATCTGCTGTGCTTGGCCATGGGCTCCGGGCAGTCTGACAGCACAGCTGTGCACCCCACACTCCCTGAGCAAATGTGCTTAAAAGCTCAGTTTAGCCTATTTTAGTTTACAGCGTGCCCTTCTGCTTTCAGCCCTTGCCAGAACCAGGAAATGGAGAAGCCTAAGCAAGAGCAAAAATAGTCAGTGGAAAATAAGAAGTTATCCTAACCTTGAGGTTCTGACTAGGCTCAAATGCAAAAAAGTTCTTTTAGCTGAACCACTTTGCTTCCATTTTTTAAATATGTATTTCTGTGTCCCCCACCCCCCTTTGATAGTATTTGGTATTCCTCATTGCTTCTTGAAATAAATAATAATTTATTCAACAGCAACAGCTTCAATTACCACAGCTTGCTGCAAAAACATACCAGAAGCTGTCCCCAAAGGCCCTTAATGTATACGAAACCCAGTTCTGGCCTTCAGCTCTGCATCAGAGACTCTTCCCGGTTATTGTTAGACCATTCAAGGCCATTGTTCCACTGTTTTATTTATGATTATGGAAAACTTGAGGGGTATTCAGAGGGAAAGAAGTGAATACATATAGTAACTAAGGATATGGCAATTAAAACACAGCAGTAGGAATCAGGTAACTCTACCAAGAATTATTATGTGACCTGGAATAAGTTAGTGTCTCCACTTTCAGTGTCTCCATCTACAAAATGTGATTGTTTTCCTTTATCTGAGGTTTCACCAGGCTCACTGGTAAAAGCACTTGGTTATTATTACAGTCATGTTCTGTGTGTTTTCTTTTTTTTTTTTTTTCTAATAAGGAATGTTTTGGCACAAATCACTAGCACTTATTCTCTTTGGTGGGGGAGATTTTAAATAGTAAAGAGGAATTAGCTAGCAAAGGGTTTTACTGTTCTAAAAGGCTGTCAGCACAGCAAATCCCTTATGGCTATTTACTGCCTGCCAGGGGTGAAAGTTGGGTTTGGCCTAATTTCTTATGCTACCTCCAAACAAAACTCACAAAAGCAGATGGAAATAACACAAGATAATTGTATAACCCTCCTTACTAAGGGAGAGGAAATCTGCTGTTGTGCAAAGCGGTCCTCCATGAATTCTGTGTCCAGAGGCTGGTGCGGCATGGGCAGCCAACCATAGACCTTACCTTCAAGCCTTGTTCAGCTCTTTCCCACATGGTGGAGGTAGCTACTGACTGGGACCGAGACCAGACCATCAGCTGGCCTGGTGATATCAAACACCTGCAGTTAGTCTCTGCTGGCCCCGCGCTGAAAGGTCACGTTTGGACATCACGCAGACTGCACGAACAAGCCAGTTTTCCTCACGTGGGGTGGAGCAGGCTCATGGCTGAGCTCAGGAGCTGCCTTCCTGAACACCTGCAACTCAAGTCCTGGGAGCAAAATCCAGGTCCCAATCACTACACAGCAGATAAGCAACTGGTCTCTGAAGCTACAGGGAGAAGCAGAAATGACTTTTACAATGGCAGGAGGTCGCTCTGCACAAGGACACAGGCATGGTCCTAAGAGCCAGGAGACCTGTTCCCATTGCGGCTTTGCCAGCATCTCATTGTATGGGTCTGACCCCTCACCTGAGTTGTCCTCACCTGTTATTCCCACATCAGCAGAAGGGGATAACTTCTTCCTCACTGACAGATGAGGAACATTTACATCTAGCTTTGAAATACTTCTGCAGGTAGGGCTAGTATGGTGCAATACCATTTGTTGGAAAAGACCTGACTAAGACAAGGCTCTACTTCTTCTATAAACAGAGTGCTGCTCTCATTATTTCTCTTTGTCAAAATAGTGGCCCTCAAAAAGGAAGCAGAACATGCCAAAACCTGCCCGAGAGATTTATAACTAGGTCACAATGGGAGTATCTCCCGCCCTATATCAGGCTACACTTTATTTTGCCCCCGGCTTCCCAGGCATGTGGAAATCTCCCAGGTGAGTGAAGCTGTGCCATGGGCTGCCTTACCCGTGAGCCAGAGGGAGTCGGCAACCTTCCATTGCCCAATTATGCACTGAACCCACCTCCACCCCCCCTGGCCAGGCGTCAAGTCCCTGCAGGCCCAGGCAGGTGTGATTTCCCAACACACCTACGCAGTTACCGCTTATCACCTGCAGCGGGCAGGCGTTCAAGGTGTGAACCTCAGAAGCGGGGACATGTGCCCCGATGGTAGCCCATCAAAGCCGAGAAGGGCATAGAGCAGAGAGATGGCCGTGGGGCACATGCAGCACAGCAGGGCTCTGGCCGGGCTATGAGCCCTGCCTTTGCACTGCTAGGAGTGAGTTAGCCACGTGCACTGATTTTATTTTAGGCCTAAAATTGAAGTCTGCCCCCTCAACCGAATTTCTTCACTCCAGGAGGCTATGCAACTAAAACCAGTTCTGTATTTAAAAAAGCTGCTTTAAAATTTGCTGGGTTGGTATGAAGTGCTAATGCACGAACAGCCCAGGGTGCTGGTGCACCTTGTCTAACACAAGCAACAGCAGAACTTCTTGGCTCATTGAGAATGCCCCAAATGGGGCAAGTAAGTTAATCACTGAATCCCACCCTCTGGAGTGACTAGGATGGTACATTTGAACCTGCAGAAGACTGAGTAGGGAGACCCACCTCACCAGAGATGGCTTGAGAAGTTATGACAGCATTGCCACAGCCTGTGGCAACCCCATGGCACATTTGTGGAGAGCTCTGCATGAAAGGAAAGTGATCCATCTCCCACTGTTTCAGCTCTGGCTGAGGGCACAACAGAGATGTCCCTTTGTCATGTTTAAAGGAAACTTTGCACCCACAACAGCTTTGGTGGCTGCAATACCCACACTTGTTAGTGCTGGACGTGTTACCAGTAATTTGTTCATCTCTTTGAAAGCTCACGCACTTCTCATTTCCCTAGCTGGTGTGGGGCACATTGCTGTTTGGATAGGGAGATGAGATTGCCCTCTGACTGTGGACTGCAATGCACTTCAGATTGGTTTCTGAGGATCTAATAACATAAATGGACTAAGCTGGCCCTGGCTGGCTGGCTGAGTAAGGCTGTGAGCAAAGAACCATTTTTCAATCAATACGTAAGCAAAAGTGGCTATTTTTTTTGCTCACTTGCTTCTGATACCACATGGCTTTGCCACTATGTGGGTGCCATGTGCGTGGGAAGTCACCCTCATGACAGTAAAGCAACATGATTTGAGAAAGGATTGACCATGACTGCAGAACCATAGGGTCTATCTGGAGACACACACTTGTTTAGATCAACCTGTGCTTCAGGGTGAACAGGTTCCCTCACTGCTGAGGCCAGGAGGTAAAACAAAACTCACGTTGCGTGCTGTGCTGATGCACTAAAAATACTGGAAGGGAAAAAAAAAAAAAAAAGGGCACAGTGCTGGGATTGGGATCTCAGAGCTCTCTACAGGGATGAATCAGTGGTTCTCTGCCCCTAGGAACTTGGTTAGGCAGGATAGACAAGGCAGCATACAGCATATGACAAAATACAGGTAGAGTGTCATGGTGGAAGGGCTTCCAAATATGAAATTCAAGGAAAGCAAGGGTACAAAGAGAATGTGAAGGATGCTGTTCCCTATTAAACTCATCATGGAAAAATGTGAGAAGAGTGAAATAGACTGTAAAAGGAATAGGAGGGCGAAAAGGCAGAGCATAACTGTATGCACAGGGTACAATGCCTTTAGGGGCTTGCATGCAAGCACTGAGAGAAGGGAAGCCAGTGGAGGTGCCATTCCACAGGAACAGGAAAGGATGACCTGGATAGTTTCAGCTGTGTGGATTCAACTGTGCTGACCAAGAATAATCAGAGAGAAGGTAAAAACTAGCTGAGGCAAGATTGTGAGCAACAGGGATGGCAAGCACAAATCAGAACAGGTGCGCCAAAACCAAAGCTGCAGGGTTTGGGTTCAGAGCCCCTTCCAGCTGATGGTGTTCCTGCAGGCAGTGCTGGAGCCATGTTGTTCCCCAGGTGATGCACCATGGATGAACGTGCAGTGTGTCTGTGTTCCAGGGGGCGTTGTAACCACCGTACGTGTATGTGTGTGCTCTTTCCCTGCAGATACCAATGTCATACGATATATCCAGCTGACAGAGATGAAGCTCAGCAGATGTTCCCAGAGAGAGAAAGAAGCCTTGTGAAAATGAAGCCGCCTCAGCTGAAGTGCCCAAGGGGGAACATTTCCTTCCTAGAAGCTCATTTGGTGGATTTTCCTGTTTGCTCTGCCTCATCCTCATCTCCTCATCCATCCACTCTCCCTTGCTCTTCATTGAACCCCAGTTTTGAAAAAAAAAGAGACTTAGACACTGGACATGGCTGCTTGCCAACCATGGTAATACCCCTTCCCCATGGCAGGAGAGCACAACGGCTACAGCCAGCCTTGTTCCAAGACAGTGTCACACACCTGGAGTAGGCAATGCTGGGGGACCTTTCTGGTCCTGAGCTGACTGCCTATTACCTTTAGGGAAGCAACCCCCAGAACAACAAATTGCTGACCAGGCAAGTTGGAGACGAACAGTTTCTGCAATGAGTGATCACTGGAGCTTGGAAAAGCCAAGAAACCAAGAGAGCCACTGGTCATTTCACAGGGGACAGCAAATGCCTTTTGCCATCAGTTCCCTCTGCCTGCTTCTCCAGTGTGTGTTATCAGTCTCCAGTGAGAGCTCACATGCTCCCAGTCTAATGCCAGTGAAAACTGTTTCTAAACATCCTCTTAATGAAAGCACAGAGCACCCTACGAACCCCCCACAGAGCTGTCCCAGTGCCGGAGGAGAAGGCTGTGGTCTACCACAGAGCGCTGAATGGACTGTGAAAGCGTGGTGTACAGTGTGAGGGAAAAACTGTGAAATAATTCATTAAAGGCAAATAAAGATTATTAATAGGCAACAAGTCCAGGCATTGCTTTTCAAAGGGACCTCTTGGGTTCCCCGTGTCCAGACAGGCAACATTGTCTAGTGGGGGGCAGCATGGGGTAGGGAACAAGGGACACCTCCATTCTTATCTTGGCTCTGCCAATGCCTTGCTGTGCGGTCTTGGGCAAGTCACTTAGCCTCTCTGTGCCTCGGTTTCCCCATCTGTACACTGGGGATAATAATACTTCCCTACCTCGCAGGGGTGTTGTGAGGATGTGTTAGTTCATGTTTGTAAGTAACAGTACAGTGATGTACAGTGCTGAGTATTATTAGTACACTGGATTGAGGTCTTGATTCTCCCACCTTGTGTTGGTGCTTCCTGTGTCCTGTTTTTTCTTTTTTAGAAGAACATGGTGCTGACAAACAGGGCAGGACCAACAGCTTTGGAGCCTCTTTCAACAGCCCTTAGGGCCTGTTTAGACCTCCTCCCGCAGTATGATGGCTTCTAAGAGCTCAGCCTCCCTAGCTCAACTGTCCTTTTCTGAAACTGCCAGTAATAGGATCAGTAAGTGCCACAAACACGTTTCCAGTGTTACTGCCCCATCAGTGGCCCAAAGGGACCTGCTCCCAGTTGCAGGATGTACATGAGTGGTCTCGTCTCATGGTGGTCAGTGTGAAGTGAGTGTCCCCAGAGATACTTCACTCAGCCCTCAGCTGAAACACGGAAACTGAAACACGGAGAGCTGAACAGACAAAGTGCTGTGTGCTTTGGTCCCAGCGGATGTGGTGTCTGCAGAGAGCTGGCTGTGGCATTCCACATTCCAGCTGTGGTATCTCACCACATTTTTCTCTAGCCAAAATTTGAAAGAGTTGATAGAGAAATATCAAGGGGAAAGGCAAACCTCTATCATTCTTTCTGAAAGAAATGAAGTCATATTCTTCAGTTCAGGGACACATCCAGCCCACATTGGGGGGTGGTGAAGAGACCGTCTCAAAGCGGCATGTAAGTCTTTGAGATAAGGTGGACCTACATCAGTTGTGTGAAACTTGTATTACTGGTGATGGCACGAGAAGTTAATGTTCCTCAGGCGGGCAGGGGAAAGCAGCTGCTTCCCAGAATTCCCAAAAGCTGTGTGCAGCTACTGTGAACGAAAGGGCTGCGTCCTGGAGGCAGCAGAGTCACCCTCTTCAGTTGGCCCATGGTTCATACATCTGTGCCAGAAATAGCAAGCACCTCTGTCCACCCCTACACATGTCTAAGCAATAAATGAGGCTACAGCTGCTGCTAGGGCAACAAATGAGTGAAAGACAAAGAGGAAAAATGAGGGGAATTATGTAGGTAATTGTTAACTAGACCAGGAAAAAAAGGTTAGGCAGAGATGTGCTTGGGTGCATGTGAGGTATACCTGCTACTGTATAAAACACAGAGCTAGTAAGATTCCAGTTCTCAGGCACATGCAGTCCTCCATATCCTAAATACATCACAGCACGCAGCAAATTCAAATAGAGGTGACTGCCCACTACTTCATATTGCTCATGACAGTTCATCCCACAGCTGTGTGTGTTGCTTCACTAGGAGTGAAATGAGGATTCATCCTGCAGGCCATGCAGGAGAAGACACCACCTACACAAGCAGCCTCTGCCCCAGGAAAGCTCAGGCAAGCAGAGGCAGGCTTGTTACTCATGACCTTAATGTACAAGAAAGGGCATTTCCCAGTCACTGGAGATGTAGGTCCATGGACTGTCACTTTGTCTGGAAACAATTTTAGCCCTTCTCATTGGCTTCACTGACATCCTGTCACTGCATCAGTCCCACGTATACATTAGTATAAAAAGGGCACAGTAAACTCCAAAATATAGTTCTCAGCCTCTTTCCCTCCATGAACACTGCAAAGTGTATGGAGGGGGGAGAAATGGGAAGTTTGTGAATATGCATGTGAATAAAGATCTCAGAGAGTCTCCAGGTGCTACACAAAAAACTGCTTTCTGTAGAAAAAGGTTATCCTTATGTAGCTTGACCCTCAGGGTACCTGCAAGCAGTGCAGGCACACTAGGGGCTGCAAGAAGGAAGTCACCAAAGAGAAAACAGAGTTATGAGCTGATTTGCCAGCTATGTAGCAACTGTATGTTTCCACAGTGACACACAGCGAGATTGAATGAAACATGGAAAAAACTGCAGGTGGGGGCCCTCCACATGTCAAGGAGAGAGAGCAGCAGTGCCACCAACATCAGCAGAGCTCCTGTGGACTGCATTCTCCCCGTAGCACCCAGCTCTGCCTTGCAGTTTCAAACATCTCAGTAGCGTTTGCAGTCTAATTCGAAAGATATGCAGACACATCGCCCCTTCTGCTGCATGTGTCAGGGGAATAGGGAAGAGCCCTTGAAACTTCCTAAAAGGCTTTGTCTTCTGCAGAAAGAAAGAGAAGGCATATTTGACTTCCAACATGTCAAAGGGCTCTTCAGCTCTAGAGCAGCAAGGCCATAAAAGACCATGGGCAAGTTTATCTCCTGGCCACTGCTGAATTTAAGAATACCTAAGTGAAAAACTTGTGGTTCTGTCCAAGCACTGCCTTAACAGGAAACAGAAGATGAAATAAGGATTGGCTGTAAAGGGGAGAACCTATTATCAAGCCCCCAAGAAAGAAGTGCATGTATACAACAAGACCCTCCAGAAGCTAGTTAGTTATACACCTTTTCCAGTAAGTGGTCCTTAACAGCCAGAGGTGTGGGCAGAGCCACCCAATCCCACCCAAGTTACTCAGCCATTGCTGTATGGAGTTGGAGAGACAGAGGAGGACACTGTCGGAGGTGATCGTGTCTGCTACAAGTTGATGGTATTTTTCTGTGGAGCAGTCAAATGGCAACGTGAGAACACACATCCTGGAAGCCAAAACAAGCAAAAAAGGCTTTGGCTCAGCCAGGTGGTGTACGCGTACGTCCTCAACATGTGGTACATCGGGGAATAAACAGAGGCCCCTCCAGGTACCCAGCAGGGCCAAAATGTCTCCAGTGCAATGGAAAGTGAGCCCGTTTGCCCATCACTTGTGAAAACAGCAGGAAAGAAATGGCACGGCAGATGCCAGGCAGAGCAGTAGGAAAGCTGACAGCAAGCAAGAACTGAAGGTGAAATGAGAGAGGGATGATCTGATCATAGGATACAAAATACAAGCCAACTCCAGGTTCATGGGCAGAATGAGAATTGAGCCAGAAAAAAAACTGGCCAAAGGCTTAGCCACATTATTTGCAGTTCATAACAAGACCCAGTTTTAATTGGCAGGATACACAGCAGGAAAAAGGGCAGTAAGATTAGAGGTGATTTTCCAGCTGGAGGGAGCAAAAAAGGGGGAGGCTTCCTTCCTCCAGCGCAATCATTTTTGAAAGTGTGAGGAGACAAACACATGCTGGCTGCAGAATTTTTCCAAATATGTGTTAACCATTGCAGTTGGTAAAAGTGGCCTGGACAGGGTGGAGAAGTCTTTCGTTAAATTAAGAAGAGGTTATGACTGGTTTCTAGAACTGACAGGAAGGCAAAGGTCTGACTATTCTTGCTTGCTAGTTAAACCAGGAGCCCGTAAGATGAAGAGGGGTATCTTGAGTGCAGAGCAACTCCCTCAGCCGTGCACCTCCATTTTGCTTTCCCAGAATTTCTCCGCAAGTTTCACCTGTTTAAAAGTTCTCCTGCAGCCTGACAGGCCCAGGAGCAGCTACGTCCTTGTGAAGTCTCGCGTGAGGTCTCTGCATTGTTTTCTTTATGATCAATCCATCGATGATATCCTTTCTCTTTTTCCAAGGGGCAGGAGAGAGGAAGGGGGAGTGTATGCACTGGGGAGAGGGGAAATCAAACCAAATTCACACAGAACCTGCTGACAACTACTCCACTACCTCCCCTCCCTTTCCTCCCCTCCTTGTTTATTCACCTTTCCTTTTTCACCCTGAAGCACACTGATGCTCCTCCCAGGTTTCTACTGTGAAACTCCTTGCTCTGCACAGTAGTTTAGAGGCTTGGGCAAGGGTTGCTTAAATAAGGAGTAACAGTGGTGGGCCAATGTGCCACCCAGGTGGGACGCTTGGGACGGTGCAGTAAATTACCAGGTTCCTTAATACTACCTGTGGGTTAGGATAAGCAATTAGTAGGATTTTATGTCACTGCAGCTGGTGTGAGGTGATTTCCAGAGATTGTTCTGAGTTGATCTTCTTAGGAGTTCCTTGGTTACTAAATGCTGCAGGCTGAACTACCACACCAAGAACAGCCTCAATGCTGCCTCTGTGAGGGTGATGAAAAGCCAAGACACTCTCCCAGTTCCTCTCACAGCTACAATTTAAGGAAGGTAAATTCGTAAATACTTGATAAAGAAGATGAGAGGAAACCTGTAGCAATACACAACTTCAGCAGCCCATGAGGTGGAAGGGGGTGTAAGTGGTCCCACAAATGTAAGGAGGGGAAAAAAACATCTTTTCTGCTTCCCAGAGACAGATGCTCTCCGGGACACTCCAAGGGGATGGCTCGAACTCCGTTCAGCTGGGAGAGCTGTGCCTACAGCAACTGTTTCCAGTAGTGGGGAGTCAGGAAATAAATAGACCGTGTTAGTGCCCAGGAAATCACCTTGTTACCCTAGTTTCATGCTCACTCCTTGTCCTGTGGAAAGCATCTGCTGTGTTACATGGACAGATAAGAGGGTGAGAGGGAGGAGAGGAAATGATGCAGGATGGAAAGAAATACAAAATACACCTTTCCCCCTCCGCCTCTTCCTAGCACAACAGTACAGGAGCAAATTCACTGAACGGCCTCCAAATCTTTTTCACTTGCTAATACGAGGACCCATTTTGCAAGCTGACGCATCCACCACAAACTGGGAGCAGGAGGCTGTGGCTCCTGAACTTCCCTCCTCCACTTTGCAATGGGCAGCAAGTGCCGGGGATGCCTCTGCTGGGCACAGCAGCCAGCACCCAGCATCTCCCTGCCCCGGCACCTCCTGCCTTCCCTGCTCCCCGCTTCAGACAAGCTCCAGGTCTGCTCCTTGCCTGCTACACCTGGGCTGTAGTGCAGGCCAAACAAGCAGATGGATTTTTTTTATTTAAGTAGCAAAACTGCTATTTGTGTTTGGTGGGGAAAAATGGTCTAGCTGTAGCTGAGCCCCGTGTATGGCACCATTCAACTCTAGCAGTGATGAATGAAGCTGCTCTACAAGCAAGGTTGACTTCACAGGCCCTACCCATAGCCTTTCTCCTTCCTTTATCACCAGCCAAGTCCTATAAATAGCAGCAGCTCTGCAACAACTAACTTCCACAACTTTTGTTTCCTTCCAGAGGGCTCCCCCTCACACCGATTTGCCTGCCGGGGAGCGTGAACCAGCGCCAGCTCGTAGCTGCCTCTGGCAACTCCCCATCGCTGGTGAGGAAATAGCCTGTAATGTAGCCAGGCGGAACTGGCAAAGGCATTAGGGAATAAGAAGAGGAATTTGGCTCAGGCTTTAGGGCCAACAGGGATCCTCACTCTACAAGTAGTGTCACCAGATCTGCAGTGATTACGTTAGGTTGATGGTCGGACTAGATGATGTGAAAGGTCCCTTCCAACCTAGGCGACTCTATGATTCTCTGATTACATGTGCCCAGACTCTTGTTATATGCAGCACTCACGAGAGCTCCCTGTTGCCCACCACAGCCTGCAGAGGCGATGGGAGATGAGCCCAGAGAAAGGGTGAATCACCAGTGTACTCTCTTCATTATACTGTTTTCTCCCTGGAGCTGAGCTAACAGAACCATACGAGCATATGTTCCCTTGTCTATTGTCAGAGCTACAAATCAAAACTGTGATTCATATGAAACTGTACATTTTCTGTATTAGACCTCAACTTACCTCAGTACTGTAAAGGTTTGGTGTTAACTACTGTGAAATACTGACATCCAAAATGCAAAATATGAGCACTAAAGATGACAGAAAAGCTTTACATAAAGAACTCTGCCAAGAAAAAAAAAAAAAGGAAAAAAAAACACTTTGAAAGGAAAAAGACATAGTTACTAGTAATAGAACTTAGATTTAATATTAAATCATCTCAACCAGTGACTTGGCTTCCAGCATTTACAGAGGCATTCCTTGGCCTATGCACGTGTGAGTGTGCAGGCGGGTGCATGCAGCGTGCAGCCCTGAGGGTAGAAACGTACAAGGCAGAGCTGGATCAGAGCTTGTCCTGCTGTCCAGTCCATCCCACAGCTCTAGCTCAACCAGTCCTGACACCTTTTTACTGACTATTCGACTCATTTGAAATGCGAGGAGGGCAAATGTTTGGTGCCGATGACGGTTTTTATGGGTTACACACACTCCCTGTGGAGGGAGAGGAACGAGAAGAGGGAAGTGAGACCTTTGTCGAATGTGAAAACCAGCCTGAGTGAAAAGTCTCACAACAAATCAATCAAAGCAGATCCAATTCACAGCCTGGTGCCCTGTTTGGGTGAGAAAGGAGAATGGGAGTATCTCAAAGGAGAGTTTTGGTGGGAAAAGGAATGGAGGAGAAAGAGACACAGATATCCATAGCTGAAAGTTTGAAGGGCCTAGCAGGAGCTCTGACTCCAGGGCAGAGTAGTGGTTTTTGGAATGGGAGGCACAAAAAGGAGTGAAACACAAGAGAAAGAGGAAATAGAGAAATGGGATAAGGTAGAAAAATTAAAAGATGAAGCTGGTAGCAAGTATTCCCATCTGTGACACAAGTAGAACTTGGGCATCTGGGCAACCAGACCCAACCATAGCTCTGACCCTGGAGATGGAGGGAGGGAGAGTGAGACTGATATCTTCCTTGAGGACACAAGGAGGAAACCTCAGGCAGCGGCTGTCTGCTGGACCTTTAACTGCTGATCTCGTTCTTTTGCCTTTGTATTGCTTTCCATATGGTGAGCCAAGAGACAGATCAACTGCCTTGCCTTAATGTATTTTTCAACACATGACAGCAGCATCAGGATGACGGAGACAGGGACAACACACATAGGGTCATCATTTTAAGACCTGCATTAGCTAGACGTGGTAACCCACCTTCATTATGTGTTTTGAGGACAGAGTTTTTTTGAGACCTGAAGCAAAGCAAACAAGAGCTTTTTTCCAAAGCTGATAAGGGAGTTTGATTTTCTTGGTCACTTCAGATTCCAGCCCTTCTGCTAAAGTTGTCCATAAAGCAGTCTGCTGTTCCAGTCTTGGGGGAGGGAGGGGGTTTTTGCTTTCAATGCAGAGCTTTGTCAATCATGTCATCATGTCAATCAATGCTTCAGCAGTGATTCAAAATCAGATGCAATCCCACCTTGTTCCTCTTCTGCAACAGCATCTTTAAGTCTTGTTCTAGACAGAAACTGTTGCTGTGCATGTGATACTACAATTAAAATGTATTTTAATGGCCGCTAGGAAAAAAATCCATACATATTCAGATTACACAGAATGAAACAGATGGACTAAGCATTTCTCTGATTTTGCTTAGCAAAGACAGCTGGGGGATTTACAGTTGGGAACACAAGGATTTTCACTTTCTTAACCAACAACGGATGGTTTGCAGCCAGTCTGGCTGCCAGTGTTATTCTCATTTCGTGATGGCAGCCCAAAGAAAGCAGCTTAGTATGGCCTGGAAGAACCTCAGGGGAAAGCAGGCTGGATGGACTGTGGTATCAACTCCCTGGAAAGAGCTGGCGATAGAGCTACAGACTCTGAAAACTTCCTCCACTTCACACAGCAGCAATAACTGGGTTACAGCAAATCTTTTGGCATCAGATAAAACCCAGCTGTTTCATATTACCTCCTACAAACTTCTGGTTAGAAAAATGGCCACATTCAAATGGCATATTCCTTCACTCAGAGCTGGTCTCCTGCATCTTGCTGGGCCTGAATTAGATCCAACCAACAGCTTGCTGAATTCAGTAGGTTATCTCTGAGGCTTTGCTGCCTGTTGGCAAGCCCTGAGCATTGACTCAGGAAGAGCACATAAGCCCATTCCCTGAAATAAGCTTAGCAGGCCAAGATGTAAGCCCTTTCATAGGGTCCTTCAGATGGCCTCTGGCTGAGCGAGATATGGGGGCTGAGGCAGGATGCTCACAAAAAGCCAGGTCTCGGCATCAGCCGGACAGAACAGACGTGTGACCCACTTGTGGTCCAGAGGCCAGGCTCTCACATCAGCTCTGCAAGCTGCAGGGTGGCTCACAAAGCCAGGGCTGACCTCCAAGTGGCATATCCCCATTGCTAACAACTCACACAGTTTTTGACTCTCCCAGTCTTCGGTACTGGGACTGCGCTGTCATCCCGAGGTAGAGGTAGGTCTATGTTTCTAAAAGCTTTTTAAAACCTGAGTAGTAAGGACTAGAAATGGACAAACTATAAAAATTCAGGAGTTCTTTTAAGCTCTTGCGATTCAGAGGGGCTCAACACTTCTTAATGTTTGTGGCAGGCAATGCTGCCTGCTGATGTATCACACAAGCCTTGGCTTTCGTATAAGCACACAGAAACAGTTACCCAGTCAGTGACCCACCAAAATGGAAGGGCTGAGCAAGAGAAAAGCGTGTCTTGAACATCACCAAACTGACCTGTCACAAACTTAAGTTTTCACCTCAACCTGGCAAGCTCAACTTGCTGTTCAGCAGACTTAAGGCTGCCAGTCTGGGAGATTTGACTGACTTCTGGAAAATTATTTCCATATGAGAGAAGAAGATGAAAAGCTGTACCCAGGAATAGGAGCCGAACCTGCAGATTACAGGTAACAGCTGGGCTTGACTCTCAGATCAGTGGCTGGGAACACAAAACTGTCAGTTAGGAAAATCCTGTGATTTGTAGCACACACAGTCAGAATTCAAATAAACAGAAAAATTGGCACGGGTACAGCATCATTGGTACAGGTACCCATTATAAAAAGGGCTCCACTTTGCTTCTCAAGCAATGCATCTTCTTCTAGGACACATGCTGTTGTTGAGAGACATCTCTCGTATTTTCAGTGTTCTGGGTCAGCCATTTTCCACTCTGCCTGTTATTAGTCTAGAGAATGATGTGGAGCTCTAGGGATCCCAAATGTTTATATCTCTGTGATTCAATGTCAGATGGACTCAGGTAACCGGTGAAAGATGGCTGTCTAGTAAAAGATGGGATCTCTGCTTTTCACTCATCACCAGTATAATGACAAAGATTCCCTGCAGGGACTTCACAGCTCTGTTCATGATGAGCAAACCAAGTCATGTCATGTCATCTCCCACCATGAAACTGAGGAAGTACCAACTCTGAAAATAGGACTAGAAAAGATCCTCAAGAGAACATCTACATCACCCCATTGCCTTAAGGCAATTAGGTCAGATTGAGTTAAACTGCTCCAGAGAGAAGTTTATCTAACCTGTTCTTAAAAGTCTCCTATGACAAATACCACTGCCTTCATAGATGGAGAGCTAAGAGATTTCTTACTAATGCTCAAACTAAGTCTCCTTTGCAGTGATTTAAACCGATTACTCCTTGTTTCATCTACAGTAAATATGACCAAAAAATTATTCTCTTGCTTTGCAGCAATTCCTGATCTTTGTGAAAGGGTTTTCTCTAGGACTTTAATCTTTCAGCTTCCACCAACATTTCTGCAAGTCAGCAAGTATTCTGGCTCCTTGCTTGTTCTGCTCACTCTCCTCTGGATTTATTCCAGGTGGTTTTACATCCTTATTGGAATGCAGTGCTGAAAGCAGGACAGTTTTCCAGGTGTGGCCTTGCAGCACAAGCTAGAGAAGAAGCATGATTTGAGAAGTCCTATATATGATAGGCATACTGACATATTCTTTGTACTAGCAAGACATTGTTGACTCATGTTCAAGTCTCGCCCCAGACTGCTTTGACTCATCCAGTTTTTCTTCTGCCATGCTGCCATCAGGTCCTTTTGTATCTGCACAGCCAACACTCCGAACTGAGTTACATCCTATTTGATTGAGAAACAATTAGATTCCAGGAAATCAGAAATCACCATTTTTTTTTCCACGGAAAGAACAGATCTGCATCACTCTCCTTTTTAAAGGATACATGTGGTCAAATTTTAAGACAAAGCAAAAGTCAGAGTTGGCATGAAGTGCCAGCTTTTGGGTGGGGGGAAATCGATATACCTGTTCCACTTTTGTAGTATTGCTATAAATTTCTACAACTGCGCAAGCTCTGCAGTGCTTTAGCAGCTCAGAAAAACACTACTTGACAGTTGAGAGTCACAGTCTGTTGGGAGCATCAGTCACACTTTTCTTTCACCGGGCAAAGCAATTCCTTCTGCTCTTTCAGATTGCAGTCAGGCACATTCAGGTCATCCAAAGCAAGTAGGATTAAGAATGCCTGAGCAAGATGGAAGCATTCAAGAACAGTGGCACAACTATCAATAGCTAGTGTGTCGTTCACCACACCCTGGAGATTTTTTTCCCCAGCATCCCCCAGTCAGACAGAAGATAACATGTTTCCTTCAAAACTTGCTAAGCAGAGGACACGGGCAATGCAACCCATAGATTTGAATCCCCAACTCTCCTGCGTGTCTTGGTTTTTAGCAGCTCATGCATCTGACCATGAACAGAAACCAGAGGATGCTCAACTGAAATGAAAAAATCAAAAAGGAAATTGTTACTCTAGGTCCAGATTCCAGTGAAGATTATTCTTTGGATACTCTTCTTCACAGTGTTTTATCCTGTACTCACAGGCAATTGAGTAGCTCAATGTTATCCAGAAAGATGTTCGCTTGCTGTTTGCTCTTTCCCAACAGCAGAAAGCACGTGCAACAGAGGACTTGGTTTGGTAGGTCATGGGATTTGAATGCACACATTCTAGTCTTACTTTCTTTAATGAACACTGAAGAAATGTGTCCCACACAAGTCGCAAGTAGTAAGAAATTTCTGAAGGCATTGAAGTGATGTTAGCTGAATTTGAGGGCCGAGCCATCTTTGAATTGGATCTGATACTCTATGGGAGACTTATGGTAAGAGTAGAGACAAATCTGTAGCTGCTTGTTACATCAAACCAGGCTGTAGGACACTGTTAGAACCCCCTAGCCATTGCGAGCTCCATGCCTAGGCTCACGTTAAAAGTTGTTAATTGCTGAGACCAGATCATTGCTTGCAGAGTAGGTAGGTCCCGCACTCTCCAAGACTATCAGTGGTGGCATAAAGCCTGTTATGTACACTGCTATGTAAGGTCCTCAGGCAAGCACAGGTTCCAAGGGTACCTTTGAAGTGCAGGTGAAGTGGCCAGGCACAAACATGCAGCACCCACCTTCATCAAATGGTGTGTTGCACGTACAAACTCAGCCTGTCCTCGTAACCCAACTTGGTGGGGTTCTGCTTCTGCCCGGAGAGGAAATAAAGCAAACACTCACCACTCTTGATGGCAGCAGTGAGCTAAAGACATAGAAAAAAATGCAAAGTATCCATGGGAAATCCATGGGAATTTAGCCTGAAAATGCGGGCTGGATCCAGACAAATGTTGGCATCTGCCCAAGGCACTGAAGGAAATAATGCTGATTAAAGAAGCTGAGGATCTGGCACATTGCTGAAAAGTAGCTCAGAGGGGAAAAAAAGTTGCATAGAGCAGTAGAAGCTGGACTTCTCTCCGAGTTCTGCAGCTCTCCTTTTACTCAGCCCATGTCAGAGAGCGGTGCTGAGCCTCATCCCTCCCTGCGTTGAACTAGCCCCATCTTCCATTGCTGGGTAGGGAAGAATTCAGCAAACAATGTTTCCAGCACACTTTCGAAGGGATTTTATGAGCATGAAGTATTGTTTCTGCTGTTGTTGGAAACAAGGACACAGCCTGCTGCTGAATAATTCATTTGATGCAAAAAAAAACCAGGCAGCGAGTTGTTGAACAAAAATGCTGTACAATGAGACATAATCGCAGCGTGGTTACGGGGAGCGGGATGCAGAGGGAGCGCGCAGGGTGCCTGGTGGTGACCTCAGGCCACAGACAAGCATGTCTGTCAAGTTGCCTACTGCTTTTTTCTGAATTATTCTAACACTTTGCCTTTAACCTTCAGGATATCGAAGGACTACCTGGTTTGGAGTGACCACCTCTGGTGGAGAAAGGGAGTTCAATGTCCCCAGTGCTTTTGGTACTTGAGCTTTCTGGTAAGAGCGAAGAAGGAGGAACTGGTGCTGACCGGGAAGGGCTGAACTGTCACAGCAACACTTGTTTTTCTCGACAGGAGGAATGGGGAGAGCTGCTCATTCCCAACAAAGGTGCCATGTTGTGGACACCAAAGCTTCCTGTGGCCGTTTTTTAACATGCCAAGGAGACTCCCTACCTCAGAGAGCTATTCGAAAAAAGATACCAGCATGTGCAAAGCCCAGCCTGCAGAGTGGGAGCTCTAAAGCCAAGTCTTTGTTCTTCCTCAAATCACACAGAAAACCTCCTTCTGCTCTGGCTTGGGAAGAAAACATGTTCCTGTCCCTGAGGTTATATCCTTTCCTCGCATATGGTCAATCGCTGGCTTGAAAATGGATATGAGACTTCCAAAACTGCTGCAAAACTCTGTTGTTATCTATGTGCAGAGCTGCGGTGCCCTGACTCTCGTCCAGGAACTGTGGAAGTTTTCAGTGTACCAGCAAGAAAACAGGCAATAAATCAAAAACTAAACCAGAAACTGAGACCTACTTGAGCTCACTTGTCATTAGAGTTAAAAACCAGAACTTCCAGATACTACTAACGGATTCAAGCCTGGCTTAAGAGGCTGAAAGACAAGAGTCCCTCCTCCATCCCAGGTCTCTGGCTAATTCTGGCCTGTGAGCCAGATTCAAGGGATGGGGAGCCTGGAAGATACGAGTGGCTTGGAGCCAGGAAGAGAAAGTGGAACATGAGAAGAGGCTTTGTCATGCATTTTCTTTATAACAGCCAAAATACCCTTCTGTTCTTTCTCATATATCCTAGAGAGAGCACCACTGAAGTGTGAAGAACTGTTTAATGGATTTAGTAATAGTATTGATCTTCTGTCATTTAAAAAAGGGATACTGAGCTTAATCAGATCTGTAGAAGTGTCTCATTATTTACTTTGCCAGAGGAAAGGATTACATGGCAGAGAAAGAAAAGGCCCTTCCGCAGGCACGGGTTTGCTCTGCAGGATGAAAAACCATTCATTTGCTCTTACCCTTATATGTATTTAAATGGGAAAGGATCCAAACAACTCTCCATGAGATTCTGCCTGGAGGAACTAATACAGCAGCAATAAACAGAGGTAGACTCAGCAACGCAGCAAACCGGCTCCTAGCTTTTCAACACCCTGATTTAGTTCCGTAATCTGGCCACCCAAGCATTAACAGTAGCAATTGGATTGCTGGTAGCAGTCAGAGACGGAAGCATTGCTTACGTGCAGGCTGAACACACCTGACTGGGAAGTGACACTGGGAAGGAATAAACCAGAAACCCTCCGATGCCGTTTTTACAGCACCTTTTTACCTTTGAGACAACAGAAAACTGGTTTATCACACCGCTGCCTGTAACGGCCCCTCGGGAAACACCGAGATAGTTTCATTTCCTTGACACTTGATGCCGTAACTCCCCGATCTCTCTTTCAGGGTGGCTGCAGACGAGACGGATGGTTTTGTATCTGTGTGTGTCGTGGCAGTACTGAAGCCATGCTGACACGGTACAGAGGCTACTCAACATGACTTCGCTCTACCAGCACTGAGAAAAATATTTCAGGTTGAACATAAACAGTAACTTTGGAGCGAGAATTTTTTTGTTAACATCTCAGAAATTCTCAGTGTATACCGGGATAGGCACACACACACACACACATATACTTGCAGGATAGCTACTGATTTGGCTTGCAGGAGATACATTAAACAGCTAATCCAATTTCATACAAACTCTACACCAATTTCTACCACCAAATCCCACAAACAATAGAGGGAATTCAAGAACCTCTGCATTTCCCGTCACTGGAAAGATTTCTCATTAGTATTCTTTCAGGTACTTCTTTTTGGAGACTTTTACTTAAAACACGCCACTATGTAATACAAGAAGCTTGCAGATGTTTTACTTTTTTGGATCAATATTGAGGTACCTTGATCAGCACTGCCATCGTACTTCTTCATCCTGACCCCCACATGCACTTAGTTGTGGGTTTGCCATTGCCTTGGCAGGTTTGCAGAGAAGAAAATGGAACATGGTCCTGAAGGTTTTGGACATCCCCTGTCTCCTAAACACACATGTGAGGAAAGGAATTATAGAATGGGTTTGGTTGGAAAGGACTTTGAAGATCATCTAGTTCCAACACCCTGCCATGGGCAGGGACACCTCCCACCAGAGCAGGTTGCTCAAAGCCCCATCCAGCCTGGCCTTGAACACCTTCAGGGAAGGGGCATCAACAACTTCCCTGGGCAACCTGTTCCAGTGCCAGACCACCTTCATAGTGAAAACTTTCTTCCTGATATCTAATCTAAATCTACCCTCTTCCAGTTTGAAGCCATTACTCCTTGTCCTATCACTACATACCCTTGTAAAAAGCCCTTCTCCAGCTTTCTTGTAGGCCCCCTTCAGATAGTGGAAGGCTGCTACAAGATCTCCCCGGAGCCTTCTCTTCTCCAGGCTGAACACCCCGAATTGTCTCAGCCTGTCTTCATGGGAGGGGTGCTCCAGCCCTCTGATTATCTTCATGACCCTCCTCTGGACCTGCTCCTACAGGTCCATGTCCTTCATGTGCACAAAACCAAATGCCTAAGAAGGGGTTAATCCTTTCATTTTCTGACAGTAAGGAGCCTTCTTCCGGGGCAGAGGTGGGTTAGCAGCTGAGCAGGGTGTCTGCTTGGATCAGTGCAGACAGGCAATCTCAACGTGGCCTTCAAAGCACAGGAACATCACTCTCCGAATCAAAGATAGCTTCAGCGTGGCAGGAAGAGCTACTGCCAAATTTTAAGAGAGGCCTGAAAGCGGCTGTCAAGCCCGCAGCCTGTGCCAAAGTGGTGGAGAGCAGCAGTGGGTGTAGAGCTCTGGCCTTTGAGAGATGTCCCCCCAGGCTGGTGGCTGCTCCCAGGGCAAGCGGGCAAGCTGCCTGTGACTGCTGGGGAGGCAGAGTGCGAGGAGGAAGGGATGGGGGGAGTCTAAATTCTCACTCCTTGTATAACTACTGGATTTCACCAGGCAGCCACTGACGGATGACAAATTTAGCAGAAAAGGAACACCATTTTTTTTCTACTGTTCCTATTAAGAAGGTGACAGCGTTGGAAAGGTGCTATTTGTTATTTACCTACACTGCAGTATGCTACATCAGTCTGACACTCGAGTCCAGTGATCTCAGAGATATTTTAAGAAGCCTGTACCTTTGAAATCCTGATGTAGATCCAAAAAGCTTGCAGAGGCAGGGGTATCCGGCAGCTACAAATACATTTTCTAATTACAGGAGTCTCAAGTGAAGAGCAGCTTTATCTAAAAAGAGAACTTCTGCCTTATGCTCAACCATCTATTTCATACAATAATTGACTGTCTGCTGAAAAACCGTCTTGTCATCATCTGTTGCAATAAAAAGAATATGTTTGATTGTAGCTTGGCTGTGCTTACCGAAATGCTGCAGCCCACAGCCTCGAGGGCAGAAAGCCTGACAACTCCCTTCCCAGAGCACTCCCCGTTCATGCAGAAATGGTTTGGTCCCCTTGCAGGTTGTGCCTACAGTGCCAGTGCCCTTCTCTTCCCAAGGCAAAAGTGTCCAAGCTCTGCTGCCACTGCCAGAGTATTTATTACAGGGGTACCTTGGGCTTTCTATTAGGTTTGTAACCCCCTCCCCAGATTTCACGCTCTGTATGATATCCACAATCAATCACAAAAACAGATGGCATTTTTGACTTCCAGACTTCGGTCTGAACCCTCCTGACTTAGCAGGAGTTGGGGAGATGTGGTGAATTCATCTCAGCTGCTACCGTCTCTGCACTGCACCTTTTTAGCTGTAGGAGGACCTGCCATTGTATGAAAGCAAACTACTGCAGCATGATCCAGAAAGCTGCTAAATGCTTTATTTCTATTTTTTTTTCATTTGTCTTCACATTTAATCAAGTCTTACAGCCTGTAAACAGGTATTCTCTAGAAGTGTAGAAAAATCAGCAAAAGTAAAACTGCCTTTTTTATAATCGTATTCTATAATAAGCAAGTGTTACTAGGAGTGCTAATATCATTAGGAGCGAGGAGAGAATTTTGGTTTGGTTTTAATTCACAATTTCATGATGCTGAAAAGTGTGCCACAGTTGTTCTCTAGTGGCTGCTGTGACACCAGCTCTACCTCCCCCTTGCAAGCTATAAATCACAGAGGTGCTGTTCTGAGCCGGGCGCAGATGCCCACCCAACACACACATGCTCGGGTGCACACGTGGCAAAGGATGTGAATGCACAGGCACATACGCACGTTAGAGGTGTTTTATATTTCCATCACCCTTATCCCATCTGCAAAAGGAGATTGTTGAATTCTGGCCCCTGAAGTATAGTGCACGGCTGTTCCAGACTTCCCTTGGCTATTTCCTCCCACACTTAAACTGATTTTAGTTCTACATCAGACTTCCCCTCGTGTAGAATAAGTTCACCAATTTTCATTTTGACCCAGAGAACCCAAAACCAGCAACAGGTCACTCATCTCTCTCCTGGACTCTGCTCTTCATCTCAGAGATGCACGTCTCTCCTCAGCCACTTTTCACCAGCGCAGCTATTCCCACTCTGCCCTCAGGTCTACCCCTGGGCAATATGACTGGAGTGCCAAGCCTTTTGCATTTTATTGTGGTAGGGCCCAAGGTTGTTTATTGAAGCGGTGCACAGAGTATCATCTGTCTTTACACAGAGGTAAGAGAGGGCAAGGGCACAGGGAGAGAGACATGCCCAGGAAATAGGGGAACTCTTCTTCCCCCTGCTATGTAAGGTGAGGTAATTCTCTCCTTTCCTTTAAAGTTCTGCCAGCACCTTGACTTGCCTCTCCCTTTCTTATCTATAGGAGAGGATGTTATCTAGTACGCCAACCATCTACCTGTTAGGGGAGGTCAGAAATTGTTTTCCTCTCCTTGTCCCCAGCTGGAGCTAGAATGGCAAAAAGATTGGATGCAAGAAGGGTTTATTCACCCCATAACTCCAATCAGAGGGGTATTAAACATGATCAAGACTGAGAAATCAGCACAGAGTAGCTATTAGGAACACCTGGTGCTTCACAAAGTGAAGCTCATCTCCAATGGGTGGAAGAGCATCAAAGACCAGCTTGCAGCCTAAGGGCAGTTCCAGGATATACCACGCACAAAGGCAAAAGCACCTTTTGTTCTCTGGGCTCCTGTCCCCTCACTCATTTGCTTTTCAGTAGAGGACAGTTTAACTTATAATTACAGCTTGCCACTGTCCTGCCAAGTCCCTCTGTCCTGTATCATTCACCTCCTTCAGCTGCTATACTGGGCCTTATGTGGATTGAGCTGTAGAACCCAGCAGGACTTTTCTTCCCCAGGTTATGAGGAGAGACCTGCTTCTTTCTCCACCAAATGGTGTTTTGCCAGTTTTGCTTTTGTATTAGCATTCGATGTCAATCCAGAGGCAACTCAATTTCCAGCCTCAGATCCAATTCTGGGGTTCTGCCTCTCAACCAGCGTTTCCCTGCTCCTTTCATGTCCGTAAAGTTTATTCCTTTCCCTTGAATCAATACAGCTTTATTTAGGAGGGCATCTTTCATAGAAACTGCACCCTCAAATGTCTGTGAATAACTCCAGATCATGGCCTGTACCTGGGACAAATTACTACAAGCAGTAAATATTGTATGGAGTGAAAACATTCAGTCATGCTATGTTTGTTCCACTAAACCTCATGTTATTGATTTCTTATCTTTTCTGCAGCTCTTAGATGTCATATCTGCATACTTTTCCTCTCCCCTCAAACGCTGGTGTTGCCCAACTTTGTTCTTTATATAGGTCTGATTGCAGCTGCATGAAAACCTGAGGAAGGAAGATGCTCTTAATTAAAATATGTGCCCAGACTATATTTGCAATGGGCATTTGAGATGCCCAGCAGATAGCTCTCTACCTCCCAGTATATCCAATTTCATTACTTCCACCTAATTTATCTAAAGTATTGCTTATTCAGAAGAGGTTCTGAGCACTGACCCCAGGATATCGGCACCAAAGTGCGTAACACGCTGCTGTAAGAAGTACCAGCACATGCACTGAAGGACTGGTACCTGCCCCAAAAAAAGACACTTTAAGCCCAGACTTGTCTAGTCTTCCCAGGTCAGTAATATCAGGCAAATGGCCAAACCATAGCAGGAAGAGGATGAAAGGCTCCTGAAGGGCACCCAAAGGAAAAATGATGGTTCTTCCCCAGCAAAGCTTCAGACCCCTTTATATCCTTTCCCGATACACCTTATGGCAACCTCCCAGCCCCTCCTTCCTGACCCTGCTCATGCCCAGGTACCGATACTGACTTTGCCAGAGGCACCTCCTGTGTGCTGAGGATTGTTCCCCTGGAATGCAAGGATAATAAAGGGGAAAATGGGAAGAAGGGCATATGGCATTAAGTTTCAGTTATTTTTATATGACCAGAGCGTGTGAGAACAAGGATTAAGAAGTACTAGCACGTGCAGTGGAAACTAGAAGAAGGAAAGAAGCCATGTACTCTGATCCCAAAATAATGTGGGTCCCCTCAGGACTCACTGATGCTAAGGATGGGTTGCTCACCCTGCCCACCAGATAACCGCTATCTGCCACAGAATACCAGCACCTGGCTGGCTCTCTGGGGTCTGGTGGGCTCAGGAGGCCCAGTGCACTTCTCCAAAGGGCAAGGAGACCCTGCCACCCCCAACAAAGCATAGAGATCGTCTCTGGTGGTGTGCGCAAGGGAACCCACGGCTCGGGTTATGTGGGCTCAGCACTCTGGTTCAGAGACACTACGTGTAACATACAGCACCACTGAGGGATGCTGAAACTGCTGATATTTTAAGCTTTGACCCAGAGAAATGCTTTATCATTCTGCACTCACGCACTGGTCAGCGGCTTCCCTTTTATTAGCTAAAGCCCATGAAACTCACAACAAAATGTTTGACTGATCCTCTGGGTAGAACGCAACATTTTCTTAAGAAACAATTATTGAAAATCAAAAATAGCCTCAACTTATGTATGTAATTTTTCTTCTTAATGGGCCATTAAGAGGCTGGTTCTCATGCTACATTACTCAGGACCTAGCTATAGCATCCATCACTTTCCTGGTAGTGCTGCTCTTACTGGAGCATCCAGTGCTTCCCTGTGGATCTCTAGAGATACCCAGCCATTTTGTTTTAATATTATTATCCTTGCTAACAACCAAATGCTGTTGTCCAAGAGAGCAAGCTAATGTATACCTCAAGCAAAAAACACTTGTAGAAAATCAAAGGAGAGAGCTGTGGCCAGAAAAGGGAATTAAGAAGCAGGACTCCCACATTCTGCTTTCAGTCCTGCTTAAAGCTTGCATCCTGGGAAAGATTTTTTAACCTCTTTTTGCCTCAGTTTCTGAGCTGTAGAATGACCCATGGAAGAAACTTGTTTGGAATATTAAACAGTGTTTGCAAAGATCCTGGATTTAAGGTGCTAAGTGCACACACAAAAAAGTCGGTCTGTACTTCCTACGCCCCCTAATCACACCACTTTCATCCCAAAAATGGTGATTGTACCCATTGCCTTCTCCCACCCTCCATCTTCAAATTTTTCTTCATAGAAGTTTTTCCCCCCTTTCAGTCACTACAGAATGGGCACTCATTTAAATTGCAGCCAGAGACATCCGTAGTGGATGTCAGGAAAGCAATTCTAACAGGAGAGACAGCAAAACGATGACCATTTTCCCCATCACACGCTATAAGGAAAGGCAATAAGCAGGTAGGAATGCCTGCCCCACGGTTACTCTGGGGAGCTGCCGAGTGTCCCTGACCCTCAGGCCACACGGCTGGAAAGGAGGTGGTGGCAGCACACTCCTGTGGTTTCCTCTCCTCGCTGTCAGAGTCCCTTCACTGCTGTCTCTCAGCCTCCCTGCCGGCAGCACAGGCGGGTTATCTCTCATCCTTCAGCACGTGGCGTGGCTTTGCCTCCCCCAGACCCCGCACCCAAGGCCAGGAAGGGCAACGTGATGCTCGGCCCGAGTCAGAGACACCGTCCTCACTTAGATGTGTGTGTGTGTGTGTTTAGTTCCCTTCCACGGAGGAACGCAACTCCCTTCTGCCATCTGCGCTTACCTGGCGCTCACCTTGATCCTGGGGAAAACAAGTTCTTGGTTTTGAGATACGTTATGGCTTTAATCACCTCAAAGGTGTGTTAAGGGTAGCCAAAAATGCACAGCTCACCAAGGCAATTTAGCCAGAGAACAACTTAGAGCAACCAGAAGGGCCAGGAATACATTTTGGAGGGCTGGAAGCACATAATTTTGCGTTTGAATCCTGACACTCACTGCCGGACAAAATCAGCACAAGCCTCAGCCTGTGCCTGGGACAACACGGAGGAAAGGCTGAGCCTTGATAGAGAGAAACAGAAGAATAAAAATCAGTAAGGAAAAGCCATTATGGAATCAAATGTAAGCAGCTGCAAGAACAAAGCCCAGTTCTGTGACGGTCATATGCTCACCTTGGTTATTATTTTGTGCCTAGTTACCAGCCTGTGATTGGTGCCTATAAATACAGAAAGTCAGCTCAGCTGGAAATAGATGTGATCCACACCAATTAGTATCTCATCCGCTAGAAAAATACAGAAAAAGGCACAGCCACATAAGCTGCAAAACTGAGTGCTGGCAGATGAGGCTCTGGAAACGCATCGGAGAAGGTTGGGTGGGAATCAGGAAACTACATGGGTACACATGGAAGCAAGAGGAGGACAGGAAGGTATATAGGGAGCAGGTGGGGAGCCCATCACTCTGAGTTATCAACAGGACATAGGGTTTCATGGTGCCCAGTCACCCGACTGGGATGCGTGGGCGTCCTTCTCTCTGACCACTCTCTCTTGACCTACGTGTAAGGCTGCTTTGGATGTGAGAACAGGGAACACCAAAAGCCCGGTGGCACCCGAGAAAGGCGACGTTTTGCAGCTTTTGAAGGCGGTAGGTGCGTGCTGGCAAGTGGCCGAACGCCTGCTGGGAAATTCAAGCCCTCGGTGAAATGCAATTTCCGCACCGGTGGGATGAGGAGAGGGCAGCAAGGCACGGGGACCAGGCACAGACCCGCTCCCTGCCCACCCGCAGCTCCCCACCCTGCCTGGGCAACACAGGCTGGAGCCCAGACAGTTCCTCCCATGGATCCTTTATAGGCTCCTCTCTTCCCTGCGGAGCCCCGCTCCGGTGGGGTTCAGGCTGCAGAACCCAGACGGGAGCTCTGGATGTTTTCCTTCCTATCCACAGAAGCCCTTTTATCTTTCAGCTGCTGTGTCGATCCCGAGAGGAAAACGATCAGCAGGTCTCTCTATCAGCCAGAGACATCAGGGACACAGACATGTTTAAGCCTTGCTCCTGTTCCCAGCCCTTATCTGCCCCCAGGCAGCTGTGTGACCCTCTGAAGAGCCCGAGAACCCTGTGCTATGTCCAGGGCGAGGACCAGTGAACTGCCCAGATCCGCTGCGAGACCCCTGTCTGGCGCAACGCCCTGGGAACAGCCCCGAGCCTTTGCCAGCCACCTCGGGCGAGTGACAAGAGGCGTTGGACGGAAAGGGATCTGTGACACCCGTGGAGCCCCTCGTGACTCGTCACCTGCTTTTGCGGTTCTTCCCACTTCCCCTTCATCTGCACTGAACTGGCACCAAGTGAGCCACATCAGAGACTGCTTCTTGGCCAACAGTCGTGCGAGAAGCCCTTAATCTATTTTTAAATAAAGGCTGAGTACTCTGAAAGATGCGGGACTTGGGCAAGGAATATAACTAAGAACAGGAAAGAAAATCCACAGATGTTCCCAGGGTCTTCCAATACAAGCTCCAGAAAGGTAGTGCAAGATGAGCACTGTGGTATTGACATCCACTTGCTGCAGCTGTTCAGAGCTGCTGCACAGTCCTGGAGATAAGGAGCTTTCAGCCCTGGGAGAGATGCCTTCAGCCTGTCTGGGCAGTGTCCTTCAGTTCTGCCCAGGAGCGTGGCAACTAGCAGCAAGAACAGCATGTAATCAGCTGTAATTAAAACCCACCACCACCATCACACCTGCCAGTGAAGGGAAGGGCTTCAGACAAGATGTCCCCTGCCCTCACAGGGAAGTCTCTGACCTCACAAGCCTCCTGGGAGGGAGCAGGAGCCCTTTTCTTGCAGGGAGGGAAGCTGAGGGTGGTGGGTGTTACCGGAGGGTTACCCAGTAACTGCGTGGCCGGGCTGGGAGCAGGTCTCTGCGATGCCCAGATACAACATCCTTCAGGGGTACGACACGTCCTGAACGGGGTAGCGGCTCCTGCGCTGTGACTGACCAGGGGAACCAAAATCTATACAACACACAGCCACCCAGTGCTTGGTGCCTGGGAGGGGCTGCTGGTTACTACATGACCTGAAGCAAATTAAACCCAACGACCTGCAGGAGCAAGGGTTCTTTGCCACGTCGTCTACTGCCTGTGCAATAAAAGAAAAACTCTTTTATTTTTGGCCTCTCGCTGGCACAACGTGACATCGAGACGCGGATGTGGTAAATTTTCTCGGGCATTAAAGTGCTGAAACGAAACAGGCATTGCAGCAGATTTCGTCCTTCAAGTCCTCAAGCAGGACACAGACCGTCACGGCCTGAGTCATCCAGCCTCGCAGCAGCACGAACTTGCTGTCTCTACCCTGGGTTGCCTTTTTACGGTAAATCCACCTCCTTACCAGCCTGCCACGGCACAAAGCATTTCGCAATTAATATTTCTGCACCGGTAGGAACGTCCCCTACGGTTTGAGGATGCAAACACTTTCTTCCTGGCAATCCACAGCGCAGCTGCCAGGGGCTACCAATCTGAGCCGGAGCCGCGGTGTTATTTTAAGCACCGTTCCCAGCTGCAGCACTGCCGCGCTCGCCAAAACCCTTCCTTCTAGAAAGGAAGAAAAGTAGCCAGGACGTATGGTGACTTTCAGGGAGATCAAGTGTTGACTCTTTCCCAGCATGTTGTGAGGATATCATTAATCCACGCTTTAGGACAGCCAGCGAAGACACCTATACACCTCAACATCCTACACGCTCAGATCCACGCACTTTGGCTGCCCCTTTAACTCTAGATTTAATACACATCCCTCAGACTCCAGCCCGATGCCAAGACCTAGATGAATACTCTGTTCATTCCTATCGCAGAGCAAACACGTGGCGCAGTCACTGAGCTGTACTAAAAGCCAAAGGTAAGGACCCACCTGTAAGTGAGGAGGCATGAGGTCTTCCAGGGGTCGGCATCAGACTGCCACAGAGCAGAATGAATGCCAAGAAGAATTTGTGCATTTCTGATTCACCTGTGGCCGAGCCACAGGTGCAGGTAGCCACCCCCTGCACCTACACAGCTGAGGGCTTCACAGTGGTTTCCCACTTTGTTGTTTCCCTGATTAGAACTGGGGTCAGGGTAGGGAGCTCCAGACACACAGAGGGAGCGCTGATGCCATGGGGTCAAACTGTGGCTAAGAGTGACACCCCGGGAGCACACCCCCAGCAGTAAGAGCGCTGCAGACACACGTGTGCTATCACACACGCCGGCAGGAGCAAGCACAGGGAACACGCAGGTGTGCTGCACGTACTGAGGGCTCTGCACTGCCTGCAAGCTTGGAGGTGTCACCAAGTGCCTCTGGCCAAGTCCTGCTGCTTTTCTGCCTCCCTGACCACACTGAAAAGCCTAGATGTGTCCACCAGGTACCTGGGTATAATGGTGCCAGGAAAATGGCCTTGGATGACAGAAGTGATGCCATTCCTAAGGGACAGGGCGAATGCTTCCCCCCTCCCCACTTCCTCCCTCCCGAGGGACACCCCACAGCTGCTTCACTCCATGTCCCACCAAATAAACCCAAGCGAGGGTGGCAGGCAGTACCTGCAACAGCTTTCGGGATGCCAGCAGGGAGAATTCCCTCCCCAAAGGCACACTCACCCCAGGGCACAAACCCAAACAGCTTCTGTTTTAACTCCCCATCAAGAGAAAGACTCAATTATCATCTCAGTCAATTTAGCAAAGGGTCACTTTAGATAAAACAAAGTGAATAAAGGTGAGAGCTTTGCATAATCTAAATCCCATTTACTCCCCCACACAGAGTAAATAAAAAAAAAATAAATCTGGCATATTGTGCACCAGGGCCTACTGAGAAGCATGTGTATAATAAACATCCCCATTCTAAGAGTGGTTAAAGGAGGGGTGTAATGAACCGTGGAGGACGCATCAGGAAGATGAATCCAAGTGCTCAGCCAGCTCTAAGGTCTCCCAGCTTCACTCTGATTTCCTTTGGTGGATCTTGGCAGCCGATACCAGCAAGCTGAAGCAGACCTAGTGGCCAAAAGAACGAGGGTATGAGTTACAGGACTAGGTGATGGCACTTGAAGTGATGGCTTACGCAGTTGCTTCAGTCACAAGAGAGGGGCTGAGGAAGACGTTGCTGACTGGTATGCCTTGCTCTCCGCTGCTGTTTAGAACATACAGGCCCCGACACACACTCAAACTTTTGGAGAATAAGTTTACAAGGGGTAAGCCACAAGGTTAAGACTGCCAGTCTGAGAACGGAGCCCAAAGCGGTAAGAACTGCATCGAAATGAGGCAGTTCAGACGTGTCATACAGCCCCAAGGGGGATTATCTGTCGGATGAGGAAAAAAAAAACAGAAGCTGCAGAGAGCTGGTCAGGTCCTTGGATTTCCTTATCCATGTGGTCCCAAAGCTCTGCTCTTATTCTAGGAAGTTGGTGTGCAAGCTTGCCAACCGTCACCCAGCCACTGCACAGGTTAGGTGAGGAAAGAAAAGCCTTTTCCAACACCCTTAGGGGTTGCTCATGCAATACTTAATGTTATTGGTGCTCCAAGGCTCCTGCCTTGGCCCTCCCTAGTCCCGAAAGGCCTGCTGTTCTGGAGAGATATGAGACAACATCTACATCCTGAAGAGTGTGTAGATACAAGTCCAGAAAGGACTTGCATAAGTAGCAGGTTATTACAGCGAACTCCTAGGCTCTCCAGACATTTTCAGTTGTACACTGTCCAACAACATTTTTTAAAAAATAATCTATTCCATGGTTAGTTGAATGGGAAACAATTTGTGATCAAGAGGTAGGCAACGTTTTTTGTGATGGCTGTTTAAGTTGAGGAACCCTAAAGACTAAGTTGCTACGATGCCATTTCAGCATTAAGAACAGAAGATGTTGATTCACCATCCGTATCTCTAGACAGAAGGAAGATGATGGACATTGCTTGAAATAGCACTGCTTGAAGGTATATGTATAATCAGGGAGCAAAAAAGGTGCTGCTCTAGCTTGCATGTAATTTGTGAAGGGCAAAATACTTCAGGCTAACCCAGAAGAGCGGGTTATGTGTGGCTGCAAGAACAGCATGATCCCACAGCTCTAACCCAAATTCTCCTCGGTGCTGGTGCCTGTTTGTCCCATCCCTTCTCTTCTGCAGGTAGACAAGCATAAAGAAACCATCTTCCACCTCCCTTCCTCCCTTCCCAACCTCTGAACTCCTCCTTTGCCCCAGTTTCTCCAGTCACAAGTCATCATCACAAGCCATATCAAGAACAATTCTCCTTTACAACACGCACCAGCTTAGATCTTCTTACCTCTAACTGGGTCCTGCAAGATCTGGTCATAGAAATATGGCTATCCGTAGGAAAAAACATAAAGAGCCAGATACAACCGCAGATCACCAAAAATGCCAGACTGCCGCAAAAACAGCCAGCTCTTTGTACAATGATCAGTTCTCCAACTACTGATTCAGGGTCCCATTGGAGAAAAAAACTGCGTAAGGCATTCATACCCACCAGAGATGGTTCGTTTAATATTGTCTGCAATCTGTGACAGGTAATCCCATTCATGCTTTTTTGAGTATTCAAATCTATATTTTATTATTAAAGTTGAGATGTTACAGCATGACTTTCATAGAAAGGAATAAACTTCAGAGCAAATTTTGCAGGCATGAAGTGTACGGGCTTTGGTTATATTTAGTAACGCGATTATGGTTTTGTTCTACTTTGTGCTGGAGTGCTATCGGTTGATCCTGCCTCTTTTCATTCCGCTTGGATTCGTTCTTTGTTAAATTAATGAGGACTTAACAGAAAGTGAATCACATACTATTTAATAAGGTTTCAGATTAAGTACCGAAGAGCCACAAACACATTGAAGTCTACTTGAAAGCCCCACAGTTTTGCTCATCCTTAGTCACAATTGTTCCCCAAGCAAACTGCAGTGTCATTTGTGTCCCAGCACGAAGATTCAGCTTTTAACCCTTGGGAAGATACCCCGATGTCTGTTGCTGCCATGTTCACTCCAGCATTTTTTCTAAAGCCCGGTCTCCTTGACCCCGATACCAATTTGCCTGCCAACCTCTCATGTTGTAATTAATTATGTTCTGGCAAAGCCTAGCTTCAGTGGGACAGCCTCTCTTATATTTCATGTAAGAAGGGCCAAGCATCTCAACGTTTCTCTGGAAACAATGAATTAATTTATCATATTAGCTGCAACTGCATCATACAGGAAAGTCATTCTTCCTAATCCGCGTAGCCTTGGAAGGCTATCAGAAGTTACACCAAGGTATGCAGTGGGCTTTCAGAGCACCACCTACATGGACTATTCCAGCACGTGCCGTCTGAGGAACATGATCATGTTAACACGTGATTTCCTCGTTTGAGTGTATTTACAGCTGAAGGCTTACATTAAGATCTGTGCTGTATAATTTGTACACCCAACCCTTGCTGACACATCAACAACTGAAAAACTACAAAGCCTCAAACATCTGCTGGAGTGTTTATTCTGTACCCATGCTGACCCTGGCGGCTTTCAACTTAGGATCCTCCCTCTCCGATAGAAGTGGTTAGATTCCCTTGCTTCTAGTTGTATTCCCAACTTCTAGTTGTATTTCTATTTTCAGCCCTAGTGACCTGCCATTTTCTACACAGGCTGCATTTGCTGGCGGAAATTTATCTGCCACCATGCATCTAGAGTTTGGCTCCTGATGGGGCCAGCTTGAGCACGATGGTAACCTGCTGCTTGTGACAGGTGAGCAAATTGATACAGAAAATCTGATTCTTTTAGAACAGGATCCTACTCCGTAAAACACCACAGGAGGTAGAAATAAAAGATGTGTTTTCGTTTGAGGCGTTCAGGATTTGGGGGGAGGGAGGGGAAAGAGTCTGAAAGATAACCCATTGCAAGACACCTTTTGTTAAAACAAGTGAAAAGGCGGCTCGTTTTGCATGCCATTATTTTTAACTAAGCTTAATTTATGGCCTGTCCACTCCCCTCCCAGCCTATTGCAAAAACCCCCATCACTACTGCAGTTTGACTGGAATATATGGCTAACGATACTCTACCTATGCATCGTTAGGTCTCCGTGTCTTCTGGAAGGGTCTAGGATTTCTTGCACGTAACCACATTAGAGAAAAATTTCCTTTCAAAGGAAATTATGAAACTTAAGTTCTTGTATTACGTAGTCCTTCGTCAGGGCACAGCAGAGGAATGCGAAACGATGGCCTGGTGGCAGAGGAGAGCAAAGGCACAACTCGGGAATGAAACACAACTTAGGGATCAAACCCACGGTGTTCTGGCTTTCACACCAACAGTAGCTGAAAGACAGCTTGGAAAGATCCTGGTTCAGGCAACTGTGTGTCTCACCGAGTGATGCGGCAGGGACAAAGGCACAGCATCAGAAGTGAATCTAAACCATCTGTTAAATGTCATCATGCACAAAACGTGTTACTGCATTAGCTCCAGATCCAGGCATTCAGATTCACATTCCGGCTGGGATACGAAATAAAGAGCAGAAAACTCTTAAGCTAACAGAACAGAAATATTCGCCGTAATAAAAAAAGGCTTGCAATTAATTACCCTGTTCAGAAAGAAGCCAGAAGGGGGTTAGCAGACAGGTATCACGTGCCAAGATTGATACTAAGCTGTCTGGGGTTTTGCAAAAATAGATTTCAAAAACCCCGAGGTGGACCCAGAGCTGGAACAGCTGATCTGGACCCAGATGACTAGCAAAGAAAACCAAACTTCTTTTGGCACTGGGAAAAACTCTGAGTTTCCCAGAGCAAGGTAATGCCATTGCTATTCTAAATACCTGCTCAAAATTATTTGAAGCACAAACCCAAGAACTCGAGGCCTGAAGACAATCACTTTTATAACAGTTTTATTCAAGTCTGTGTGCTCTAGTGTTGAGACAAGGCCTAGATCAGCATTACACTGTAATACAATAATTTTAGCCATTGAACCAAGCCTGCTTGGCATCCTTGGTTTACAATTTACAGTACATCCAAAAAAAGAGCAAAGAGAAAAGAAATCCCAAAACGCCAACAACTTCCATTAGCTCTTTGCTTCACTTAAATATTGTTCTATAACATAAAATAATTTAATACAAAAAAGAACTGTAATCCAAATACACATAATACATTGACACAGAACAGAGGAAAGATACAGTAGATTATGCACAAGAGTATTCAGTTGATGTGTTACCTACAGTGAAACAAACTGGACATTAATATAATTTAACTATTTAAGCCCAAGAGGGTCAGAGGCAAGAAGTCCGGGTCACAAATAAAGCTTTTTAAAAAATAATGCGATCTTCTTTTCCTCTAAACTTACTGCTGTACAGAAGTTAAAGGAAGGCTCCAACAAATCACTTAATTTGACAACATTTCATCACACGAACAAGAAAAACTTGGTGGCCTCTGTTATTTTACTCAACTCTGGGGTACATTACCATTTGCTAATGTAACTGCTTCATTGCAGGTTCTTCAGGCAAAACATACCTTCAGGTGCTACTTCCATAGCAACAGACTTTTGAACACTATGAACACAAGAGAAGACATACAGCGGTCTCCAAAATCAGACTGAAATACTTAAGTTGTAAGATGAATCCCAGTCCTGCAGAGTTTGGAGTCCCTTATGAAGTACCCAACACCCTCCACACAGCGATTTCAACACGGCAGGAACTATCTCGTCTCTCAAAAAGAACAGACATGGGGGCATGATCTTACACTAGAGTAATCTACTCACCTGGTTCTTCAGATTTACAACATTATACCTAGGAAAGTCAGGTCACTGATTTTTGCATCTGGCTTTAAATAGAAGCAGGAGCAGATCCACAATTAATAAGGCAAAAGAAAGAAGTAGCTTATAAAAAGGAGGAGGAAATACATTCTCTGGCTGAGAAATTCTTGGACTTTCAAAGCCACAGAAGAGACATTTTTAAAAGCACAGTATTTTCCCTGATTTTTCCACCACTGTTGCCTGGCCCACTCCATATAAGCCCGCCAACTTAAGTCAGGCAAAATATCTCAGCTATTTCCAGCTTATCCTGAATTTTTGACAAAGAAATCATATATACCAGCACGAAGTGCTGCACCAACGGCTGATAAACAAGAACCCATGAACTCTAGTAACAGTGGTGGATGTTGATCACTGCTGAACTTGTCAGGTCTGTTCACCAGCCTGGAGGGATGCATTTTTGAAATGAGAAAACACACCTGAGAAAAGGCCTCAGGTTAAACTGACGTTTGCACGTACAACCTCCCCACACCACGTACGGCCCCTTTACAGCTGGCAATCTGCTAATGCAGAAGTTGTTGATCTTTCCTCCTGTGTCAGAAAACATTCTCAAAGCTTATCCTGTTTTACGGTAAGAACTAGCAGTCAAATAGGCATGGCATGTGCAGTCATGGAAAGGCCACAGGAGTCAGCAATAAAACCAGCATTTACTCAGAGGCTTGTGAAGGAAACTCTTTCCTCGGGTAAATTGACTCTTTCCTCTGACAATCAATAGAGCTCGGTCTTTCACCATTAATCTCTACAGGACAATCCCCCAGTTTAGATTTAAAGACCTTTGCTGAACTGGGGTCTTGTACATTTTGACCCATAGATACATTCCATCAACTTCAGTGATGTTTAAGAACACGATGAAGAGCTTACTTGCATTGAGGCTTCTTCCCTTTTCACTTGAAAGTTAATTACCCTAAATATGAACTTTTATTAGTAGATGTTCTTGGCTTTATGTGGTTTCTTACTGTAACTGCCAAACATGAGGGGCACAGGTACCTACTGACTTTAAGTGGATCTAGGTATATTCTCCACTTCAAATGTAGCCATCCCCCAAAGAGACCTACGCTGCATGAGAATGGATTTTACTCCCTGCCAAGACCAGTGGCCAAACTCAAACCGTTCAACTGGCAAACACTCCTGTGTTTTTTGGTTTTTTTTTTGCTGTGGCTTTATTCTTTACAGTCTAGGATTACTGGATGCTATGGTTGTCAAGATAACCTTGAAAAACAGAGCAATGGCAGAACTGATGCAGTAACACCTGCTCGAGATGCAGTGAGAAAAGTCAGCTCAGAGATATTAGCTGCCCTAACTTGGACGCAAATGCTAACCCTGTTGACACCGTAAGAGCTGCTCACTAAGGCATGCAAGGCAGAAGAACAAGCCTGCTATGAATATCTGGGCAATCAGTTGAGTCATTTCGTGACACAGATCAGGCCTGGGAGAAAACACATTACACAAGTTGAGAAGGGGCCACATCCATAAATTCCAGAAGAACCCAAGGAAGAAGCTCAGTTCTCCTCCAGATGTAGATAAACTCAAGAAGCTCAGTGTGCAACTGAGCTACACCAAACAGTAATCAGAGGCCGGGTTTGTTCTGAAACTCAATGAGGAGAAACTAAATACAAGCGTTCCCAAAGAACTTGTTCATTTATATACTGAAATCTGCTGTTAGCAGTCTTCTTATCAATGAAGCTTGGAAAAACACCAGCATGTCTTCCTGCTCCATTATAACCTCTACTGCTAAGAGAGCAAGACACGAAAGCACCAGGACATGGCTAGAGCAATGTTTCTTCTTTCTCAAACCCATGTATCTCTCTTCAAGACAAGGAGGTTCACATTACCCAACCTCAACATCTCTTCTTTGGAAAATGCTATATTGGAACTATCGCGGTAGAACAGGGAGACAGTGTCAATCAATCTGAAATAGCATATATATAATGCATTATTCTAGTCTTACGTTGGAGTTTCAACCAACAACTTTTGAACACAATGTAGGTTCTCACTAGCTATCCTGGCAGCTAGAATTTGAGCATGGACAAGATTGCAGAAAAGTATTTATGAATAATGAAGCCCGCCCCTTCCCCCATGATTGTTTTTCAAATAATTTATTTTAAGCAAATAAAACTTTGGCATCCCTCCTGCAAATTTCTCCTAAGCACCCTTTTGCTAGCTGTGCATCCATCTGACCCATCAGCTACAGGTCTAACAGTAGCACACTTCAAGCTGAGCTTATAAACCCACTACATTACATACTAAAAACATGTGAAGGTTTCTTAGTATTAGCAACATTGGGCTGTCTGCACATTATCAGCATTCGGATGCAACAAGGACTGTACCTGGTACATTAGGAAAACAACACTGCACATACAGGGAAACAGTCAGGATTGTGTGTAGGTGCACTTTAGAGCACATGAGATTATTAAAAAAAAGTCTGTTTTCAAAAAAACAGACATTCACTTTTAAAAGCAGTAGCGACCAATATGAAATCACCACCTTTTGGTCTGTGGACAATCAGCTCTTCCACAGGTCAGAAACCACCAAGAAAAATGCCCTGCCTTGTTATTAATTGTTTATTTTGGAGATATATATAGTAAAAGCAAGTATAATCTTAGAAAACTGAATTGCTGGCTTTATTATTCCATCAGGAATTTGCATGTTAGAGCCAAATACAAGTGTTTGCCTCTGTCCTCCCATCATTCCAGTTTTAATTGCCTACCTAGAACAATTCTTACCCAAACTTATGCTTTCTTCCCAATTCCATCTCTAGAAATGAGGTAGTAAAATAAAACAAGCCAACCAGAAATTAAGTAACTACACATTCCTCAAATTACTTACCTGTGATGCCAAGAGATTACCAAGCAGCTCGTACCCCTCTGTCCTCTGACTGCTTAAGGAGGATAATTTCACTCTTTTATTTGCTATTTCCTGCCAACCTCTGCTTTAACTTCTCCCAGTTGAGTTTTATACTTCTAGCCTGGAAACATTTTTAGGTCAAAGCACACTGAAAACATGGATTGGTTTTTGTCTCAGGTCCCCAAGTACTACAGCAACAAGAATTAACAACCGATAAAGATGGGATGGGGCAGAATTCTAATTGAGAGATGAGGAGAGCCAGTCATAGCACACTTCTTTCCACAGGGGTGTATGCACATCAGTAAATGGGAGGTTATGAAATGTTTATTGTGCTGGTATTTGGCCTGATGTGTGATGAATAATGCTACAGAACTGGAAACTACAACCAGGAGTTCCCTCCAAAAAACCACCTCAGGCCCCAGCAAGGAGGCATGTGAGAGAGAAGGCACCTAGGAATACAGGATGCATGTAACACATACATAGGTATTTCACAGGCCTGAAAACAAACAAACCAAAACCCAAACAGTTCAAGGAACCTTTCTCAGTAGGAAAATTATGTTCCTAGCCATTTAGAACCAAAGAAAAAAAGATTTTTCACTCAAGTACAGCAGGAGATGAAGCTTGTTTCTTGTATACAAACACAGATGAAATGCTGAAGACTTCCCAGTTGCAAAAGAAGGGAGATCCTTGTTACAGGAACAATAATACCGGTAGCTGCATCAGACCCACTACCCAGTCACCAGCGGGAAATTACCTCTTAATTAAACACACACACACCGCTTAGCCTGGAATGACTACTTTTAAGATACAAAAATAAAGCTGATGCAGGTCATTTCAGAAACTGTATTCATCTCTGATCAATGGCAAAGCTTCTTAAAAAAGCTGAGCATGAGAAAAAACAAAAGCAAATGCACATTTTAACTACAGCATGTGATTTTCTACTAGCGTGTTCAATAGAGGGAGCAGCAGAATAAGCCATAAATGCATTTCCATACTGCCTCATGAAACTGTGAAAGCAGGGCTGAGAAACAATAAACATAAGTTCTTCTTTAGACTCTTTTGTTTGTTAACCACAAAAAAAAAAAAAAAAGAACGGAAAATCTAAACCACAAACTGGATTGGAAATAGAAAAAGACAAAAAATTTGGTTAAAGATCTTTTCCTGTCCAGCTAGATACAATACCACTGGCTGTGCAAACCACCATATTCTAATCTTACAATAGGAAATTTAACAGAATAGCATAGGAAGACATTCTTTCCTAAAGGTATCTTAATTATATGATCAACCAAATGTTTGTGAAGCCTGAAATTTGGTTACCCTCTGTGACAGCATATTTTCGTTCTCCTTGTACACACATGCTGTATTTATTGCTTGTTTGCAAGTATGTTTTACACGTGCCTATCCCCTCACTCTTACTGTCCATTTTTACCCAAATTATAGACTTGAGTGAGTTATAAATATAAAAGCTAAGAAACTGCTTTGCAGTGATAGGATAAGGATCAGAAAACTTCATTTTTAAATATAGGCATCCTTGTCTCGTACTGAAAAAAGTGAAGCCAAAAGGAGGACCTGTATTACCCTGCAAGATATAAGCCTTCTTATTTGCCACAGAGTTGATAAGAGCTCCTGAGAATATTTCCAAAATGCATGTAAAAGATTAGAAAGCAGTAAGCACTTCTTCCACAAAGAAAGGTTTCAAAAACCCCAAAAGAAACAAACCCAGTGATATTAGCTTAAAATGACTTACAAAAGTAACAGACTATCATTGAATTTTGGGATACAGTATTAGGTTTGGTTCCATAAATCTAATGGGACTCCAGCTCCCATATTCATCCCACAGAGATGAATTAAGTTTCAAATAAAAGTTAAGGTCAAGATAGAAAGGTGACTCAAGATGGAAGGTTTCCTGTCATTTTCTATTTAACAGAATACTCCAGATGACAAACACCTTTATTTACTTGACCATTACTGCCTCACCTTCAACAGAAAGAGAGGTATCCGGCATCATGACAAACTGAAGTAACATCTCTATGCAGTAGTGTCCATAAAGTCTGAAGATAGCAGCATGCTATGAAGAGGAAGACAACTACTCCCACTCCTAGAGGTACAGAAAAATACTTCATCATAAAAGCATGCCAAACTAGAACTGGTCTTCCCACATCAATAATGAAAAATTCACTTCTCTAACAAAATGAGTATTTTCAAACCATTACAAAAAGTACATTTTCCTGAGGTTCCCTGCCCCATACTGAGCATCAACCCACTGCAATAATAATCTCATGGAAAAAACCAAACCCATAAAAAGTTACATTTGCACCTCTAAAGAGTATTGAAAGGAGATAAGACTACTTGCTGGCAAAACAGAGCACTGTGCAGTCCATAGGAAGCAACAGTATTAGAAAAAATCCATAACTATTATCACTTTAGTTTTGACACAAAAGCTTTCTTCTCTCTACCTGTCCCACACTCAACTTCTGTGAAACCAGTAGAAATTTATCAAAAAATTTGTCATTTTTGCACTGGTTGCTATGTCTGTGCTTTCCCTCCAACTTTACAGGAAAAACAAGCAGGCTACAAGGGCAGCATATTTTGAAGGGCTGGCAGGTTTTTTTTCTATTTCCTAAATCAGCACATCAGTAACATAAACTAGTAATACATACTGCCAGCTGACTATTTGAAAGAAAACACATATCTATTTCCAGAACAGAAAATTCTCAGCAACAATCTTATTGCTATCAGTTAAAAAATTCGTCACTTCTTTAACATATTTTAGCCCATTCTTTTGTCCTGATGTTTGAGACTGCTCAATGATTTTGTGCTCTCTTATTATCCTTTTCTCATTTTCTCAGAAAGAAAAAAAGTGCAACTTATTCAGATATTTAAGAAACAATATATTTATTAGATTTTTTTTTTTATAGCAAGATTTTCACCATCTTCCTCAAGAAGACTGCTAGAAACATATGTCAATTAACATAATTATGAAACTTTTGTCTCATTGACAAATGGGAATACCAGTAATCAGTAGAAAAAAAGATTTGTGAGCTGACTGGCTCGTATCTTCTCAGTGTCTTGTGGACTACAGTGAAGCGCTCCATTGGAGATTTGGAGCACCTCAGCTCCCACAGCTGGGAAGGAAAAAACCCAACAGATTAAGTAAGGAGAGAAATCAAGCCAGGATGGGAGAGACAGATGTGGCGAGAGGTTAGGAGCTAGCTCAAACACCGACAGAACCTCTGGCCTCAGGACACCAGTTGCAACAGCTTTTGGTACGCGTTAAGGTAAAACCCCTGACAACTCTTTGCCTTGAGAGCCCCCCTCTGCCTGCCAGAGAATACCCCACCACCTGCTGAAATGATAGCTTTGTTTCTACAACAGACCAACACCTCTGGTTAGTCACAGGGCTCCCAACTGGAAGACAGTTATGGGTTGGTGCTTAAAGACTACCTCATTTTATTTCACATGCTAGGTTCAATGAAGGTAGTTGCATCCAAGGACTGTTTAAAAAAAAAAACAAAAACAAAAAACCCCAACCAAACCCAAAAGAAAACACCACCCCAAACCTACACAAATCCAAATGATGCTTCTACCTAGTCTTTCTGGCAGCTTTGCAATAGAGAATACCTAGGCTGAAAACCCTGATCTAGAGCCTTGACCCTTTGTCATCAATCCTACCCAATTCCTTCGATGTAGCAATGTCCATTTTGTGTTAGGGAAAATGCTCTTTAGAGCATAATACCTCTAATAGGTCAGCTACACTCCACCTTCACCAAGTGACTACCTCAAGGGGGGATAGGGGGAAGGGGCTGTGATAGCTCATCCTCAACTTTCTTAAGGAAAAGAGGTGCCAGAACAACTTGGCTTTCGAGCTGTCTTGCTTGCTGGAAACTTGACAGTAACCTTACTTGATGAAAGCAACTCGTCAACTATGAGGAAGCTTAGTGGTCTGAGTTAAACCAATGTGACCTAGGAATGTAACCTCCCATTCCACACAAGTAAATGGGTGTTAAAAGATTTCTGATTGAACGGAGCTATTCCAGGTGATGTCTTTGCAAAGCAGAGGATTCTTGCTATGACTTTTGTAATGACACTTTTGGCATAGAAAGCATTATGTATCAGAACAGCTCATCCAGTTTTGTTTCAGACTTTTTAGAATAGTAAGACAGACTAGGAAAAATAGATAATTTTAATCTCCTGCTTCATGTCCCTCTGACTGGGCTTTCCTTGCACTTATTTCTATACCACAATCAAAATGAACCATCTGTTTGGATGGGTTTTGCCTTTTTCTTTTTTTAGTTTCGGGATCACAAACTGAGTTTTCAGAAATGGAAAGCAAGAGGATGAATGCTTAAGAAATCAACAATGTTAAAGACTTACATTTAACAAAAGTGCCGGAAACGTAAGCATCTTAGCCCCACACCAGAATACCTTGTCTACACAGTCAACAGCCTATCCAGCCTCAGCAGCTAGCACAGCGTTACTCAGGCTAGCTCTGGAGCATTCAATAGGAAAGTAAAAAGTACTTCTGCCATTAAACACATCATGGAACATGATAAACAAGAAATGTGTGACCTTTCTACACGAAAGCATACTGCAACCGCTTGAGAAAAGGGTGCACTTGACTAATGGCAACATGCTGGTTCTAGCCCTCAAAAAGAATTAAAGAAAATTAAGTACAGTACTTCCCCACACACGCTGGTTTTTAACATCAGGTTACAAACATCCAAACACTCAGGTTCTCTGTGCTGACAGCTGCAGAAAAGTACTCATCTTCACTGCCTAGGGACTGGACTTCCCTAACAGGTTGAGCGCTGCGTTGGCAGCACTTTCAAATCGGTTATTTGCTCCCAAATGGTCAGTCCATTAGCAGAACGAGCACAGATCTGTACAAGAAGAGTGAACAGATACGCTGCACCCTGCAATAAAGCAGACTACCCTACTACACTCACATAAAGGCCACGCACCTTATTTATCTTGCCAAAACTGGGAAAGAGCGAAGCTCTCACCAAAGCCAGTAAGATACACCTGCAGAGACACAGACAGCCTGGCAGCCTCTGTGCAGAAAGCTGCGAGCACAGGCACACCTGATCTGTGTGACTTCCTCCTTCAAGACAGGGGTCTCATCTTGCTCCGGGGTGAGGAGTTTTTACATATTTGAACAAGACTAAAGTTTTACATGTCTATAGTGCCTTTCACTCAAAGATCTCAAAGGACTTTATACCTATTACTTATGTCCCAACCCCTCCCCCTGTGAGGTAGGTATTATCCCTATTATTTACAGATGGGGAAATTCAGGCACAGAGGTTACATTATTTGCCCAAGGTCACACAGTGAGTAAGTGACAAAATAAAACTGAATTCAGATGTTCGGATTCCTGTTTGCACAATCCAACACAAGCCTCAGTTTCAAAAGAGCCATAAACAATTATCAGTGTGCATAAGAACAGTCTTGGGTTTCGAGGACCACTCTTAAAAAGCATAAGAAAGGAAGAAAAATAGGAAGAAAAAAACGAGGGGACACATAACTTACTGCTGAAAGCTAACACAGCTTCAAAGAAAGAGTTCCTGCTAATTCCCTTCCCAAAGCTGAAGCAGCTTGACTACGAGCCTGGGATACAGGGAGTGGGAAAAGGAGGCTGATGGAATCAAAGTTTGAAACAAAAAAGCAAGGTAGAATAAACAGCCATACCATAAAGCCCTTGTCTTTTTGAAAGCACAGGGTCGTAGAAAAATAGGGCTGAGAGGGACCTCAAGAGACCACTGAAGTCCATCCAACCTGCCTTGAAGCCAGGATCAACTACACCTACTCGTTCCCAACAGTCTAGTTGGTCTGTTCTCAAAGACCTCCATCAGTGAGATGCCATGCCCTTCCTCTGCAATGTTCCACCTTGCACTTTCACAGGAGCAAAAGAGGGCAAGCGAGTGTAAGACAGATACTTCTGCTCCTTCAGTGGGGGTACCATGATTCCCAGGCCTATCTAATGAACTGAATACATTTCAGAGAAGGTAGTCTCCAGATATTTACTTGTTTCTGTCCTGGATTCCTTGGGAAAACATCAAACACTGGTGTCTGCTGTAGTGTAATATTTGAGTTTTGAAAATACTGATTAATACCAGCACAGATACCAATATACTTACTGCAAGTGCCAAATCCTGCAAGGTCAGTAACAAAGACTTTGATATGATAATTTGAGCTCATTGCAGATTCAAATTGCAACAAGAGGGCAGGGAAGACTACAGAAAAACCCCACAGCAAAAGTCAGCAGCTCAGAGTTGCCAAGTTTCATCCAACTGCAGACAAAAATCAGGCAGTCAAACAACAACACATCTTCAGCAGAGGCAGCACCATATGATCTCTGTAGCATCCCTCCATCTCATCTGTCTTCAAAGTGCATTCTCAGTGCAAAAAGTAGGATTGAATTTAGAGGGGCTCGCTGTCCCCAGTGGATTTCATACTAAGACCAGAATTCTTGCTTGAGTTCATATGCTGCAGCTTTGTGTGTGTTAAGTTCACTTCTGCATAGCGGAATGGTGCTGTCCTGGCTCTGCCCCTCAGCATCTATGTCCAACAGTGTCCGCTCCTCTACAGGAAGACCCACCTGGAAAGGAAGCAGCGCAGGCAGTCCAGGTCTCTCTTCTACAGTGCTGCTGCTACTAGCAAAACAAGAGTCCAGATTGCTTGGAGTATCAGTACTTGAACTGTTGGCAGAAGATTCACCCTTGGCATTGCTGGGTGACACAAACCACCAGGGATCAAGCCGCTGCCGACTGGCTGCAGGACGTGGCCGGGGCAGGAACTCCAATGTCTTGGGTCTTTCCAGTGTGGGGTCCTGCTGTGCATTCCACCGTCTTGGGGTTGGAGGAAAAACAAGGTTGGGGTCTGGCAGGCGAGGGACCTCATTGGGATCTCTACTTGGACTAGGTGTTTTTAATACACCTATCCAAAACAGAGAATGTAAGAGAAGAGGGAAACATGTTAGATGTCACTGCTAAATGGTTCCGACAGATCTTAGTTACTGTATGTATACTGTGAAAATATTTTCAAAGCAAAAAGCCTCCATTCAGAACCTACAAACTCCGTATCTTCAAGATTACGCCAATCTGAAGTGAATAATTGGCTTCTTTCCCCCTACGCTGTTCTCAACACATTGCAAGACACCTGTTTGAATGTCCTAGCACAAGCAGCAAATTCTGTTCATTCTCTTATTTGCTCTCTTCAGTTTCCAGACTGGAGAGCACGGATTTAACCTCCTACCAGAGGTGAGGACTCTCCAAATCCCTCAGAGGGCACATTACACCTTAACAGCTTGACTGGATCAGGGAGACACTTGCGCAGCAGGATACACGATACTGTTAGCAGAGGCAGGACCAGCCTCCTGCACGAGCCATTTAACACTGTCTACTGTGGATGCTTCCTGGTTTGTTTTTGTTTAGAGGTGGGGTTCAGTGGGGGGCGTTGGTTTGGGGTTTTTTTGGTGTTATTTTTGTGGGTTTTGTTTGTTTGGTTGGTTTTTTTTTAATAAACACAAAATAACTTTTAAATTTTCATGAATACCATTTTAATGAGTATTCTCAGCTGCATTAACCCACATTTTACTGCAGACTGACATTCAACAGACAACCTCACATTTTGTTTTACCATTGGGAAAAGTCTAATTAAAATCAGATTTTAATTTATTATTCTAGTCTTTTTTTTTTTTTTCCTCTGAATTACTAGGGCAAGAAAACAGGAAAGCATTTTTGAAGTTATCGAGTCACAGCCACCCCTAAAGACTGCAGCGATGAGAACACTACCTACCCAGGAAGATCCCTCTTGCTTGCAAAGGAATAAGAGCAACAGTGGCATAGCCCCAAACGATGTTAAAGATCCAGTTTTCTCTGCCTTAAAGATCAAAATTTACTTTGAAATTGTAACAGCAATACAAAAAAGCGTATAAAGGCAATGGAGATGGAGTTCCTCGAGGAACTGCTAAAAATGTGCATTATTTGTACTTTGGTACCATCTTTGTCTAAGAAACTACACTATGCTCTGTCTCACAGCACAGGGGAGCAGAGAGAGTTCAGTTCCTTAGCGCAGAGATGCTGGAACAGAGACCATTACTGCATTATTCTGTTCATTATTTGTGTAAAGACAACATCCAAAAGCTCTTCTTGCGGGCTGGCCATCACAATGGATGCTGCAGAAGTAACGCATTTACTTCCTAACAAATAATTATACTGTTTGGGTCTTTATTCTGAAGGGGAAAAGGAAGAAGGCTGAAAACCTACCTGCTCCCAGTGCTCCAGTTAAACAGCTACTGGAAGGGCATCCACTGGTTGGGCACCCATTGACAACTAGTCCATTCCCTTTGATGGCCCCATCAGAAGGTGTGCGCCTGTGCCCGCTTTGCTGGGTGTGGGAAGAGAGCGTCACATGTGTGGGAGTCAGGGACTGGTTGGGGTCTTGTTTGAATCTCTCAATCTGGACATTGACTAGTGGGTTGGTAATGGCTGGCAAGGGAGCCTTGACTGTCACCGGGCTGACGGGCATTTCATACACCACAATCTCATCACTGTCTGAGCGCAGCAGGGACCGGGTGGAATTACATTCGGAAATGGAAGACAGGGAAAGAAGGGTGAGGGATGTGGATGGCTCGCCTAGCAACGACATGGGATCCTCTTTCTTGAAGATCTTTCGGGAAGGTGGACTAGTGCTCCTGCGTGGGCGTCCAGCTCGCTGGAATATGCTGTCACGCTTCTTCTTCTCTTCCTTGGGTGCCTCTGGCTCCTCCTCAATCAGCAGCTGACACTTCCCTGCTTCTAACAGGTCAAACCCCAGGCCTGCAGCAGCCAGCACTGCTCCACAGCCAAGCAATGCAACCTCGCATCGCTTGTGGTGGGAGCCACTACGTTTGAGGCTGTTGGTGGGTGTCAGCTGTGGGGTACTAGTAGCAGAGTTCACAGGGGTGGACTCCTCATTGGCATCACTAGAAGGACCATCCCAGTCTTCATTCTTCTGAAATGGGATGCAGAGGTATGACTGATTGTGCCCAGGCGAAGGGTGCGCTTTGCCCTCCCCATTAAGACATTCACTGTCTTCATCATCTGGAAAGCAAATGAAAAGAGGCTTTGCATGGCTGTAACACTTCCACTGGCAAATTTAGCTGTCTTACAAATATACATGAACATAGGCTTTTCCTCAGAAGATGCAACTGTCCTCATTGCAAGCATCAATCACCACCTGCCAAATACTCACAGGCTATTGTTTCCAAAGCAGATAGGCTGAGGAAAGGAACTGGAAACACTATCAAAGTGGAAGAAATTAGTGACACTTTAATCTATTTGGGATTAATTGCAGAACAGCATTTCAGAAGCAACCTACACCTCAGTTACTTCTAGAGTAAATTTACATCTTTGGAAGTAAGGAGTAAAAGGTAGGAAAATTAGAAGGACGTCTCCTTGCAAGTGAAGGTGTAACCATGCTGCACATCTAAATATCATTAACAGCAAAGGAGCTGAGAGGTAGCACGGAGCTAGAGGGGAAATAAAATAGGTGGAGGTCAGGAAAGGAGACATTCATTCAAACATGAAGGAAAGTGGGGATGAGAATATAAAGTCCAGGGAATTTCTTTACCTATCTCTGCTAAGCTGGTGAATCCTGGAAAAGCAGGTGCAGTTCTCTGGATCTTCCCAAGGTTCGGTGCACTGGATGACCACTGTTTGTATCCTTCTACCAGAGCTTTCAGACTGAAATAGTAGAAAGATGGGACAAAATGTACCATGCTCACAACCAATTTTCATTCCCCTCTTCTGTATTTTCTATTGTTCTGCTTAGGGTATCCACCTTAATTACACTTCACAATATGTGAAGTCCTCCCATTGCAAGACATTTTGCAACATCTTTACAACATCTTAAAATATAAAAAAAAGGTCAAAAAGTCTCTCTCATTTGTTAAACCATGGCAGTCAAAAGACTTTTGCTGATAACCAACAGCTATGAATGCAGAATAATAGAAAGCACTACAAAAAATGAAGTACTCAGCAAGAGGAGGGGAAAAAATATCTTCAAAAGCATTTCCACGTGAAATACAAATGAACAATGAAAGTCAAAGATCACTCACTGGAACAATAATATGCTAACGTCACTGTAACAGCAAAGTCATGCCTCTATACTATAAAGCCCAATATTTCTCCTTTAAAGAAAACACTCCATTGAAATACAGAGAGTTAAAAGTATAAGTTCTACATTATGGAAAGATAGGTAACTAAAATCATAAATCACATCATTGTCTCTTTTACTTCCATAAAAAAAACCCCAAAGCCCACAGAAACAAACAAGTCAAAAAACCCCAAACCAAATCACCAGATACCTGGGCTTAGTAGTCCCTATTCATAGGTATTCATTACCTTTATCCTATTTTTCCCCAGACTACTTCCATGACATCAGAAACATCTTTAGTAAGCAGCACAACCCGCTGACATATCAACACCCAGAAAAGTTTTACTGTTCAGTTATCAATATACTTCTTACTGAAAGGAAACTTAGATGAGACATCTTCCAGCTCCATTACTAACTTGCCTTGTTCTTTGATAAGACATGCAATTCATTACAATCCTTCCCTCACAGAGAAAGGAGGATATGAGCATATAGAAGTTGTCGCTCATGATTCTTAATCCCCACCACATGCATCACTCTGCATTTCTGAAACGGCTTCCATTGCTGGATTTCAAAGTTGTATTATATCAAGGGTTTTTTGCCTTGGTATGTATGTATTTTTCCTCTATTCTCTACCTGAGATGCCCTACTCGTCACCAAAGTATATTGCTATAGCAAGGTCACAAGGTCTAAGCTTGATTCAGCACTTGTTCGGTCGAAGCTCTTAAGAGTAGACAGCTATTGAGGAAGGGGAGATTTCTATGGAGCTGGGAAAAGATATACTATGCTCTCTATATGCAGAGATAGCAAAGTCGTAAGCGGTAGGCAGCAGTAATCTTCAGTTTAGCCTTCACTTTACAGTCACAGTTATCTTAAGGGTCTTGGGAATTGCCCCTTATTGTACAGCAGGACACATCAACTTAGTTTGCTGCCTTAAGACTTCTCAGAGCAATCATCCCTTGCAAAAATCACATTAAAGATTTGCTGTTACTGAAAAAGCACAGCTCAATCTGAACAGAAAGATAAATAGCTACCAGAATAATTTCAAGGCCTGCTACGTTTGCTTTAAAGTTATAAAATATTTATCCTTCCCTTTTATTTTCTGCTCCTTCTCTCTCTCTCTCCTAAATTACAAGCAGACCCCAAAGACCTGTGTGGAGGATAACTACACAACCTCTTAATTAGACAGTACTGCTCATTTGAAAACAATTCAAAACATGCTGACTTAAGAGTACACTCCTACTACAGCAGTATTGTCTGTTACTGCTCCAAGGAAAAGAACAACTGGAATGATTTGAAAGCACTAGCAGCAAAACTATCTATTTCAGTTACCAGCATGGCAATTCAGGACCCTGAAGACTTATCTGTAATCTACTTAGATTAAATGACAGGAAGGCTGTTACTCTGTTTGTTTTATTAAGGTTGAATTACTTCTCTGTTGCCTTTTCCTATTGGGAAGTCAAAAATACCTCTCTTTAGAAGTAATAAGGTGACAAGTCTCAAAAAATTGCAAAAAAACCCCAAACTTCACTACAACTCTAAGATGGCCTCTCTGGTGTCTTAATACCATTCTGTAACGCCATGTTGAGGCATTAATACAATACTCTCATACTGTATATGTGAATAAAAAGTGTCTGTTCCAAGGCTCACCCCTATTTAGCTTGGAAGATTTTAAGCAATAACTGCTAAAGGACTATGACTATCCCACATCCAGTATAACTTTCCGTAAAATCAGCAACTTAGCCATACCATAGTAACACTCTGAGATTAATCAATGCCAAGTTTAAAGACAATTAATATTTCACCATATATCCTTCAGAATATACCATAAGATCACAACTGAACTGTCACAACGCTAGCCCAACATAAAGCTTCATCCAGTCTCTGCAATTCAGCACAGGAACCTTCTGCTGCTGTGCCCATTCCTTATGCTCAAAGATAAATGCAGAAGGGTGAATAATCACTGTATAATCTTTTAATGACTGCCTTTACTTGATATTAATTATAGGTCAGTTTACTCATGCTAGAGAATTTCACTGCAATTCCCACTGCACATCTTGCCTAAATTTGGAATTACCTCCTGTGCAGAACACATGAAAACTGATAAAAAAGATGAATCTTCAAGTTCCCTTGATCACAGAGTCCTGTAAGCAACTGGAATAGCAGCACTGTTGCTACCAGAGCGATGTCATGGAGAAGACTTAAACTGAGCTTTTCTATCCTAAGTTTAGGTCTTAACTTCACTCCAATTTGAATCCCCCTACCTCTAAAATTAGAATTAAAGAACACCAAAAATAGCAAGCACTCTTACCTTTTGAGTCACCAATGTTTACTGCAACTCTGCACCCTTTAATTTAAAGTCTGCAGTCTGGCATGACCTCAGCAAGAAGCAGTACTTCATTGTATGTTAATCATACTGCCCTCCCGGCAAAACTATCGTATTATGATACTCTGCAAAACACCACAGCTGTATTGAGTCTCCCTGGAAAAGGTGATGGATACTATAGAACATCTCGGTTGTAGAGAGAACAGGATAGTTTTAAAAGCAAGTATAGTTACCAAGCAACTCCTTTCCAGCTGTCTGTGCCCAAAAGCAATTTAGTGCTTCAGACTGTACAGTAATGAAGAGAAAACTGAAGAGCTTTATTCCCAGAATTCTAAGAACATGATTTCAAAGTAGAAGTGTTTTTCTACCAGCTTCAGTAATCTCCTGCCCTTTTATATAATTAATGACTGGAAAGTGTGACAACTACTTTAATTCTGTAGAATACGTCATCTATAGAACAGGTAAAGTATAGGCACCAGTCAAAGAAGCTTCCTCCACATTGCCCTGTTACATGTCAAGAGTACCTTTGAGAGAGAACATATTTTAATGTCATTAGAACACTTGGATTCAGGCCCTTTTGCAGAGGACAGCAATAGTGATGCATTATAGAAACATCTATTTTCCAGGAATGTCACACCTGAGCACATAATATTAAAGATAAATTATAACCAGTTATTTCATTTTCCCTGCTTACAAATATGGCAAGAGTCAAACTATCAAATTAGCAGGCAAAAAAGCTTCAAGCTCCAATAAAAATCACAAGGCATTCAAACCTCTTAGAAGATCAAAATATTCCTATGTTTAAAGCAGCATTTTGGCAATGATCCATTGGAGTTCTGGTGTGGATAATCCACACACTCACAAAAATACAAAGCCACAGAACAAGAATCTATAGAAACAGAGGTACAACCTGTATCTCTGCAAAAATCACTTTCAGGATCTATTCACTTAACATAAATGTCCTTTTCAAAAGCCCAAAGAAAAGATATTTGCCTGGCTCTACCAGATACTTTTTAAATAATAGGATTTAAGACAACAAAAAGCATAGCTGAGGATTGTAAAGAGAAGTAGCTTCAGATATGATATGAAGCTACAGAAAGTTGAGCCTGAAAATAAAGAAAAGCTACTGGAGAAAATCTTGCACAGCTAGGAAGTTATACTGCTTCCAAATACACCTAACAAGGTAAAGCAGACAGTGAAAGCACCAGTGCTGAAGGGACTGACTAACAAGGGGCTGAATGCGGTGCAGTTTTGTAATCTGTTCTGAATGCCTGACTTCTCTGGGAAGGCAAATAAGTTTGGAAGCAGAAAAGTGTTTCCAAGAGGATAGGCAAATCTCCTGTGAGCCAGATCATAACCAGTTCCAGAACCTGGAAACCACTCTGGTTCCAGGCCCTCTCTTACCCGTCTTCGCCTGCACCTAGCTCCTTGTGACAAAGTGAGCTCGGTCCCCAAGTGCGTCCCTTTTTCTTCTGGCCTCTCTTCTCTTCCTCCTCTCCTTCCTCCTTTGGAAGGACTGAGCTTCGTCCCCACGTTTTACTGCTTTCAGCAGGAGTCACTTCACAAGTAGGAAGAACAGTGGAAAATGGGAAAGAAAAACAGATACACAAATTAAAGAATTCGTTCCACGGCAACATAAAGAATAAAATATAGGCTGGAACAGGAATAGTAATGAAAACATCCACTAAGGCCTCTTTTCCAAAATTCTAGCCATTTATGAACACAGATCTAACAACCATATCCCTTCAAAATCAGTATAGATAGACTTTACAGCTTTATGCCATCACTGGTTTCTCTATCAGAACTGCCAGTTTGATACCAGACATACAAATGCCATGACATCCAATACAAACACTCCACATTTAGTAACATCCTTTCATACTTCTAATACATGCTTGTCTGCCTAGTTCTCTTTTATTATGTGAACCCCCTGTTTTTCTTTCCTTCCAACAGTAACTTAATCCACTTCAATAATGTTTCACAGATCTATTCTGCAAATTAGTATTTTTAAAAATTAACTTGTACACTTAAAGAATGTATTTTCTATACAATCAAATAGCAATATTTCAATAAAGCAAGTAAAGGTTTGGTCTCCAAAGAAGGTGATACTGCCCCCCATCAGCAACACCAACATTTTTCTCCCTAAATGCATACGTGCAGGGAATTAGGCAAACATGTTAGGGTTTTTTTGGTTGTTTTTTTTTGGGTTTTTTTTTTTTTTTTTACAGTCCTGTCCTAGATATAGAATCTTGGCATCTTACCACGCTGACAGACTGCACATTTCCCAAATTCAATACTACATTGAGCTCCTTACACTGTATGGCCCTGAGTCTGGGAATAATGGTAGGACTTGCAGGGGGGCTGGAGCAGCTACTGATCAAGCTTTTCCTTTTATCCATCGTTGGAGAAGCCTGCACAGTGAATTTATGCTGGAAATCTGTTTACCTTTAGAAAAACCAAAACAAAACAAAAGAGGAAAGACACCATTAAACTTCTTTTTTTTTTTTTAATATAAGAAAAAAGAAACAATAATTTATGGTAACTTTCAAAGAGTGCAATTTACTCTACTAAGTAGAGTATTTCTACCAAGTAGAAATTAAGTTATACAGCTAATTGTTACCCCCTTGTTGTATATGCAGTTATTTCAGCACAAAGATGTGTGCTCACACTCATGAAGATATATCTTTTTAGTATATATATGAGATACATACACACATGTGTTGACTGACATTTATGCCAAAGTATATCCCTGTATAAATTCCTTTCACCTTATCTCTCAGTTTCTTAAGCTAAGCAAAACCACCAGCAATAGGTGTTTGCAGGCCTAAAGAAAGGCATAGTTAACATGCACGTTTTATCATCATTGCTCTTCTGAACAGCCAATCTCTCTCAGAAAACAAAGAATATAACGTAAGCCATAATCCTTGAGGTAATGATGAGCCCTAGGTGATTTATAAAACCCACACTCCTGTTCTTTTACAAATTTGAATCACCATGCAGAATCCACAGCAGAAATCATCATCTTCGCTCTTAAGAGCGACTTCCCTGACACCTCACCACTATCTAACACTTCTTCCAGAAGGGTGGTATCAGAGGTCACTTGTGTGTTAGTATGAGTTCACATATGAATTATCCATGTAGGGCTGTACTCTCACAGCTACCAATGTGTTTTTAGTGATTTTTAGATTCCTGCCCTAAGAATGGTTTCTGCTGCAGCATTATGTAAAATATTCCTATAGCAAGAACGTCTATATTTTTTTGTATATCTTCTATTAAACTGATCATTTTGAGTACTAACAAGTTAAATTGCAACGCCAACATTTTTCTGAACCATATACAGCCACAGATTAACAAACATGTAGTATCTCAAATTAATTTCTGGCCTTCATACTTGGAACTTTGGGGAACGCTAGCCACAAGAGCATCAAATTTAGTTTCTTGATCCCAAAGAAGCATGTTTTTCCCAAAGTACGTCCAATACTTTTAAAGCCTAAGTAGAAAGGAGCTACCAAAGCTACAGGTTCACCTGTTCTGATTCACCTGACACACGTCACCAACCTGAAGGCAGGCTGATATGGTTGCCATCTTTTAACTTGAGCCGGCTCCTCTTGAATTTCCCCATGCGTTTCTTCACCCGAGGCTTCTCCTGACAGAGCTGGTGGATGATGATGTTGAGCTCCCTTTCCAGGATGTCAATCTCACGTTCTGCCAGCTCCTGTTCCCGCCTTCGTAGCAACTCCTCATGGTTCTTCTGTTCAACAGCAGCACGAGTCAGCTCTTCTTCCCATGTGCGCAGCTCCTGCGGAGAGATAAGAAAGGAGAAATACTTTGTTACCTGTGGGTTAAGACTAACATTACCTATTCAGAAGATACAGCAGCAATGACTTGTGCTCACAGCACTGCTAGCACCATCGTTTAAAGGCTCAGCTGAAAGCCAAAAGCCTAAAACAATCCTCAAGAACTTCTATGCTTGCCATTCAAGGCCCTTCCTATCAGTATTAAAATTTGGACATCAGCACTTGTGAGACCACACCTGGAATCCTGTGTCCAGTTCTGGGCCCTCCAGTACAAGAAAGGCATGTACATAGTGGAGAGAGTGCCATGAAGATGATTAAGAGACTGGAACATCTGTCCTATAAGGAAGGGTTGAGAGCGATGAGACTGTTTATCCTATCAAAGAGAAGGCTTGGCTGGGGGGAAGGAGGATCTCATCACTGTATATAAAACCTGAAGGAAGGATGCAAAGAAGATAGAGCCAGGCTCTTTTCAGCAGTGCCAAGTGACAGGACAAGAGGCAATGGGCCCATGATGAAACACAGGAGATTCCCTCTGAACACCTTTTTACTGTGAGCAATACTAAGCACTGGCACAGGTTGCCCAGCGAGGTTGTGGAGTCTCCATCCTTGGAGACAATCAAAAGCCATCTGGACATGGTCCTGGGCAACTGCCTCTAGGTGGTCCTGCTTGAGAAGGGGAGTTGGATGACATGACCTCTGGAAGTTCCTCCAACTTCAACCATCCTGTGAGTCTGTGAAAAGGCACCGAATCCTAAATTCAGTGTCATGAGAAAACATGCTGGATATCCGACATTAATGTGTTTATAAGAGCGATTGAAGAGTACCATGCATTTGGGAACCCGTTTTGGAAGATTTATTCATAACATTGAACAGAATTAATCCTTCTTTCCTTTTCAGTAAGTACCTATGTTAACTTCATTATTGACTTCAACTGTTTAAAAATAACCTTACCATCTCATGCATCATAAAATAGCAAATCACAGAGCTCTAACATCAAAAAGAATGAAGAAAACATCATCAGGAGGTCATTCCCATCATTTTCCACCAAGCACGGCTGCTCCTTAGGCATAAAGATGCATAATGCAAACTTTTCAATCTTTCCCTTGTTGACAAAATGAATCAACTGAAATTGTCCTTGAGATCTTAAAACGTCTTCTCACTGCACTCCTCTCCTCTCACCACAAGGACAGAAAAATTCAGCACTCAGAATAATTATCTCCAGCTGGCTAATTCCACTGCAGAAGGTAAAAACTGAAGAATTCAACTTAAACTTCAGATAGACTATTGATAGATTTTAGTTTAGATTTTAATTTTTTTAAATAATGTCATTGTTACCTCTCCCACCACCACAAAGGTTTGGTACATTTTACTCATGAGGTGAACAGGATATAAAATTCTCTTTCCTCATTTCTACGAAGGAATAAAGTACTCAAGACCTGAGGGCAGTCTAGCTATTCCTTTTATTCCTGCTAGCATTTTCATTTCCTCATATTTACCCAGATGGACTTCAATTATAACAGTTATTGGACCATTCCCCTGGTAGCACTAATGTTTATTATCGTCTGTCCAATTTGGCTGTGCTCAAAAGCTGGTAAACACAAACCTGACAGAACCAAAGCTGTAATGCCAGCTAGAGTGTGTATGCTGAAACTACCCCTCCTACTTTTAACTATTAACAGTTATCATCAAGCTTCTCAATTAAGATGCTAACAGTGAAATAGTTATCAGATGCATTAAACAATGAAGACAACTCATATGAGTTTACACGGTGTATAATGGAAGCTCAAATAAAATATTAGTAAGAGTAGCAGCTCAGGATACAGATATTTATTTTACTCATGATTCTGCTCTTGTGTGTATTATAACCTGCCATTGATTCGGGGACTTATTACATGCTCCAGTAAAGCACATACAAAATTAACTCTGGGATGCACTAAACAATTATCCCTGCTTGAATTATGAAACAGGAGAATTGTAATCCAGAGAGAACAAGCATGGAATGTTTTTCTCTACTTACCTTTTCTTTGGCTCTGAGCTGATCAAACATCTCCTGGATCTCTTGTTTCCAGTCTTCCTGCAGGGAGTGGAAGGAATCTTTGGGCATTTCAAAGAAACCAGACTCTTCTATGGCGGTGAGATGGTCTAGGATACTGGCAAAGGAAGGTCGTGAATGTGGGTCAGGGTTCCAACAATCTAGAATAGGACAAAGACAAGCAACTGTTAAGCATCTCTTAGCATGGAGATTTGAGAGGATGAGTAGTACTTTACTGATCCCCAGTGGCTAAGAGCGGCAAACACACTGTCTGTGTCACCCCATCTTTCCCATTTCCCACTTGAATTGACCATTGTCTGATCTTAAGCATGGAATCAATATTTTCATGCTTATATAATAGCCAACTACCTGGTCTCTAAGTTCTACCGCAATAATATGCCAAGTAAAATAGAGGTTTACTAATTTTACAGAAAGTTACATTTTCAAGCAAATATTAAAAAAACATTAATAACTTCCTTAAATATTTTACTTTAAGTTGTATATGCTCTCGGAACAGAGACACTACGCAAGACTCTTGCGAACAGTTCTTTTATCACACTAACACTGCAGAGTTACAGCCATACTGCAGAAGAACATCTATCAGAGTTCTTTCTAATGTCAAACTCTAATATTAAGCTGAGTCATTACGAATCTCTTCCATGAACTGAAAAATCTTTCCTGCAAAGCAGACTGGGCATAATTTGGCTGAAAATAAGAGATTCAAGTAAATAATGACATCAAATAAGTGCATTTGGAGTTTTCTTATTTTTAAGGGTTCTTTTTTATTATTTGAGACAACTGTTTGATCGGGCTTTTTTCTTTTGCTTTTAAGAGAAATCAAAGCTAAACAAGCTTTTTCATTTACAATCTAATGCAATGACTTACCCAATTACAGAGCAGAATTTAAGGTACTCATCTTACCACGAGGCAACTCAACTAGCAACAGTACAAAAAGGTACTCCTTTCACACTGATGGGAATTGAACATTGAAAACAGAAATGGAAATAGAAAACAGTATGAAGTAACACCTCAAGCTACAAAATCATTAAGAACATGTTTTTTAAAACCCATTAAGTCAAAATGTTTGACTTAGCAATGCTTTTGAATAGGAAATTCTTACTCATTCAGTCCTTCCTCTTACTTCAACCTTATTCCTACTCCTGCAGAAAACATCACTTTCTCATTCTATACTGTCCTGTACTGGCACTTACACAGATTCTTGTTCAACAAGTATCCTTATTATCTTTAATACTGCTAGACTCCTGCATGCCAAAATTTGAGAAGAACCGAACAGAAAAACTTAGCATTCAAGTATACTTCTAGGGCATATAGCTTTCATGCATGAATGGAAGAAACTAACACATGGGTCTCTATCAGTATGCTCATGCCATCATTCCTCTAAATGGTTAAGGAATTTAAGACATGTATTACTGCAGCACGAGGCAAGAGTTATAAAAAGACTCTAAAGTTTCCTAGACCTTACAGTTGGAAAAAAGAAAATATTCTTAAAAAAATAATTGGTGTGGTCCTAAAGACATTCATTCGCCAGTTTTGTGGACTGAAATACACCAAGGAGCAGCTGTAATTAAAAATAAATAACACTTCACAAAATCTGTGCAACTGCTGAGGCTTGGTTTTGGAGGTCTTTTCCTTGATTTTAGTGTTACCGAGATTTTGCATTTGGGAGCTTTGGTTTCAAAACTGCTGGTATCAAACGCTGTTATTTAAGCATCTGATCCGGTTCCAGGAGGCGTAAATCCAGAACACATTTGTGTTTATGGATTTCAAATTGCTTCTCTTCTCAAGATAGAGAACTGAGGGCGTTAAAGAGTGCTCTGAAGGTTCCCTGCTGCTGACCAATTAGTAGCAATGGGTGATACAGCTGGATTGTCAGTGCCATAACCCCTGCCTCTTTACCCCAGGTTTTAAGCATGGCAAAGCAAACACGACCCAAAGTACAACAAAATGCTGCAGCCAGCCAAACGCATGAGTGAGTGAACAGGATAACTATGCAGGTGGCCCGTGGCTTTCATTTTCCCAGGCCTAGATCTGCCATTATTTGCACTAATGAGGACAGTTGTAACATACAAGCCCTTTCTGTGAAGAGGGAAAGTTCAGCTTTGTTGTCTCAGTGAAGACCACCAGGGCAGTAATTCAAACGTAAAAGCAGCATTAGGGGAACAAGAGTTCACCCGAGATGTGAAACAGCCTGCTTGAAAAACAGTTTTGGTGAAGGGGCAAGAAAGTAATTGTTTTCTTGTTCTCTTCTTCCCCCTCTACATGGAGAAGCCAAGCGTCCCAAAGCCATGTGGGTGCTCACCCCTGCGCTGCCGGGTTCAAGCACAGGCCATATGTCTCTACCTGACTTTCCCAATAGAGGGCATTATCTTTAATTTCAGCAGCAGACACCTCACTTACATTTAAGAAATCCAGGGTCCTTGTTTTAGGGAATCATGTCAAAATAAACTGCTCTGGCACAACACTGAGCTAGTAGTTCCATTAAGTCTTTCAGATGCAGTTTCTTGCTTTATGTTGCTTCCAAGGTACTACATGTGCATCTCTGCTGCTGTTTACCATGCCGGAAGATATTTCTTTTTTAGCACAACAGTGCGTGAAATTTTCTACTTTAACTTACCTGAAGCCTGTAACCTACAGAAAAGACCAGAGAAATGCAAGAGTATTCTAAAATCAGAGAAATCCATCAAATCACTTTCTTGCGTGAACCAAATTCCTTTCTTGGGGCTAAGAACACCAGCAGGGGCCACAAAATGTCAGTTCTATGTTCAGACTCATTCTTTGCTGATTAAGACTACAAAACGTGTTTGATTTCTTTTTACCTGTTTTTCTTTCTGCCAGGTAGGTATAAAAATGTTTAGTACACATAAGCACCTGGAAATCCTTCGGAACAGGGGCTCTGAATAAAATACTAAAGGTACTACTGTGAGAGAGGGAGGGAAGGAAGGAGGAACAACTGAAGCTCGGGAGATATGCAAGTACTTCAATAGCCAGCAGAGCAGGTCACATCAGTGCACCCCAAAACCTACCTCACAGCATCCTTTTTAATACTACTGCAGCTCGGATGACAAAGTCCTACATTTCCTTCCTCCATACGTAGCCCACCTTGGGCATGAACTATTTCCACACACAAAGCAGAAAATCACATCATTCTGACTGAAAATTTAAGTTGTTTTCAAATGTCAAAGCCACATGTAAGCCCTCTCCCTGAAATGTCAACAGGATAACGTTTCATTCCAAATCAATCTGTCACTACTTAGCAAGATGTTCAAGCTATGGATTTGAAAACAGGTTGAAGACTTCAAACTAGACCAAAATAGGTGGTTTTGGTGTTGACGAGTCTTCACTACTAGAAAACAACAAGCTAGATGATGAGAAAAATAGCCTTCATTTTCCTGTAAAGCCAAATGATAAAAAATGGCAAGGAAATCTCTTTCACGTACTCCTCTTGCAATAGGGTAACTGTCAAAGCACACCAACAGCCAAGTGTATCTCTCGTTAACAACTTGCACCACTGAATAAAGCCATTTGAGATATCTGTGCTCTTACGTGTCAAAACCAACACAAGGAGGCAATGCTCAACAGCACAAAAGAAACAGCACAAGCCCTACTCACCCCACAGTTGGCTTACCTTCCATGAGTTTGGCAAAAGGCTCTGGACACGTGGAAGGGATTGGAAGGGCAAGTTTATTCATGGCAACACCGTATGCTACTGCAAGACCATCAATTCCTCGGAAGGGTACTTCTCCTGTTAACAGTTCCCAAAGCAGCACACCGTAACTACCAGGAAGAAAAGAAAAAAGAGAACAGGTGTTTGACTTCAACACATTCTTTGTTGAGCAAGAAGAAAGTACCTGAACTTGTCAGGGTGAGTCTGGTACTCTGATGAAATTCCAGTTTTCTGGACAATCTCATCATGGTTGCCAAGCTGGTGAAGTGACTTGTTTTATCTGCTTTTTTAAATTAGATTGAACTAAGATGCCATTTTTGCCTTTTAGGCAGAAATAATTTTCTCTCTGGAACTGGGAACAATCTGAAAAACATTAAGGTAGATTTTCAAACTAATTTAGCAAATTTCAAACCAGAACCTGGTGAAACTCTCAGAAATGTGAAGGAGGGTTGTTTGGTGGATCGTGATTTTCAGAATTAAGTGAAAAATACTCCTTCGGAATTAAGTTGCCTTAAGATATTCTATGAAATGTTAACTATGAAGTTACAGAAACAGTTTCAGAACCGTTCTCTCCCCAGGTATATGACAAACAACATATCCTCAGAATATTCTCTCTGCTTCTTGGAAACCTGAGCCAGAGTCAGTTTCTTTATGCTTTGTGACCCAACAGTTTTTTCTTCCATTGATCTTACTCTCTTCTGAATCCATTTACTGTCCACTAAGTTCTGTGGTAGTGAGTTCCACAAATTTAATGATGCATTGCCAAAAAAATACTTCCGCGTGTTTGTTTTGAGCTTGTCACTTGGTAATTTCATTTGCTTCCCTGTAGTTCTCTTCAACAGAAGGAAGAATGAACATATGTTCCCTATTAGCTCCTTTCATGCGATCCATGATTTCACAGGCTCCCACTGCAGCCTGCCTAAATCATCTTCTTTCCAGCCCCCAAAATTCTGATCTAGCTAAATCCCAGTCTAGTTACTCTCCTGAACAGAAGCCATTTCATATCTTTCACTGACCTTGACATCTTCTGTACAATCTCATTCCATTTAAATCTTTTATGTTGGAATGACCAAAATCACATAAAGTTTTAAAGATATGAGAGAGGCACAGTATTTCCTGTTTTTATTCTTTATTTCTTTTCTATTAAATTTTAAGTTGCCACTTGGCTTTCTGAGTCCTTATGAAATAAGCTAGGCTACCCACAGTAACCCTAGTATCTTTACTGAATCATAACAGTAAAATTTAGAGCCCATAACTGTATATGTGAAATTCTCCCATGGGTACTACTTTGCATTTATTACCATTTCACCTACTTGATCATTCAGTGTAGTAAAACTTTTCCTCACCTCTCTGCGGAAGATTAATTTTTCTTATCGTGAATAATTTGGTATCATCAACAAATGTTATGTAACCATTTATTGCTTTTCCAAATCAGTTATGAGTATGTTCAACACAGAATTCCCTGCCAATAAAACTGATTTTTTCTTTTAGTAATTAAGAATTGACTAAGCAATGGGAAGCAGATTGGTCCTCTTTTCCCACACCAATGTACTTTCTTGAAAAGCTTTTGACAAAATATTTTGTTGAAAGCGTTTATAAATCCAAATATGGTATAAGCAATCTTACCACTTCTCCACATACTCAGTACCTCCTTCAAGAACTTTTTTTTTTTCACAAGATATGATTTCTTTCTACAAAAGTTGACTCTTCCCTAGATCTGCTAATCTGTCCACCAGCTCCCCACTCTTTAGTTTAGAAGAACTGAAAATCAGACTTGCTGATCCTCAGGAAGCTCTTAAGACCTGTCATTATGTTTGCCGCCTTCCATTTCTCTAGTATTAAGGCAGCTTTAAGCAACAGATTACACAGCAGGGCTATTAACTCAGTTGGCTCCCGTGTTCCCATAGAAATCTTGGGTGCTATCATAAACGTCAGCAATTTGTTACTGTTCCTTTTATCGGTCAGCTTTACCACCTCTGTGGGCAGTACTTCAGTATGAGATATCCTCCAGCTTGGCTCCCTTAAAGAGAGATTTTCAGCTTAAAAAGCCCCTCTTTGCTCCATTCTAGCAGACACAAGTCACTAAGTTTTTTCTGCTACATCCTTACCTTCTTTGCACTCTTACATCTTGGTCACCTCTAGGCTGTATGTTCTCCTGCAGGGTTCTCACCTATGCTGCATTTGAAAGCAATTTATTTGGTTTTATGTTCTTTGCAAGACTCCCTTCAAAACCCTTTTAATCTTCTTGAGTGTTTTATAGTCAACTTTCCAGCACTTAAATCCATGCCTAATTTTCCTCATTTGAATACAGGTTCAACTTTTTGAAGTGTGTCTTCCAGTAGCCTGCTCTATACCATCTTTTTCACTCATTTAAAGTCCTTCCTATGCATTCACTCTGAACTTTAACATTGTGTTCTTATAATATATCCATGTTGCATGTTCCCCTTCTGTTGTTTTTACAAAAAATTCCTCAGTGCTGTCGTTAATCTCCTTGAGATTAAGCACTACAGTAATGGACTCATTTTTCTTAATTACTCTTCCAAAGATCCTGAATCGATGTATACATGTATTTTGACCATGATCGTATCGCACAATTTGGAAGGTCTCCTAAACACACTGAGAGACCAAATGAAAACCTGCTTCTCCTCCTAAAAGCTCCCTGCTCTGTGAAGCAGTCATTTCTGAAGCTAAAAGATTAATCTCTTCCTGTTTCAAAGCAACAATTGCCCTATCCATTTGGGAGTAATCAAAATTTTCATTATCACAATCTGTACTCTTGCAATCTCCTCTCTACCCCACCATGTCTTTAACATTCCTTGTAACTTCTACCACCTTAGTTGGACAGTCTCACTACTACTTTTCCTATTTAGATATGGAATTTCAGTCATTACAGATGCTGCTAACACAGCTAGTTTACTTCATTAAGGACACTATCATGTTTCTTCACCCAGACAATCTTTTGCATTTTTCCTATGTAATTCATACTTTTGGTATTATGATAATAATTTATTATTTCTTTCCAACAAGGTTCTCAATTTCTTACTGTCTCAAAAGCCTCATTTGAAGAAAAAAAAAAAAGTATCAGAAGCTTAAGGATTTTCCATTTTCTTTTTGGCCTCCTAGGATTAATAAGACACTCAAAGAAAATGAATACTGGACTGAATATATATTTGACCTGCCTAAATCTGATGGATCATTCATGTTACTCTTAAGTTTGGATGCAACTGTTGATATTAAAAGGTAGGAAAAACTACCAAAGAGTTGTGTTTACCACTTGTGCTGGATAAACATGTATTAGATACTTCTCTTAATGGGATGGTTAGGAAAGGACTATTGATGTGCTCAAAGCATTTCTTCCTCAGGGTTTTGTTTGTTGTTTCATTTGGTTTTTTTAAAGACAAAGGAATGGAGAGATTGGTTTCTTCTAACGTGACACTAGAAATATATATTGCAGGAAAGGTCACTGTTTCTGCCAAGACTGAATGCCACCTCTTCCTCATGTAATTACAGGCCATTCCTGAGAATACTACTTCCACAGAACTAGGGAAACATTGCTTTGTGGTATTTGAACAACAATCATCCCAAGTGATTACACAGCAAGAGAAGTGCTGAACAGAGTGTTTTCCATTAACTCTCAAGCAGGGGATTGGGAATTACAAAGAAGAAAAGCCAGAGACAGAAGAGATTTAAACAAAAAAAGACATAGGAAGAAAGAATCAAGAGCCTCTTGTCATTCTCAACAGGGAGGAAGAAAAACTGATGCAAGCTAATTTTTTTCCAGCACCCAGTAGTAATTTTTGGACTTCAATTACAAAATTAACCATGTGATACAGACCATGCTTCCAAGTCAACTGACACTTATATGAATAATTAACCATCTCCCAGTGATGCAGTAATCTCTTAAGCCATTTAACATCAGGTTCAATCTTACACACTGGATTTTCAGGGAGAGGGAGGCTGGAGGTCTGCAGGATTTCACATGTGATTTTGCCACCTCCTTTGTAAGTCTGTGAACTTAGAAAAAAAACATTAAGTTCTTCTCACTGTTATTTTTCAATAGCATTTGAAAAACAGGTTTGTCTTATCCATCTCCCTAGGTTCAGCACTTTCCATGAGAAAGGAACTACCAACCCAACAAAGAGACCCCAGAAACAGAAACTAGAATATTGCTTTTGTTAAGAAAAAAAATTCATTACATTTTAATGGCTATTAACAGTTAGCATTTTGCATGTTATCAGACCGGCAGTTTCAGAGATGGCATTTCCTGCTTATTTCACAACAGTCTGAAGCATGCGTTTCTCCCATGTGAGCTTCTACCAATATTGCTAGTCAACACTTATCTGCCAGGTACTGAAGTCTTGCCAGTGCTTCATTACACACAGAAGACTACAGAAGCCTGCAAGCAGCTAGTTGTGGATGGAAGTGCTTGCCAACACTTAATTCAAATGAAATATTCAAATGACTGAAGTTCCTACACCCACCACTGAAAGCCTGAAACATCCTGATCTGCTAATCAGATGGTTTTAGGTAGTTCTGGTATTCCTTTGCTAAGTGAAAATTCAATTCCGAATTGTTTCACTGGTCTCAAAGTAGATACACCTTGAAAGCATCTAAAATAAGGAACATGAGGATCTCAGGTGAAGGTTGTATGGTGGCTTTATATTCCGCATAGCAATCATACTGACAACATGATTGTCTTTTAAGCAGCACAAGTCAAACATGAAATGTGCGGCAAACAAGAAATACATTTAAGCCGTTAAAATGACAGGGAAACTTGAATTACATGCCCACTAACATTAGCTTGCTGTACAGTACTGGATAAGCTGCAATAGCTGTGCTTCAACTTCACCCCTGTAAATCCAAAGCAAATACGTAACTCTCCTTTTAAACACACAAATAGATTTACAGGAACTGACATATTTAAATAAAACCATGGCTTCTTTGTTATCTGTCTAGCATAAGAACAAGGTTTCTGGTGTGTATCTAAAGCTTGTGGGTGCAGCACAGCAAAATTCAAAGCAACAAATTTTCAGTAGCAAGATGTACTAAGTGCTGTTATTAGCAACAAGCTCTACAGTGGCCCAGACACTGTGACAGACACCAGTGTGTGCCAACCCTCCTTTAGAGTGAGACAAAAAAAAACCAAAACAGATTGAGTTTTTAAAAATGGAGCTTGATACGTGTTTTGAAAGGAATTGCATTAAGCAGTTATTTATGACAAGATAAGACTGACTCAGGAAATTTCGGTCCTGGCAAGCACCTTCTTCAGCATCTTCACCTGTTTGTGCAGCAAGAACACAAGTAGAACAAGATTCTTGTTAAAAGGCAGGGCATCAATTCAGTATTATTCTAAGAAGCTTTAGAGGAAAGGTGTTGAAATAAAAGGGTTTGTGAATGTTAGAGACAGAGACAGCCGACTATGTTGATGCCACAGGCTAACTGGAAATTTGTCAGACAAAACTCCCTCGACCCCAGTGATTAACAAAGAGGTTGAAATGGACAAGAGGAAGGGCAAGTCTAATAGGATAAAAAAGTTCCTCCTGTTAAGAGTTTCAAGTTGCATCCTTGGGTGGGGACAGGACTTATTACACATACCCATGACTGCTTTTGTAAAACCCAGTGCTTATTGACACACTGGTAGTGACCTCACTGGCAAGTATTTGTCCTCTGCATTCATGCCTCAAACACCATGTTCTTCTCAGCTTATTTAACTATGACTCAAAGTTTTGGCCACCAGAGAGAGAGAAGGCTTGTTTGGAGCCAGTATAACAGCTCTCCTAATGGTGATAACCTTCTGTTTAAGGAAGAGCATTGAGATGAACTCAACCTGTTTTCAAGGGAGGACTGGTAACTATACAAAGAGAAAATGATGAGGGAATCTTAAACAGAAATAAAGTATTCTGAAAAGCTAACAAATAAGGATTGTAAATAACTTAAAACTAAGTCCTGAAGTGATTCATGGTTTGTAAGTCAATGATCAAACTGGTATTTTTGCACAGGTATAGAGGCACTTGAGATACCTTCATGAAAATTACCAACTGAGCTATTACGTCTTCTCCTTTTTAAAAAGAGGTCATACTGGTAGAGAGCATCTACTGATCTGTTCATGGCATGCCTGGATTAGTAAAGTTACAATCACAGGGAAATTGCTCCCCTCTTCCCTTCTCCCTCAGGTTACCCTTAAAGGCCACTCCTGGCACTGTTTGGGGAGAGAGCAAATTGAGGTTTGAGCTTGACAAGCTGTGTACAAACCAGTACTGTCACCGTGTGCACAGAAAGGTGCACAGCCTTGAGGTTTTCATTTCTGCCAGACTTCATTCAGAATAAGAGCCTGGTTCTTGCTCAATTCGTCTCGGATGAACTACAGAGCCTACCACATTTAATTAGAGTCAGAATTATATTCACACCGTTAATGTGCAAAATACAAGTTCACAGACTTACCACAAAGCAATACATTATCTATTCAGAAAAACTGGATAAGGAAAATGAAAATCCCCACACCAGATCTCTGCCATAGCAGCCAGACAATTCTGCCAGCTGGGATATTTCTTTATCCTGACAGATTTCACAGCATGCACGCACTTGTGTGGGAGCATTACTGGCCAGCAACAGAATCTTACTGCTCTAAAGACAAAGTCACCCTGACATTTCAATACCTCTCTCCCCAAAGGAAAAACAAAATCACGTTTACTTCATCTGTTTCAGATGTTCAGTACTAATTTTATGTCCCACAGCATCCAGAAAAGTCACTGTCCTAGAGCTATTTACTGAATTGTGGATTTACCAATTCACCTTCTGATCATATTCTAACTCAATTTCTGGGAGTCCATGGGCTGACCCTTACACTCCTCCCCACCAAAGCGGCTCCTCTTCTCAAAAAACCCAGTGCATGAATGGAATAAATAATGTATATATGCAAATTATTATTCATGGATTACATACTCGGACTTAGAGAAGAGATTTATTATTTTATGTGAAAGACTAAAAGGGAGAAAATAACGTGTAAGATTACTATGAAAGTGAAAAACATTGTATTCAGGGTGAAACCGCATGCGGAACCCAATTAGGTACAGTGTGTTTGTGTACATATACATCAGTGACAGGTTACTACCAAAACATAAAATGATGTTACTGTTGACAAAACAGTAAAACAAGTAGTACTTTGAAGTACTTTACAGATTGGTTTACGGCCTTATGGCCTTTGACTATGTCAGCCAATAGCCAAATACACACAAAAAGTTTGTTTTAGATAAAGCAGAGGGAATCAGGATTATAAATCCTAGGACAATCTGAATGTAAATTTATCAAACAACAAAAATTTAGAGGCATGCAGGAGCTGGTCCACCACTTTCTGCAGTAAAAAAATATTTACAATTAATACAAAGTAGTCTGACAGCCTAACAGATGGAAAGCTGGTGGATAAAGTTTGCTTAAGACCTGAATTTTACTATTTGGTTCAGCATTAGTCATTCTTAAACATAAAAGAGGTTTCCTGTCAGGTCTAGTTACTCTGTAGTATCCAATCACTTAATGCCAAATCAATACCTCCACACATCGCTGCCTTTGGAGAACATGGAGGAGCGGATGACCTCAGGAGCCATCCAGGCATATGTCCCAGCTGCGCTCATTTTGGTAGTTTTATGCCATTCCCTGGCCAAGCCGAAATCCGTGATCTTCAATATCTTGTTGCTCAGATCTCCATTTTCCACCTTTTCGAGTATCAGTACTGGAGAAAAGGGGGGGGGGGAAATAAAAGGTATGCAGAATAAAGCTAGTATTTATGCAGAAAAGATCCTCCTGGAGATCTCCCAAGCTTCAAGATTATCCCTGACTTTTAGTTATTCAAACATACCACACTGTTAAAAGTTATTTCAAGCTGATCCCTTCATCTGACAAGTGAACAGCTGTCTAGCAAATAACTTCAAATTTAATCAAAATGCCAAGCCCCAGATAACAAATAGATAATAACGTAATTATATAATTTAGTGCCTAATGTCATTCTGTATAATAATTCTCTGCTAAGAGGAAGTGAACCACTGTAACTTCTAGAAATCCAGATAAGGGAAGACATTTCCTAATTAATCCTCTCTCAGCAAGCCAGTAATAGCATCTCTTTCTTGAACTGCTTAGAGGACTCTCTTTTTTAAATCCAGATACGCATACAGGCTGGATATACCCTTCATGTAAACATGTTAGAAGTGGAAGCTCTATGTACACTTACACATTTTTTTTTAAGTCACAATTAAAAAAAAAATAATTGATGATTCCTAGTAACGTGCCCAATTCAAGACTTCATATGCACCACCATGTTACAGACTCCCTCCCCCATCATTATGAAATTATTTTTTTTAGTTAAGCTGTCGAAGTTTCTACCGTGTTCCAGTGGCAACTGAAGAACTTAACAAAACCTTGAGGCAAAACTCAAGAATGCTTTGCTGTAAGGCATGTATTCCTCTTCACCCAGAAAGCTGTACTGTCACAGCACTGTGAAATGAGTGTAAACCAGATGGCAGAAATACCCACTATGCTTTAGCAGCACCTCATTATCCTCTTCCTTTACCTTAAAGTGATCACACAAGTTGCACCAGCAATGTAATGTCAAGCAACAGAACAGGCCATTAGAACTTGCATAACTAACATAGCCATAAGCCTGTGAAATTGCTCTAAATTAAAGAGACACAAAGAAAATATTTGTATTATCATTAGTCCAATGACCTCACAGCAACAGGCATCAAGCCACTAACACACCATCCTTACACAGCTACTCGCCTTTTAATGTCATTAGACACAGGTTCCTAGAAAACAAGAGGTTTTTTCCCTTTTATGTATGTGTGTTAATTGCGAAAAAAAAAACCAAACAGAAGACTCAAACCCACAACCAAACAATCATGGATCATGACAAAACCTATAAAAGCATTGCAAAACTTACAGTACATATAAAAATCATCTTCAGGACCATTTTTAGCAATTCATGAAAAATCTCAAGTATCAGTTTCAAGCACACGGGGGGTATTTTTGGGAAAAAATATTTAAAAAATTCATTCTCATACTTCCCTCCAATAATCAAAATGGGATTTCCCACAAAATAAAAGCCAAGTGTTATTTGAAGCCTCCTGCATTACAAGTTATACACATTTAAATGTTAAAGTACTGCATTTACTTTTATTAAACAAACTGCCTGTTCTCTGAAAATGAAAAAAACTAGTAATCAGCTACCCTTTCTACAAGGCTTCAAAATTCAGAAAATACTACTTCATTAGAAGATTTTTATGGGCCAACTCAAGTTGTGAATAAGCTAGACACCATAAAGCTCTTGGTTCTTGTTTCTTTTGCAAAATTCCTCTAACATTACTGAAAGCTCTATTTTCCTAATTGCAAAGGAAGGAAAAGTTTGAGGCCTAGAGTTACTACTTTCTTCATTTGGGCAAAAGCGTGTGTTTTTGTAGAGCTGCACTTCAGCACAGAATAGAACCAACACAAGAAACAAAGGTACAGAAGGCAGATTCCTTTGTGCCTCTTCTTCTAGTAAGCCTAACTTTTTTTTCTCTTCTTTCTGGCAGATGAGAACTGCTAAAAGAAATTTGCCAACAAGTTGCTTTTTGATTGCAAGAGTGAAAAACTTCCTAGAACATACATACTAAGTTTCTTCTTTTAACATGTACCCACTCTGCCTAAAGAACTGTCAGAATAATAAAACCTAATTTTAAATTTAAATACAGAAATATATAGATACACAAGAGAGCATGGGTTTGGGATTTTTTTGCTGTGGGGTTTTTTTTTGCTTCCCTCTTGAAGCACAATGAGCAAATTTGTTGCTCACATGGTAGATCATATTCTATCTGAATGAGCTCAATAGCAGGACGGAGCTCCAGATGTCACAGTTGGGTTGTACATACCTTTGTGGCAAGAGGTTATTTAAATCTAATTACCTTGATTTGTATTAAGTTCTAACAAAATAATTAGTACTTACACAGATCTTTTGTATCCATGAACTTGTTCTTTTGTCAGATGTAGGCTAAGTAAGATAAATTACCATGATAAAAGACAACAGAGAAGAACAATGAAAGAGCTGGATTTATAGCAAGTCCTTGATTTCTTAGTTACATCCTTGGCTCCCCTTCTATATCCTTGTAATAACTGCTTGGGATAATAATCCTGCAACCCAAAATTATAAAAATTAATTTTAAGAATCATAACTTGTAACTGTAACTTGTAACTGCTAGGAGTCCCCCCCAGCCCATCTGTCAGATTTTCAAATTAAAAACCTTGACTGTCCCTCTTACTTTTACTCAGATTTCAATGAAGAATCTTGTAAATAGGTGAAATATGAATTCCTTTCAGCTTCCTCCTCAAAAAAATCTCTTTTATGGAGAACACATACCAGGTTGCTAGGACACTGTAAATGCATTTTACTCATGCTAATCAACACAGTCTGACTTGCTTGCAAGCTTTATCTACAACCATTGTCTCTTGTTCAATACTTTGAGCGCAAGTTTTCCTCTGCACATGCTATTTCTTCTGCACACGTATTAGTCTACCAGGACATGAAACAAACAAGCGACTTCCTACAGGTACAGAGTTAATATACCCTTCCATCTTTGCATAAAATTTGATCTCTCAGGACAGAGCTAACAAAAAAAACAGCTGAACAAAAAAAAATTCAGACATGAATATAGAGCACCTGCACCAAAACCACAACTAATCTACCAAGGCAGCCAATCTTCTCAATCTGGTCTGTTGGTTTAAAACATCTACATGAGATAAAGAGGTTTTAAAAAAAAAAAAGGTAGAAAATTGAATTGAAAGTCTTTCATATTCTGAACCTCAAAAAGAGAATTTTTTTGGCAGCACAGCTTCTAGGACTATTTTTCAGGCAGCCAGGGAAGAATGAGAGCCCGATCATCAGGAACATGCAGAACATGTGTCAGCTTGTTCGTGGTGGATCACCGTTTCCCCATTCCAGCAGGGCCCATGCAAGAAGTCTCTTCCGGCGTGCGTGCACAGAGCCAGCCAAGTTGCCGATGAAGGTACGTTACGCACCACTGCTCCTACCGACTCAAAACCAGCCTTTTTCTCTGCAGCACAGGCTAAAAGCTGATCTTAAGTACCACGGGTAGGAGCCAACCAGCAGTGTGCAAAAGGGCCCGATGAAGCAAACCCAATATTATAAGCACATTCAGATAGCTCTGAGGACCCAACTGCTACAGCAAAACAACTTAATACAGCAAATCACCGATTCCTTGCATACTGCAAGTGCGAAGCAAAGCATAGTGGCTCAAGCCAGCATTAAAACTTTTTAGCAACTTCAGGTGAAGGGTATCATGAACACATGTGCATACAGGAATAATAATCCAGAAGTGCTCACGTACATTTTCACATATTCCTGAAAGACTTGGAACTCGTCCTCCAGAAAAGATGCATTTGACAATGAGAAATTAATTGCAGCTCAGATGAATTCTGTCTAGCAGAACAGCTCCTCCATGTCTATAAGGTGTCCCAGCTGAGACAACAAGAAAGTGATGTGATCCACATAGGCTTTCGTATTTCCTAACAAGACATTCCCTGGATCAGGCATTGATCCAGATACCGGTACATATGATTTAGACGTGTAATTCCAACTACTAAGAATTTATCAAGAACTTTATTACTACAAGGACTCTGGTAACAATTCAACTTCACTGTTTAATTTGTTGAGAGCCAGGCAGACTGCAAGTGCTGAAAAACAACAGTCAATCGAGAAACACAAGGTCTGAGCTTAGAGAGGTACAGAGGTAGAAATTAAACACTGGGTCACCTTTTACCTAGGTTATGATGAAGACCAGTCTTTTTTCCTTTGAAATGTACATGTCTATTGAGGTTCCTCCATATTCTTTGAGAACATCTTTGGTGCCTCACAACAAGCATGAAGGATATTTTCATATTGAGCTGTTACGAGAAAGTTTCCTGAAGTGCAGAGAAAGAAGTGGGCACTATATAAACAAAGGGGTGGGTTAGGTAACTGAAGGCAATAAACCGACACTTACTGGTTTGATGACAAGACAGAATAACTAGCAGAAAAGTATAAGGCAGAATTCAAAAATCATTTGACAAGACTTAGTCTGGGGCAGTCCTTATTCATACTGTCTGACATTACAGCAATTAAATGAAAAACTGTGTATTGCTAGATATAAGAAAACTTGTCATTATATTTTCAGCAGTTTTTAACACAGGTTTCAATCTATGTGATGCTTTGGCTTCTGCTCAGGACAAAACAAGCTGCAGCAGCAAAGAGGAAAGGAAGCACTTTCATCACTAACTTTACAGCATTTTCAGTTGTCCCTGAGTAGTTTAGAGCTACAGATAGCAGTTGGTAGCCTAGTCTCTGAAGATTTAGATGCCCTATGCTTGGGACTTTGATACTTCATGGAAAATCATCATCATGCTCACAGTATAACTGCAGCACCCAGGACTATAAGACCATCCCAGCTACTAAACAGCCTCTCTTAATTGTGCCCTTTTGTCCTTGTTGCCATGAGTGAACTCAGCAATCAAGATCCATATTATCAGAGAATTATCCTTAGTCAACAAGTCCTGGCACATAACCCTTCAGAGTCACAGTAATGTGAAACAGTATATTTTCCACAAGAACAAGTTCAGTCGCTTAAGATATGGTTTGATTTAGTTGTTCTGACTGTTCAAGTAATAGTTAAGAGGCCAGAGACAAAGCAGATTGATGAAGTTTACAAAGAGCATCCTCACATCATTGAATGTTGGCCATTAACCAGATCTGCAGTTACTAAGCAACACCAGATGCTGAAACAGAAGTGTCATTAGAGATTTTCCTGATACAACTGGATTTTCTCATTCCAGTCTCAATCTGCACAACAACTGATAGGGAGTTAACTCAGTCAGTGCTGGTATCATTTAAAGATGGTTTCTTAGTTAGTATGGGTGGGAAAGAACCAATGATGTACCCAAGATCCTCTTAGAATTGTTTGTGATTTGAGCTTGCAGCTTTTCTAGCAGAGATGGAAGTGATGGAAATCAACTTACTGAGGTTGAAGGTGAAGCCAGTTTACCTTCTCCAGTTTAAGTATCACTCTGCATGTATTAATAGCTGGAAGGCTTTTGACAGAATCCCTTGTCAGACTTAGTGGAAGCAATCAAGGCTTTAGAAGTACACAGATCCCAGTGATAACAGATCAAAACAGGGACGATTCTCAGTTTTACGAGTCACAGACATCAAGAAGAATGAGGGGTTTTTAACCCTACAGCCAGGGCCAACTCAGATGCTTTTGTTCTTTAAACAAAGATTTGTACTAAAATTAGACCTCACAGAAACAGACCCACTGAAGTATGACTGATATAATGGTATCTGACACCGAGTCAGCTCTTCTTTCTGCTCCACCCCATTCCACATTATTATGCTTTACTAGAAAGACAAAACCAACTGCTTTAAATACTATAAAGCAATACAAAAAGCAACCCGATTAAGATTTCTAAGATACCATTATATCCTTCAGCCTTCATGTAATTGCTACTACTGGATCTTCAGTTGTGCCCTGTCATCACAAATCATTATGGAGATTATACCTGCTCTGTGGGGCACTCAACAGTGCAGGATTATTTAATAGAAGGACAGAGTTATGGCTGCTGTTGGTCTAGTGAGACCTTTACAGTTCCAGAGGTGGAGCTTCATGTTAGAACACTGAACTTTCACTAGCAACTCATGAACTTGCACTAGCATGTTTAGTATCAGGACTATATGTATCTAGAATTATTTAATGTCCTTTCAGAAGGAAAAAATAATCACTGCAGTGAAAACACTGAAACCTGCAGCTTTAAAACTTTGTTACTGCAAACATTCTGTACTAGTACCCAAAGCCACCGGTTAGTTCTAGTCAGGCAAAACAGAAGATCAAACGAATTCTGAGGGAATACAGACTGGAGTACAAAACCAAAAAAAACACAAAACAGATTACATGCCAGCCAAGTTTCAACTCTGCAATAAACTACAAAACAAAGCTATACAAGGGCTGCACTGGAAGCAAGTGATAAATATTTCTATAGAGATGAAATTCTGTGTTGCATGCGTGAAATAAACAAACACCTAACACAGACTCATATGTTCAAAAGGTGAATTTCTTCCCCTTCCCCCTCCTCTGTCCTCATGGATTTGGATAAAACAAACTCACAGCATCTCAGAAGGGAGTCTTCCTAGGCTCCAAACATAGTCAGAAAAAAAAAAGCCTCCCTGGAAGAGGATTCCAAGCAGAAGTCCAATATACATGCTCTGAATCACTCTACAGAAGCCCGTCTTGACTAGAGGCACATCTGTGCTAAATACTCAAACCACATGAATCTCCATGGTCTGGTATAAGTAAGAAATTTCAATTAGAGAGGCTCCCCAACACACCAGATGTTAGAGAGCCATCTGGTGAAAATCAATTTACTCATAGTTGCAAGATTATCTTGGTGTTCTGAACTTTTTTTAAATTAAGTTCTCAGAAAAATATTGTTCTATTAGTAGGACAGCTAATATAAGTCAAACTGGTCCTATTGTTAAATCAGTCCTAAATAAAACCATCCCTTGGCCTACCAAGGCAGCTAGAGGTCATAATTAATTGCATCTTGCACTGTGCACCTTAATGATCACTGAATCAATTGAAAAGTCAATGGTAAACATTTTTGACTAATACAAAGCCCTACTCCAAAGAACACTTCATTTCCACATATTAAACACCTGTATTTTCATCACTCATATATCTACCAGAAAAGACAGGATATCAAATCTACAAATACACCAAGACAAGGTAAAGACAGGGATATAAAGCTGTATATCCTTTGATCTACTTGTACCTACACTTTAATACACCCTAAGACAGCTGTGTAACCCACATCTAATACGTCAGTATCACTCCCGCTTCTTAGCCATTGCAGTAAGAAGTTTAAAACTGCTGAGCAAACTTTGTTTTGGGAATATCCTCAACTTTAATAAAGTGTTGCAATGCAAACAACTGCACTGTTGATATACTTTTCATTCTGCTTAACTCAACTTATTTCTATTACAACAGGTTTTTTCCTCTTTCCAATTATACTAGAAGCACTAATCGGTTTGGATGCCTTTCCTTTTATTTTCTTCTTCTCTGAGTGCAATGAGAACTGAAAGTATACATGACGAAATACAGAAGGGAGCAGGCTAGAAGACCAGGATCCCTACTGTAGGGAGAAAAAAGCTGGATTTGTTGCCTGTGGTACACTGGGATATATCTCTGACTTGATTGATGATTGCTGGCTTCACATTTAACTTCCATATAATTTTTCCCCAACTGAGAGAATACAGTCAGTATTCCAGTGCCAGAATATCTGCCATTCTTCTAGTTAAATACTACAGTTCTAGGCAGACTGTGAAACAATAGCACTACTACCTACTGCTAGAGCAACATTAGCTCATGTGGTCTATTGTTGTATTTAAAAGCTTTATCAATTCTTTATAGAGACACGTACCATTAACAGTGTTTCCAGTGTGCTAGGGTGGATAGTCGTGCTTTGAAAGAGATTGGGAGAACAATCTGAAAAAAGTATCAGAAGCTTGTTTGCCAGAAATGTAAGAAAATCTGATTATGAAAATACTCCAGGTTAGCCTGAGCTTAAACGGAGCTCCTGGGCCTAGGGCCAGAGGCCCCAGGTGAGGCCCCGACAGCAAACCAGACACAGCAACTTGATGACTTAGAGTTGAGAAGGCCTGAAAAACCCAAAGGTGGTGGAAATATCTGAATCAGCACACTTCTGTAGTTCCGTTTCAGTCTTCACCAACATTAGCACTGCTATGGGTCAAATGCTTTGCCATCCAAGATTCCAGGAATGAGAAAAGAAGTCATATCAAGACATGAGGAGAAACTCCAGCAAAAGGATTTAGCCTGTAAGCACATCACAATCACACCCTTTCCCAAGAGCCCCTACTCAATATTTTGTGCTGTACTGTCTCTTTAGAGCCACATGAGCTGGTTACAGAGTCCAAAAGCTAGATGGCACCAACAGTGACGGGTGGGTGAGAGTGATACGAGGAAGGACTATAAATAGGATAAAAATGTCATCTTTGTTATTTTACTTGGTGTAGAAACATTGAGTTGTAATATTTAAATCTCATATTTAAATTAAGTAGCCATTCAACTACCTGTACAGACTTAGTGAAGTTTCTTCCCCACTCTGTCATATTCTGATCTGGACTCTCAACTAGATTTCTCCTTTAGTGCCAATGCTTCACCATATCTATTTTTATTTCATTAGATTGAAGAGAATGGAGAAGGCCACTACTTAAGAACTCAAAGGCTGAAAAAATGGCAAAGGGACTCAAACTCACATGGGATGACACTACTCTAACTTACCTTTTCTTTCCCAGAATAATACTATGCATTTTTGCTACACTTGGGTGTTTCTACAGATCACTCCAGACCAACTTAACCACCTATAGATAAAACAGCAAAGTACCAGTTTTGTTTACCCACAGGCCTCTGCTCATCTGTTACTGTACGATCACTGTTTTCAACAGCAGTAAGGTCAACAGGCAGCTACAAAGAGGGAAACTAATGCTTACCCTGTCGTACCTGGGGCATGAAAGGCCACTGCTACAGCTGAGCACTCATTGTGAGTAGGAATATTGGACACATTCTATTTCTTCCTCCATCCTGTAAACAGAACAGCTTACTGTGGTTCACTTACCCAAAAACAAAACGGCAAAAGTTTTGTCAGAGAGCGGATAAGCATCAGCCCATCCACTTCTTCCATTTAGATAATTCAAATACTGTAAAGAGATGTATCAGATTCCAAGTCCATCAAACCCCAGGTGTAAGAGCTTTACAGAAAGCAAACAACAGAGTAAAACCTTTATCAAAACTAATGCTTTCTCACTACAAGGCCCTTAAATGCAAAACATGAGCAGGATGTCAGTTCTAAAAGTTGCAAGTCTTATCCACAGTAAGATTTAAAAGCAATCCAGACATGTATGAGGAGGTGCTACCACTGAACTTCTCTCTGCCAGTAAAACAGCAAAAGTCTCAAGTGGCAGAGTTGAAGGAAACAGAAGATATTTCCAAACAATTCCAAAGTTATCAAAACTTGCTTTACAGAAGGTTCATAAGTCAGCTAAAGGCTTACTGAAGCTGAAGGTGTGCTAGAGCGGGGAAAAAAAAGTCTGAATAATATCACAGAATCCAGACTCTCCCACCCACCCATGGCAGAACGTGTCCAAAACCAAGCCAATCTGTTAGAGAAATACTTGTCTTGAACAAAGAATCTCCTCACTCAACCCCATATGTTTTCTAAAGGTTTGCTTTTCAGATCACAGAATAAAGTTGTAAGAGCTAGGACAGCTCTGAATACACTTTTGAGAACTTCTACTCAAGCCGGTGGGTCCACGAACACTGAAATATTAATACTACACTTAAACTTTAATTTCTTCCCTGACACTCACACTCTGGAATTTTACAATTGGGACAGCCAATTTCAGTTCACAGAATTTTTTTTGGTACTTATCTCCCCAACAATCTAGGTATAATCTTTGCTTTGTCCAATTCCCTTTGCCTTCTAGATCTATTTCCAGCTCAAACACTTTCAACTACTGGAAGGCTGTGAAATTCATGCAAATGTGGATATTCTTTTTTAAATGGAGACTAATTCAGAAAAATGAGATAAGTATCTTTTGCCTCTTTCATGAGCCAATTAGTACTTTTTATACTTGCTTTTATCTGAAAAATGAATTAAACCTTCCACTGTATTCTGAAGAAATGAAATGCATACTGAAATCTTCAGGGTTCTTATTTATAAGGTACTGTATTAATAGCAAATATTAACCATCATCCTATAGTTTTTAAACAGTCCATATTTGAAGAAAAAAATTATCCATAGATCAAACAAAAATGCTCTTGCATAGAATGTAGCTCCACTGAACTTACTAGGATTGTTCCAATCCCATTTTCCCCTCCCATGAACAAGCAAAACTTCCCAAGATACATTTCAGCTCAGATGGTGGTGGTGGGAAATACTGGCTGTTAGATAAAAGATAGCCTTAATATATTTCTTCATGCTGCTGCATGAGTCATGGTCTCAGAGTCAGAAGCAAGCTACTAAGTCTGCAGTTTGCCTAAAGTCAAAAAAGCAGCATTATTGCTAAGGGGACAAGGGACTGAGCTTGCCAGGTGTTCCTTTTTTTTTAATCATTAGTTCCTGTTGGCAGTACACAGTCAGACTGTCTCGAGGACAGAACTAAGCTTTTGGGAAAGGATTTCAAAAACTCACTCCAAAATGAGACCTCATATTGTAATGGTTTGCCAAAACTTAATTTGCAATTTTAGCTCTACCTTCCATAGTCAGCCTGCACAGCTTTGCTTCAAAAGTATCCAGATAATGAGCAATCTGCTCTTGATCCTGCATTCAAAGTACTTAAAGTGATTAACAGATCTGCACATGGACTGAGACTGGGCTTTCCACATGCAGCCTTTACCTACCTTCTGTTGGGTATTCTGCTGTTCATTTCAGTAGGACTGCATCTTTATTCTAATATTTGTTTGTGGTGCAGAAGGCTAAGTGTTGCATAAGATCCTGTAGAGCACAGAATTTAAAGACTCACTCAAAATTTTACATCTTAGAGCAAAAAAACCAAAGAATACAAATATTGTCTTTAGTAATAAGCAAATATTTTATCTCTTGTTACTAACCATTCAGCGACAACACATTTAAAAAAAAAGATATATATACCTTGGAAGCAAAAGCTTTTTAATTATTGGGTACGCGTGAGGGTTCAGCAAATCCATAAAGCTGGCCGACTGTCCTCTTCGATCAAGCTAGAGGAGGTGATGGATGTGACAGCACAGCAGTTCTTGGATTTTAAGCCGTGCAGTACAGTAACTCTGAAGAGCTAATGCATAATGGGGGAGGGGGTAGGAGAGGCCTCCAGAGCCAGGATATATTTAGAATCGATCCTTTCACCTAACCAAGCTGAAAAAAAGTCTTAGTGCTTTAGTGATCTGGTACAAAACACACCGAATACTCCTGGAGAACATTCAGGTGAGTTCCCCCACCCCCCCAAAAAAAATAAAAAATGAAGCTGCTCAGCTCTGGTTTCAGACTAAATCCTACCATACTGATTACATTGGAGCAACCTTCTAGCTCAGGCATGGATTATTGAACTCTTCATAATCAGTTAAATGCTCCAAGGAAAAAAACATAATTACTATCTGTACCCAACACAGTGCTTTGCCAAATCATGAGTCTGAAAGTTTGCAACAAATCAAGAATTTTATTAGGCAACAACAAAAAAAGGAAAGGGAAGAGTAGAATCCCATGAATGGCATTTATTAACTGTCGCCCAAGAGACTATCTGAAAAGGGATTTAATAATAATGCTGGTTCAGTGGGAGCCATTTCCAGGCAAATAGAAACATGAAATTCATGATGAAAAAAAGTAGCACAAAACTGTTTTGCTCTGGCTTCAATTAAGACATGTCTATGAAACAGTCGATAACACCAAGTACTATTCATTCCTGGAAAAGGCTGGTACTCCGTAAGCTAGAAGGCAAGGAATACGTAAAAACTTCACCAAGAGGAGCACAAACCACCACAGAAGCTGGGTTTTATGGTGGTTTGTGGTGTCAGTTTTAATGAGATTAAAAATGCCTAAAGAAAAGGAAGAGACATGTATTTCCATTCATCAGAACAAATGTTAAAAGGTGCCAAGATGCACAATCAACACCAAGTTACAGATGATAACAGTGAAATTTAGACTTTCTTGAATACTTAAGAGTTTTACCCTAAGCTGCACAGAACAAGCTGCCAACTGCTGAGAGAGGGTAGTCCTGCACTGCTGCACATGAAAGTCCATGGACGACAACAACTCGTGCAGTGAAGCTATCACAAAGCTGTTCACTTTTCGACATGTTAGATTTCTGTTAGTTTTCTGACCCGGCTTACTCTGTGGCCAGAGACTACACAGTACCCTGATGAAGCATTAGGAGTATCACCCAGTTACCGGACGACCATAGCCATGTCGAAGCCACACAACACGTGACTGACTATAACAAACAAGAAAAAACAAATCAGTAAGTCCAAGGGCAAGACTGACAACACATTAACTAGCAGAATTAGGCATATTGAGTACTATTAATCAAAGTTATGTAACTTTTATTTTCAGAATCCTTGAGCAACGCAAAGTCAAAAGCAACTAAAGGCTATTCTAACATCTTTTCCCTGGCCCATACTCAAAGAATAGCAAAAATAGGAAAATGTGCAATACGTTTGTGGTGGGTGGACCACATGGCCTGGTTCACATACATCCCCCTGCCCTTAAACATACTGTCTTTACCGCAATTATCCATACTAGCGCTTCTTAGTACCCCAAGAACCCACACGGAATCCCCACATTTTAAATGAAAGTTTCCAGTTGTAATACAAACAGCAAATCTTAGGATTTGCCAAAGCAAATTCCAGAAGCCTGTTTGATGAAGCATGAGAGTAGAACGTTGTACAGCAAACTAGGAGCTTGGCTTGTAGCTCTGAAAGTCATCCAGGGCTTAAGCAGCACAGCATTCAAAGCACATACAGAATATCAGAGATAATTTGGAATCTATATGTGAATTAAAAGTTTGGTGTTTTGGGAGGGTATTTTTAATAAAAAAAATGGAGTTATAACAAATGCCTGAGTAATATAACAATGCTTTTAGAAAGCAGAGTGGAAGGGCTGTGCATGGTAGTAACACTAACAGCTCATAGGAGTGCTGTCTGTCCTCTGCCTATTTCCTTCTGAACGGAACCCTAAAGGACACTGCACCATCCTGCCATTACCACCATAATGACTCTTCTACAGGCTGGGACCCGAGGATTTACTATCATGTGAGCGAGTCCTCTCATCCCTGATTTTAAGAAACATGGATAAAACCAAACAACACAGTTATAAATCCTCATACCTTGTGGTAGTTTCTCTTCTTAGTGCATGAGGTTCTGTTACTATTTCTTTTTCGTATCTAGAAAAAGTTTCGGTCTGAGGAAGGCTGAATTTACCTTTCCATTAGCAGCCAGAGAATTAAGAAGCAATTATCAGATATGCTGGTCAACTTTGGCAAACTCTTGAGAATCAAAGTCCCACCAATCTAACTGAAACTACCCTAGAATCAGAAAGTAAACATGTACCAAAAAAGCAGCTACTTAAAAAATCACGTGTTCTATCCTGTATTCTTTCCAACAGCTTAAGGCTTTCCTTGTCTTGTTTAAGGGAATATGCACCATTTTCAAAATGGGATATTACTTAAAATTAAGGAATCATCTTGGGTGATGAATCATCACTTCAAAGAGCAAGACTGTGCTTAACTTCTAATGCTTCAAGAGTGAGTTTGCTTCAGACATGGTTAAAATCTGAAAGGAATTGTTTAATAAGCAAAAGTGAAGCTGCTGACAGAAATCTCTCAAAATTCAAATTAAGGTTATTGATGTGGGAGCAACAGCAAAAAAATCCAACATGGAGCTAAAAAAGTTGTTCTAGCTTCCTGGAAATGCCACAAGGTGGCTGTTCTCACTCTTGCTACTTATAAATTTCAGAAAAACAGATTTATCCCAGCTCTGCCACAGATGGTCAGACAGGGAATTCACAGAAGCAGCACACAGACGCCTAGGTACACCTCCTGCATGTCAGTGCTCAGGTCTGCTTGTATCTGTTCTACGATTCCATATGCACATTTTGGACAAAGTGCTTAGTGTCATAACTCTGTTATTTTTCAATTTGGAGCAGAAAGAGCCCTGCAGAAAAAGATACAAAGGGCACAAAGACATTAAAAGGATATTAGCTAGGCTTTTAAAAGTAATAGACACAAATTCACTTAAAAATAAGAGGAACTCTTCCCATTCTTGTCTACAGAGGTAAGGGATTCCATTTGTGAAATTGCCTTTTTGCTACTTGGTGTGGGCAGGAGACTACCAAAGTGTTCTTATGGACATCAGATTTATTCCATAAAGTCTTTCTATTTTTGACTTGCAATTAACAGTGAAGACATCAATTCATATTTAACTAAAACTATTTACAGGAGTTGCATTTTCCTTTTGGAACTCTCAGAAATCTGTTAAAACATACTGAAAATAAGACTGCAACATGAAAGCATCTGTCAAACCTCTCAGAGCAGAAAGTAGTTCCACTAATTTAGATAAGCTAAGGGGAAAAAAAAAACAACAACCAGAACTCAAAGTAAACTGTCACCCTACTTTCATAAATTCCCGGTGTCTCAACAACATAAAAATTAGCATCACTTTCAGGTATAATTTACATCTTTTGCACTAATAACACAATTTTTATTTTTTCCATTCTGTTCAACAAAAAGCTGTCGCATTACTGGCAAGAATTTCATCATCAAATTACCACATGCAAAAAATTATAGCTGTTCGGAATTTTTTAAAACCACAAGTGACCAGGATATCAGCACAAAGGCTGATTCTCTGGGGAGACAGAATAAGCAGAGTAACCAGAGCTAGGAGTTATGCACCATTAGCAATATCATATAGCAAGTCCATAGAATCAGGTAATTGCTTAAGGGCATAACCTGAAAAGTCATCTTTAATCACCCGTAGGAGTATATTGAGGCTGTTTGAAAGGCTTGATTTCTACTGCACACACTTTTTAAATCTAAAAAAATAAAGATAAAAATAGGGATTTAATGATTTTCACTCCTTGAACTGAAGCGGAGAACATCTGCAAAAAACTAATCTTGCAGCTGTTGTCCCCCCTCCAAAAAAAATCTCACATTTTAATCACTTTTCTCTTACAGAGCAAGGGACCACCCAACTAAGGCCAGATCAATTTTTCACCCAGTGTAAAGCATTCAAATGCCATTGAAATAGTTTCACTATACTTAACATGAAGCATTACTCACAGTCATTTAATTGCACCGACAAAGGAAATCCATTCTGATAGAAGGTACAACATTGGAGAGTTAGTCAGCAAATTACACTGAATTACCCAAAGCAGCAATAATAGTGCAGACTTTAAGCAGACCCTGAAAGCCCTCCTCTATGACGCTGCCAGACAGAGGAAGAGGTTTACATTAAGTACTTCTCCCTCTCTGAGAAGACCAACAAATGAGTGTCAATTATGAATGGATTGGGACATGAATACTCCAACAAGTACTAACATAACTAATCACATGTTATCAAGATATGCAACATTCAAGTCCTGTTGTCCTTTGAACTAATTGCAAAGAATACCTACTTCTAAATTCTGTCCATAATTTAAAAAAAAAAAAGAACAAGGAATATTGTGAAGTCCTAGAACAACTGTCCAGAGACCATGTGAAAGTCTATTAGCATCTTTACAAACCGAAGAAGTCTTAGCAACTGCATAAAATAAATAAGCAAAGCTATAGCAGAGTTTGGAACTCTTAAGCTTTGAATCTCAGGATACCACAAGCTTACCTTGGTGGTCCAAGAAGTAGGAGAGCTGAACACCTTCAAAGAACTGAAACGGAAGGACTACTGACTTGACTGAATCAGAATTATTGGGGTTTATTTTAAGCTCTGTTTTTACCTCTTTTTTTGACCTTGGCCATGTCATTTTGCTGCTAATCTTCTGTGCCACTTTGTAGAACACAAGCATGGTGACTTTTATAAAGCACTTTACTGACATGAACACCCTCAGCAAAAATCTTTCAATGTAGCACAAATAGCAAGCATATTTTGCTGAGCCAGTTAAAAAAAAAAATGCTTTTGCTAGTTCTCTGCAGCATTAGTTAACTGGCATTATCCCTATAGCAATGCTGGCATATCTAACATTGACAAATAGAAACAAACAGCTTCATTATTTACAATACTTCACTAAACCAAACAGGACTGCCCTTTTTGATTCTAAGCATCATAGACCAAGCACCTTCCTATGGCCAGAAATGAGATTCAAATCACAGATTAGAGATAAGAGAAAGGGAAACTCTAAGAGCTGTCCTAAACACAGATGACTTCAGCGAGCATTCCTAGCTGCCTTTTTTCTATAGCATTTAGATATTTAGGAGCCTTCGCATTGGGAAAGGCCTACTATCAGTTCTGTAACATACGCGCAGTGGAGTGCCAATACACAGCTGAAGAGGGAAAAAAGTCAGCAATATCACCAGATGAAGAGAAGAAAAAGAAGCCAGAGAGGATTCAGTCAGATTAATAAGATTAATTTTCATATGGAGTAAATTAAATCTCTTGAATCAAGTGCCAAAAAAAACCCAGAAATACTTATCTTCTCACACAGAAGAACAAAATAGCTTTCCTCATTCATCTTGTGTAGTTACAGGACTCACATGCAAGTTGGTAACGCCACTGGAACACTCACTCACAAGACTCACTGCCAACTGAACTAACACTCAGAAAACAGAATTTCAGGGTCTCTAAAAATAAGTCACAGGTGCGCAATTTGTTCTGCAAAGATCTTTTTGTACTCATTTCCTGATAGCACCCCCAAAGCAATGAAACAGGCAGCCCTCAGAACCTCCAAGATTTACAATAAACATCTGCCTCAAACAAACGTGGTACTTAAAACACATAGGACACTTTCCCTATGCTCTAAATGTATTAGCATTAGATGTACAGTTATGAGAATAAAAAGGATAAAAAAATTGAAGAAAAATGATGGAACAGAAAAGATATGTGCACCTTTCTGAATAAAAGAAGGAAAACAGTCAATTGGTTTGGAGAGCGCTTTTTGACAAGGAGAATCCCAAGAAACAGGCAACTCCTGGAATCTTCAAATAATCCTCTGAAGTTCAGGGGATCAAGCAATCAAAACCTGATGTTCTTTACTATGCCATCAAAACATGTTGAGAACTACTCTGAGCATTGTTTTGGTACCTACTACTTGAGTCCACAAACCTGCAATGGTTTAGATTTAAAGAGGATTTTTTAAAAATCCTTATGCATCTATAACAGTAATTTCTCAGACTTGTATTAAGGTGCCAACTTATTTTACTTACCAAAATGTAACATGACCTTCTAAGAAGGTTCATCATGAAGGACTGTCTTTATGTATTCTGTGTCTGCCTAAAAATAGGTAGACATCTGAAAGCAACGAATTTTCTGATTTTCTTCTATTTTAGTAGAAAATCTGATTTTAAATAAGGCAACTCTGTTCTTTCCCACTGCCCCCATCTTGTTCCCTAACTCCCCAACTAACTCATCCTGCAGCTTCAGATGGATAGGGCAGGTCCCAGCTGGTGCTTGAAGGCAAGATGAGAAGTCTGAGAATCACTACCTATTACTAAGCGTAGGCAGTACCAATCAGTAGATCAATACAGCTGATGCTCCCATGACAGCTCTACAGTACTTGTAGATGTTTAGTACATGAAAGAAGCGTGTCTGCAAGAGTCTTTTCCAAGTTCTTGCAAGCAGAAGCTGTTCCTTCTCGAGAGACACATTACTGCCTATCAGTGGGTGGTAACTTGTGCAAAGAAAATGCTACAAGCTTGTAATTCTACAGGCACAAAGCTAACAAAATAATGTGTTCTCGATTATCCACAGTAATTGAGAAAACTAAATACATCAGAAAAACACAGACAAAAAGCCATACATAAACCAGGATGCAATAACATACTTAGTCCGCTAATCTTTTAAAAAAAAATTGTTAAAAGCTTTCTACAGAAAACAGAGCAGAGAAATTTCCAAGACGCTTATTACGTATAATGGAAAAGTTATTTCAGTAACGCAATAGCACAGTATTCAGGAAAGACATGACTTGGGCAATCCAAAGTTGTTTGTCCTACAGATAGCCATGAGTTAAGTTTACTTCCATGTATAGGTAATATATACTTTTGGAGGGGGAAAAAAAAAAAAAAACAGACAGAAGACCAGGAGTCCCTCTTTCCTTGTCACAATCCAATATTTATGATACTTGCTTTAGAGATACACCCAGAAAAGGACATGTATTTTCAAATGTTTAAAATAGTATATACTTCTAAAAATTTCTCTTCCACCACACAGCACAGAATGAAGAACTCTATATTGCCAAACCAAAGCAAACAGCTGTTGTAATATGTCAAGCCCACACCTGAGGTTGCTAATTCATCTTATTTCAAAACAGTTACAAAACAGTGAATTTTCCTTAAAATATCTGAAGTTCTTCTCTCCAGTCCCAGCTCCTACATTTATTTAGTTTCCCAAATGTAGTATTGCTTTCTCCAGACTTCGCTGGGCTAGAATTTTCCTATAGCCATTATTTCTCTGCTAGATCTGATGGTACCTTCAGTCAAAACCGCCATGCAAATTCTCTACCTCTCCCCTCCAAATACAGGACATTTCTGAATCTTTCCACAGGAATTTCTGATCATTCTTCCTTTACTATTGCCTCCTCCCAAATGAGGAAAATTCTAGTAATATATTTAGCAAAACCCTGAACTTCTCACTGACAATTTACAGTGCAGCACAATTACATACTGCTGATTCACTGTGACAAGAGGCATTTACTCTTGCTGCTGACAGTACAGATGTTTTCCAGCATCCATATCTGTGTGTGGTTTGTGACCCTGGTGGCCCTCCAGTTGGGCTGGTTCTCTGGTTGATAAGTTTCCCTTTAACAACTAGCAGGTTGTAGTTTGAATAAAACAGTGAAATAACTGAGCTAGGAGCTTTTTATCTTAGAAATCACTTTAATTCCAAACCTCAAAAGTGTTCGGATAGCATTAAGCAATGAAGTCTTAATGGCCTGTTTGCAAAATAAGCAAGTAAATACTTTCTTAGGTAAGGAGGAAGGGCCCAACACTTAAAGGCAACTATTTCTTATTCACAGATGCAGCCAGTCATCTGTTAACCAAGCCACTCTTTCATTTTACAGCATTTATCATTATACCCATGTACACTTCCATCTGTAAGGGAAGGGATTAGATACTAGGAAATCTTTCTAGACATTAAGATTGCCTTACTCGAAGGAAAAGGGAAACATTAATAGTACAAGAATAATAATATAGAAACTAATTTGAAAGCTCTCATACTTCCTATTTTCAAACTGACAAGCAAGAGTTAATAATACTTTTGTTTTCCCCCCCCTACATAACAAACTATGTAAATTCACTGCCACAAGATGAAAGGCCAAAAAACCAGGAAGATTTAATCAAAAAGCCTGGAAATTTACAGCATTGTAATAGTTAATGCTAGCTCTAGCGAATCTATTTAAGATATTAAAATTCCCATCTGTCAGACCGCTTTGCTAGATGTTACTGCCCTCAAAGCGAAAGGGAACACATGCCTGCATCCCAGCCACCCAGCTCCTAGTGCTTCTTAACTCAAACCGTAAATGAAAAGGAGTTGATAGAAACACACCTATCTAAACCACTGCAGCCAACATGCAGGCAGGTGTTTGCTCTTGCCATCTAGACATACACAAGCAGAGAGAAAGGCCGAACAGCTGGACGCAGACATCAGGAAACGAGATGATGATCTGTAAAACTACTACAGCAGTTTGCTACCGCACTCATAAATCGTGTTCTATACACACGTTTGACTTCAAGGCAATTTCAAGTTTGGGAAAACACACACTACAAATACAGTGTTCCAGTGGTGGACAGTAATACTGTTAGTATTACAGAATAGCTATTCACTGCAATTTCCAGAATCATAACTACCAAAGTTCAGTCCCCACGCTCTAATGGGCCAGCTGCATCCCACATAAAACACCACAAACATCAGCTGAAGTCCTGGGTGCACAAAGGCACCCGCTGGGACGTTTAGTTTACCTGAATTAATGTTTCTGTCAACACCAGCTCTATGAGGGACAGAGAGAAGACCCAATTCAGCAGGGATGGGTTAAATCTCCCATAAGGGAAACAGGCTTGCATCTCAACTATACAGCAAAATCTAGCAAGTGAAATAAACGCTCCCAAGCTTTCATCTTTCCAAAGGAGCATTTATCCTGCCAACAAGCAGACAGATTACACATTTTAAGTTCACCAAGACTTTCCAGCATGCAGGAGCCTGCTGAAATGCCAATAAAACCGAGACACTGTATATGCATGAACTACTAGAGAAGCCTGCTCCATTTACAGTTGCCTTTGCATCCAATGATTTAAGTTGCTTCTACAAAGTGAAAGGATTTACATGTTTCCTGTGGTCTCTAGGACCATACTGAAGAAAAATAGACCCCTCTGGGATTGAATTAGAGGATACAGTGGTTCACAGAAAGGATTCCTAAGTTAATGTTACTCCCCTCTTTTCTTTGTACAATTTCTTTCCAAAACCATATCCCAACACCTTGGCTGTTGACTGTGTAGTACTTACTGTTGCTGGACTTCAGGTCACGGTGAATTATGGGAACAATTGCTTCCTCGTGCAGGTAGTTCATTCCCCTCGCGATCTGTACTGCCCAGTTCACCAGTATGTCAGGAGGGATCCTTTTACCAGACAACACTCTATTTAGCGATCCTCCGCGGGCAAACTCCATGATCAAGCAAAGATTAGGTTCCTTCAAACACACGCCCCTGAGGGCAATGATGTTGGGATGCTTTAACATTGCAAAGAGCTTGGCCTCTTGGCGGACATTCTCAATGGTCTGGCTGATGTCCTCATCAGGGTCATAGCGAGCTGCCTTGACAGCAACCTCATCTCCTATCCATACAGCTCGATATACTTTTCCGAAGCCCCCTATGCCAATGATTTCCTCCAGAACAAGCTCTGAGAAGTCGATCTCCAGGACTAGGGAAAGAGGGAAAAAAAAAAAGAAGATACATAAACATTTAGCAACTACACAGCCATTTACATTAGCTGAAGGTTCACGTTGGCCAACCTCACCCTTATCCTTTGAGTAAGCATCAATTTTTACCCTAAACAATACAAGTGAAAGCAGTAGTCCCTTCTGACAATCCTTCATTGCCAAATAGTGTGGTAGAACAGATCTTGCAGTACCATAAGACCTGTATGAAGTACTCACTGTGAATGGTGATGCATTTGACCTAACAGTGGTGAACGACACACTTAATAAAATAGTCTTCTCTTAACATACTTGTACTGTCATTGTGGGCAGGGTTTAAGTTCCAAAAAAGAAAAACAAATCCAGAGGCTAATCTTCACTGACTTCACTATAGAGTTCTTAATGTGACATAGCTAAAATTCAACCGAAAATGCATCTGCTCCTGCATTTGTCCCTTATGTGAATGCCTTTTATTCAACTGCTACTAACAATCTTCCAGTTCTTCCCAAATCACGCTTATTCTTCCACATCTCTAAAGCTTTGCAAATTCATTCCCCACAAGAGATCTGTTAACCAATTCTGACGCTGCTGACAATGGTGTGACAAACAGATGGATCAGACCACATACTGAGTATGCAGAGCTAACAATAAGAAAAACATTTTTTTTTTAATAATGCATACTGTAATTTTATTACAGAAACTGTATGAATTAACAGAATCATCATTTTCCATTCCATTCACTCACAGCTATACTTTATAGGCTGCGACAGTAACTGGTAGCTACTTGGCATTGTATAGTAAAAATCTACAGATGCACGTCTTAATTCAGCATACAAATAGAAACTGGAGCAAGAGGGGTGAGAAAATGTATCCTGTAAAACTAACTGTACACTAAACATAGTTTATGCTCACAGATGGCTAAAAGAACCCATCCAATACAAATGCAGAATGGAAAATCCACACACTGACCAATGAAAACACGTTGATGTGGCTGAATTTACAGTAGTGGTAGGCAACTGGGGAGATATCACTGATGCTATCTTCTCTGATGTTTCAGTGGTTATCAATTACAGCCAATGAAATTTTTAAAAGTTTTAAAGGAAAAATACCACATTGCAAGGATTTAAGCAGAAATTCACCAAGACTTTTAATACTTTCCTGCATTTAAGAGCCCAAATTTGACATGGTTTCCCTGCTTTGTTTAGTGGAAAGGAAGTTAAGTCTGTAATGGACTTAAAGTAGGCATTAATCCAGAGGACTATATCATATTACTGGGTTTTGTAGATATTGATTGTATACATAGAATTCTCCACTGTTTTTAAAAGAAATTACATAGTCATACAAGGCAAGGGAGCAGGATAGATACCACTTAAGTATTTTACTTATTCCAATCAGATGTCTTTCCTAAGTATGAGCCTATAGTACAAGACAGTCACAAAACTGTATGGACTTAATATGAACTCTGCTCTCCACAGCTGAGTTGAAGACTTTCTTTTCTTTCTTTTTTTTTTTCCTTTTCTTTTTTACACTTTTTTTTTTTCTTCTGAGCTGTCTTCCTCAAACATGATTTTTAAAAGTCTGGCTTATTTTTGTAAGTCAGTCAAACCTATGAGCTAGGAGTTGACTACATATAGGGATTACATCAATACAGACAATACATCTGAATCCTTAGTTAGTGTACTAAGGATGCCTATGCTCTTTTTCCTAGTGTTGCATGAACAAAAGATTAAGGGAAAGCAAGACAGAAAACTGACCAGGAAAGTCTTCCAAAAGGAGGAAATGCCCTTTCCAGTCCAGGGCACAAAAATAATTTGTCTGTTACTGTGAGTACATCTTTTGGGTAACCCTCTGAACTTCAAAGATCTACACAATAAAGGTTTCACTCCTGCAGTTGCAGCCTGAGTGTTCAAATGCTCATGAGCTATAGATTAGAAGAGGAAGGAGTACAATCCGACCACAAACACTGACATTTTAGAACAAAACTGTAATGACAATAACTCCAGATATGAAACTACCCTGCTACTGAGAATAGACAAGAGGAGCAGCTCTGATCTTTCTCAGTGATAAAAGAGCTAAAGAAATCAGATGCTGAGCCCTACCACCTTCAGTCCGTAGAACTTCAGCACCGGCAGAAGGTTCGCTTGACCTTGTCCCGAGGAGCAGGTCAATTAAATCGAAGAAAGACGGAAGACCACAAAGCAAGATCCCTCCCCCAGAACTCCGGGCACACCCCATTTCTGGTGGCGTTCACCGCCAGGCTCTCCCCCGGGCCCTTTCGGGGAGGGGGGGGGCAGGAGGCCTCCCAGGCAGCCCTCCCCGCCGGCCCGGCCCGGTGCTGAAGGGACAGCTCCCCCGCGGCGGCGGCGGCTGCGGGACGGCCCCGCGCCCGGCCCCCCCCAAACCTCGAGCCCCCCCCGGCTTCACCCAGGTGCGGGAAGAGACAGGAGGTGGCTGGCAGATGAAGGAGACGGGCAAAGGAAAACGGAGGGGGTGGAAAGCAGAACTCTTTCTGTGAGCCCTCACCNCCCCCGCCAAAACAAACCACCATCGCACCCCGGCTGGAGGCGCAAATGAACAAGTCTGGGATAGAAAGCTGTGAGATTTATACTCCCAGGTGAAATTTAACCTGTCACACTGCAAGTTACTTTGCACGGAAAGTTTTCTTTTATTTCTAAGTATCACCTTAGCTTTACTTGGAAAATTAATGTTTCCTCAAGGCAGGCTGGCCAGCTGACCTTCGTGAGTAGGTTAACCCGAAAAAGAACAACTCACCCTCAGAAAAGGGTTTTGGTTTTGTTTTCTATTATGTTTAGCTTTTTTTTTTTTTTAAGTACTAGGTATTGAATTATTTTCTTCATTTTCACAGACTTAGTTATTATACAGCTACATTAGTACACAAAATACTTGTTTTTCTTCCCCTTTCCAAACGTACAAACCCCTTTTCTAAACTCCAGTTTGATTTGGCAGATGTGCTGTACTGGGCTGTAAGGGCAACGGGAATGTTTAACGGGCTTTTTTTTTTTGCCTTAGAATTTAAGAACTGAAGTGCTATCATTCCTCTGGGGACTGATAAGGAATTACAGAGCCCGCACTCCGTGGACCAGCAGCCATGTTGACAACTGCAAAGCAGTTACTGTTTAATGAGCATTTATTATACCATATGATTAAGCTATTTAATTCAGTCCATAGCGTGTAAGAGCCCACAGGGCAGATGAGGGTCCTTCAAGCTGGGCCACTGCTGACGGCCTCAACAGGCTACGTTTATCACTGATGGTACCCCCACGGAGGTAAGATTCAAGCACACTTCGTGGATGGCTGCAAGAGAGCACGCAATTATCAACTCTACTACTACAGCCCTCAGTGGAAGCAGAATCTCTAGGACTTACACTCCAAAACCTTCCTCAGACATGAAGAACAAACTTGAGGAAAGCAACTAAAAACAGCTCTTGTGCTGAGGCACGCATCTGAAATGACACCTTGCATTGCTCCTGCCAAAATGTAATAACTTCGTAGTCCATGAAGTTAACAGTAGACTGTTATTCCAAACAGCTATCAAACTAACATCACCAGCTCTAAAAGTGGGTATCACTCCTTGCAAAGTGATTTCTATCATTAAACTTGAAAATCCGGTTCAACAGCAACCAACTTCACCCCCTGTCCAAACTGCATTGTTTCTTTAAGAAAAGAAACGTACTCCTTCAGCACATTAAAAACTTACTGGAGGGCAATAAATTCTACTCTGTCATGAGCATATGGTTAATGACTTGAGAGAACAGAAGTAGCATAGTCCCGCTGTGGCTCTACAAGGGTAAGACAAGGATAAAGGGGGAAGGTGCAACTCCACAACCGTTCCTGAACTATCAAACCATAGAGAGAGCAATAAGGGAGGAGAATCCATAGTTACAAAGCCTGTACTAGAACAGTCAAAACAGGAGGGGACCTGAGGCTTCAAGAAGTTCTGTAGAAATGGTTCTCCTAACTATCTTAAAGGCAAAACCTAATAAGCATTCGCAGTATTTTCTGCATGTGGCAAGAAAAAAATAATATTCCTGTACTGTTCCAGCATTAAAGAAATCACCACCACTGCCCAACCTAGTCCCTTCATAATCCCAAGGGCAATACTACGAATTACAGAGTTTTCACCTAAATGCTTTCAAGCAGAACACAGAATAAGAAGAAAGCTATTAGTTGTATTCCTTGGAGGTACGTCCTAGATAGGACAAAGCATCTTTTCACTCCTTTTACTTTGGAGAAAAGTCTACTAGTCCGAAGATTTTTCTCTGCCCCTCCAAAAAAAGCTTTATTCTTGCCTGAACTGTCAATAGTGATAGATAACAGGATGTAGAAACAGTCATTCCACCGTTTCTCTTTCCATAATTGTACATAGTGGCTAAAAAAAAAAAAACATAGAGGTGAAACAGCCCCCCACCAATCCCTTCGTGCCTTCAGCAGCACAACTTAGTCAAGCAACCCTCAGGTAGGCCCAGATATCCAAACTTAGATAAAACTAACAGGTATTTTAGAACAGAGCAAGAAGGCAAAGGGCTAAGGAGGAACCTGGTAACACAAGTCAACTCAGGAATTTTTAAGTCAGAATAACAAGCTTCGGGATAGGAGAAAGGAAGATATTGATCGAGTATCAGCAGTGAATCGACACTGCAGAAAGCAACCGCTGCCTAGCCAGCAACCTCTCCTTAAGGATATCCTTAAAGGGGGAGTCACCAGAGCCCCCGGTGACCCCCATCACCACCAAGCTTCAGCCCTTTGGTGAAGATTCACCAGCCCCTGGAAACACCAGGTTTAACAACGGGAATCTGCCCCCAGCGCCGGTGAAACGGGAACAGGCCGAGCCGGGTTCGGCCTCCCCTGCGAGGAGCGGTCGCCTGGAAGGGAGAAGGGCCCTGGAGCAGCAGGAATGCGGCTGCCGGTGGGGAAGCAAATGGGCCGGCCGACGGGCCCGGGGCGGCCCTGGACCAGGTGAGGGCAGTCCCGGGGCCTGAGGGGCCAGGCC
>VXAK01020092.1:88517-101700 GCA_013399435.1 Arenaria interpres | reverse complement strand
TTATTTTGAATACGTGGGAAAATATTTTTTTTTCTTATTCCAATGGTTGAAACAGGTTTGCTGATAGGGTTTAAAAATCAGGTTTTTTAGAGATAAGGATTGGTTTTGTTGTCTGCAATTCATCAGAGATTGATATTATGCAACAGGAGGACATGATAACTAAAAATGAGATCAAATTTTAGCTCTTCTTAGAATATTTATAAGGTTTTGAAGTGTGTATTAAATAAAAGAAATAATTTACATTGTTCCTACGTGCAGATGTAATATGCAACTCTTCCTGTGTTGAAATGGTCTTATATTAGTAGTCTTAACTGTGGCAAAATTCTTCTTAAAAGTCTAGCAGAATGCCTGAAAAAGCTGTTCTTGGAGAATGAGAGGGTAATAAACAACTATATGGGAAATGAGCAGATAGCAGCCTTTTTTATGTGTGATGTTTTTAATTAATAAAAAAGTAGCATGGCCTTTTAGGGTGGGTTTTCTTAAAATCACAAAACAATTGAGAAAAGTAAGTTGAGGTTTACAAGGAACAGTAACTGCATAAAAAGTGCTTGGGAAAAATGGGCTTAATTAGGCAGTTATCTTAAAAAAATCTCATTTTACAAGTGAGAGATTTGTATGTGATATTTTGTTTATTTGCTTTGTTTTCATACTAATTTACTGAGGTCTATTTTATGCCTAGCATAGTTGTCAAGTGGAAAAAAATTAGCATAAACCCTCAAGAATAATCTTCTTCTATGTTCTTTTTGCAAAATCCTGCAAAACAGGACTCTATCCTGCTGTTACAAGGTGGGTGAATGATATTAATGGTATTTTGTAAGGAATAAAACGCATTGTCTGTTCCTTGTACTATGAGATAAATAGCAGAACTTCCACTGGCTGACTTCAGTGATTTAGCAAATAGCTATGTATTACAAAATCTATTTTTGAGGCATAAAGCGTTTTTTGATGTATACCAAAACATGAAAGAACTGACTCAATGTTAATTTAGCTTCATATGCAAGTAAGTTACCTAGAACAGTAATCTTTAGTAGCTTTATACTTAATATGACATTTCATTTTGCATTCAACATATAAATTATATTCGCAGACCAATAAAGTAATATATTAAGTATTGCATATGTATTTAGGACCGCAACTATAGAAATACGTGTTGCTCAGATATACTTTTTCCTATTCTAATTAAATTATATCACTTATGTAATGAGTGAGGAAGCAGAAAGCGTATGGGCTTTGAACTATAATATAGTTTCGGCTTTTGAGTACTTACTGTGTGGTTGTGAAATTCTTAGTTTTCTTCATTGTACTGTGTATTCTAGGGAATTTAAAATCTATGTGGAATATTTTTCATCTGAAAAATCCTTCTTGTATTTACTTTGTTGGTTTTCCTCTGTATCATCTGTGACTTTTAAGACCTAAAAGTGGGAAGCAGAAATTTAAGTATATGCTATGGTTTTGTTTGGTTTTTGCTGGTGTTTTGGGGGTTTTTTGGATTTTGTTTGGGGTGGTTTTTTTTGGTTGTTTGTTTTTATTTTTTTTTTCTTAATGTATGCTGGAGGGGGATTTAAATTCATACTGAAATCTAGGAAGTGAGCTGTTATCCAGAATTATTTTGTGGGAATTTGTATGGATGAAGAACAATATGCACTCTTCAGGAATTAAAATGAATTGCAGTGAAGTATCCTGCAGATCTGACTCAGAAGTTGAATGTTCCTAAGATATCTGCAAATGATGGAATAGGCAGAGATTGCCATTTAAAAAGCTGCTTTTTATGCCCTGGGATGGGGAATTTAGGGAGGGATTGATAGCAAGGCCTGAGATGAAGTCCGTAGAGCCTTCATCCAGCAGTTCTTGAAGAGATGCTGAACGTGGCACTTGGCAAACCAATTTAGGAACTTGGCAAACCAAGACACTTCTACTCTTGATATTTCTTACCCCCTCCTGAAACAATTTTCATGGGATTATGAAGACAGACCAGACTGTAAAAGAGAAGATGTTGCTGTCGGGCAAGTGTGTTTAGCTAGATACTTGCAAATCTTGTTGTGTGGCAGTGTATGTTTCTGGAAGAAGAAAATTTCCAGGAATTCAAATAGGTATTAGGTAGTTTCCCACTGATGTGGTTCCTTCGTATGCTGTGTAGCTGTAGCGTAGTGGCAAAGCAGTGTAGATGGTAAGAAGCTGAAGATTTACTATGTACTCCCTGTCAGAACCTTCATCTCGGAAAAAAAATTGGGAGAAAGCTGCAAGACGCCTAAAAAAGTAAGTACATATCTGGTGAGAAAAATGCCTGTTGTTTCCAGAAAAAGCAGAAAAAACCAAAGATTAAAGGGAATAGGTACTTCTCATTTCCTCTTTTTTTCTTTCTTTTTTTTTTTTTTTTAGCTTAGTTTTCCTTTTTAGTTGTCTGAATACTCAAGGGAAGACATTAAATAAGCCCACATCAATTCAAGGCTCCTCAAAATTCTTGGAAAAATAAGCTGTAAATTAAGCATATTGAGGAGAAATGTTGTGAAACATATCTTTAAGAGATAGTGCAGGGACAAAGTGTTTCTGTAGATAATACTCAGAAAACGCCAGAGATGCTGGGAAAAAAGTTGCAACAGATGCTTGTGTGTGTGCAGCTCCCTCTGCTTAAAACTTCTGCATTGCTGTTATGCTCTGATTTAATACTTTAAGAAAATTTTCAGAATATTTTAGAACAAATGGTATATTAAGTGGAGTTTTGGGGGAATGTTTTTGTAATCTCCAGCTTTTTCTCCTACTGTTGTTACAGTGTCCTGAAAGAATTCCTTCTTAGATAGTCACTCTAATGATGTTCCTTTGCCTTGATAGATGTATAAGTAGATCGGTGAGGTCTAGTTCCCTAGCTACAAGCTTTAGCTAAATCTAAATGAAAGTACTTCTAGTTATTGTAGAATGTACTTGATGGTAGGCTTTTTAAATGATGACTTTAATTGAACAGACTGAAAAGTTCGGGAGAGGAATTTGCTTCTCACCCAGCCTCCCATTGTGAGGGATTCCAAACCCTTCTGGACATGCAGACATTTGTTCTGGCATTTATTTAGCAAAATAAATAAAAGAAGAAACCAGTAAAAGGTATGTAGAATAAATCAGGAGACTTAAAATGGAGCTGAGATTTTTGAGAGAAATCTTAAAACTTTTTCAAATAAGTGTGGCTACAGGATAGCGCAGTATGGCATAATTCTTTGGACAGAGGGCACAGAACTTCAAGAAGCTGGGATTGGTCATGTCGGTAAGATGTATGTGGTTCAAGTTGCATATACTTAAACTGCTCCAGAACCTAATGCTATTCTGGTATCTGTTTTTTAAGGAAACGCTCTGTTCTGCAGTAGGGAGGTAAGCTGTAAAACCTTAAGGTCTAATCTTGCCAGTCGAATTCCAGTGGGGTTGGAATTAAAACTATTACTAGTGTGTCCAGCGTGCAGGACCTTCTTGTCTGAGTGAGACTCAGGCTTCTTTTCTAAGCATCAAAGATCAAAATAGAAATTCTAAAGTTCATGTTAAAAGCAACTGCTGAAAAAAGTAACCACTGAAGAATTTCCTGTGATCGTTAAGCTTCAAGGATGCTCACCTGCCTGTTCCTATTTCTTTATTCCAAAGGGTATAGCTGTAGTTTATGCACAATGGTTTCAGTACATGACTTTTCTCTTTGGCTTGGCAGTTGATCAAAGAGAATTAGTGAAAATACTAGTTGTCATTTCACCATTGTTTTGCCAGAAAAGGGTTCAAGTAGACTTTTTTGAATTCTTTGATGAACTGAACATCTTTCTGGAAAAGGCATCTGAGGCAAATTTCTGTATAGCATTAAACTGGGACATCATGGATTATCCTTAATATTAGAAAAATCTCTTAATTCCTTGAGAGCTTGTCTTATATTTGGTTATTGTTATGTGTAAGATGCTGTGAGGGCTCATCAAATCATGAGGGAGATTTTGGATGTGAAATAGTAATAATTTTCTGTATGTTTTACCAAAAATAGTAGCAGCTTCTGGTAACCTCCCCAATAATTTTAACAAGTCTTTGTATTCAGATTGTTCCTAGTTTTTTCTGCACTGAACAGACACCTGATAGAAATGTCCTACCTGTACTTCTACCTCTAGAAATTAAATTGAGCTGTGCATATGAAAAATACGCAGACAAAAACCACTATAAAATGAATGGTTGAGATCTCATTAGCATCTAGAAAGTATCTAATAATTAGGGCACATTCCAAGAGCTTCCTCTAAGATATTGTGAAAACATCAGCCTGTAGCCAGTAGAGGCAATAGCAAAATATATATTATAATTCATTCAAAGCATAAATTTAAACTCAAGCCCCTAGATGCTGATGTGCTAACTAGCAGCCATTGCAGGAAAAAAAGCAGGCAATTGCAGAAATTCTTTATATTTGGATAATTAGGTGCACACAATTCCACAATGGTAAGTAGATATTTTTTTAAAAAGATCTTTGCTTTTGTGTTGTACCTATAAAAGTCTTTTCACTGTAATTCAGTAAGTTAATTGACCTTTTGTGATTGTATTCAATGTAAGTAAAGTCTGTGTTGGCAAGTAGTGCCGCCAAAGAGAAGCATGTTTGTAGAGCAAACCACTTAGTACTGGGGACTCCACATCCACATTGTTCACAATGTTTTGCTTCATGTTTGCTGAAAAGCCATGGAGTGAACTCTGGGTAATGGTTGGAGTGCAGTAGGTGCACTCTTGGAGTACATCCCGTTTAGTTTTGTCCAAAATTAATTTAGCTTTTGTGCTTTGATCCTTCTCTGCAGTGTGAGCTGAAAAATGGTGACTGGGGACCATCAGGAGGTAGCTTGAAAGCCACACTCTTGGAACCAAACGGAAACACTAATATAGACACACTATTCACTATTTTTGCCTCCACAGGATCATGTGTGCCTCCTACAATTCTTGTGTGTGTCTTCTGGTGGGTAGCATTGAGGAGACTTTCCTGATAGTGGAAAGTGTCTGGAAAGATACTGACTTTTGGGCTGTTCCTGTGCATTTTGTGAGGGCGATGTGGGCGAGGGCATATCCTTTGAATACTGTGGAGAAAGTACTTAAAGAGGTGTGAGAAATGCCTTTTGTTAACTAGCCTTGAAATTACTCTTAACTTAAGGTAGCCTAAAGTAAAATACAGTATTAAGTAAGAGTATTTCAAACGTCCAAAATAATCCACACAATTAAAAATTTTTATAAAAGCTATAGATGAAAAAAAGGCAGAAAAAGCATGTTTACACTAATACTTAGTTTTAACAGGCCCTCATGCCTCTTACCTAGCTGGCTTGTCTGTTAGGGAAAGACATGTGGCACTTGGTCAGGGATTTCATCTTCCAGCGTTCACTATATCCCAATCTGTGTTACTCGGAGATAATTTTCTTCTGGTGTACCATGCAGTCTGCTATAACCGGGCACTGCTTTAGAGCCCGAACGGATTCTGTCTGTGGAATTTTGGGCATGGTTCTATTGTCACTGCTGCTTGTCCACTCCTGTGCTGTGCTGGCATAACCTGTTGTGTGGCTGTGCAGACAGGGAACTGAAACAGCTGAAACTTAACCTGCTAGAAAAAAGGGATGATTTCTAGCTGAATCAGCTGTGTGATGTGGTTCAGCATTGAGCTCTGGAGACTTCTGCTTCAGTAGGTGAATAGTGAGCAAGGCTGGCAATTTTTTACCTCTAAATGTCAATGTTTTTAAACTCTATTATTTCTTTACTATTCTTCTATCCTGCCATTTTTCACTCTGTGCAAAACAAATTTAACTTGCTAACTTAATGGGAAACTACTCTTCTTTTTGAGAGATTAGTTTTCTGCAGCCTGAATAAATTGAATCAACTCAGTGAGTGACCTCAGGAGTGCTGGTGTGAGGGAGGGGCTGGATTGCACAGGTGGGATAGGTAAGGGTGGGAGATGGGACTTGAGCTTTCTGTCTGCAGCTCAGATGTAATCTTGTGTTGGTTTTGTGTAGTACGCTTGCATTAATGCAGAAGATAGTCTTGATGCTTCTTTATCTATCTAAGTGTTGTCTCCTGTCTTGCAAGTGTTGGCTTGTCAGGCCAGGTATAGTGACGGGAGGGAAGGATTCACCCGTTATAGGATATTACTTTGAGGAAGGGGTAAGTCAAGATATATTTTCCCATTTTGTATGTGAACTTTTTTGATTCCTATGAGTAATGGCTAGGGGAGTATGAATGCTATGCTAGGCATTTGTGCTTAACAAAGAGTGGAACATTTGGTAACTTGCATATGTTAGGTAACTAAAAGAGTTGATCATTTGACTTATGTAGAGTTAAATTTGGGAAAAGGTGAACACTATGTTACGCATTTACAGGCAATTAGGGTCTCTTTTTATTAATGTGTTAATTTTTAATAGTCAAAACTTCTAACAGTTACTTTTTATAACTTATTATCTTGACTATAGTGTGCCTGACCGAAGTAATTTGAAGACTGTATACATATTACATTTATATAGGTATATACACATTTATTATATATCAAATAATAGTTAAAATTTATATATATATATGAAAAATTAGCCATTTCTACTAGGTCTCATTTGCCTTCTGCTTGGGAGATGACTTTGGCACCATTCAATCTGTCATACTACTTACACTCATAGAGTTTTTCTAAGCATGTCTTTACCAATCAGATTAGTGAATACACTAACTTTGAGGATGCTAACCTGATATGTACTAAATGGCAGTCGATATGCTATTGACTTATTTTTCTTTTGTTGGACACTGGTCTGTACACCAACTACTTAAAACATAATTTTCTAATTCCACTTTTGTCCTGCATACCTTCTTCTTGCTGACCTGAACAGAATCGTTACCTTTTTCTTGAGTGGACTGTTATCCATGTGATGGAGGTAACTGGAACAACCAGGTACAGGCATCAGCTAGTTGGGTAACTCAGGCTTTGGGACTCTTGATATTTTCTTAAGAAGGGGGAGGGACTGGGATGAAGAAGAAGGACAGATAGTTTAGTTATGTAATTGGAGTTAGTGGACTATGTGTATTTATTTAAGGCCTTATTTCATTGAAAATCAGAAGCCTTGCTGGTCCATGCGTTTGTCCAATATTGTATGTTTCCATGGTCTCCATGGCTACTAATGATATATTGACCATGGTTTTGCCATCCAAATGCAGTGCTTGGAGATAAAGGTAGCTAGCTAACTGAGTTTTGCAAGTTGCAATGTAAGTAGCATCTCCAGTATTAAGATACATCTACAGTGGAAGTGTGATTTTTAAAATAGCATAAAATACTGAAATGCTGTAGTCACTGAAAAAGCAATCCTAACGCTAAAACCCACTCCTTCTAGAAGAAAAAGTTAAAGATTAACAATAAAAATGGATTTTTGTGGGAAGTGGGAGAAAGAGAAATATAGAGGAGACTGATAGCCACATCATATAAATCAAAAACACATCATAAAGTATAGCTTCTAGCAAAGAACATAGAGACTGAGGTTATACAAATGAGGCGTGAAGGCTGTTAATGGAAAGCAGACTAGCTAAATGGGGAAAAAGGATTTGTGTGCTTAACGATTATGCCTCTGTATAGGTATCTTCAAGTGTCCTGTTCATTAGAGAAGCGTAACACAATGCTTAACAACAGCAAAATGAGGAAATGTTTATAAAATTATATAAAAAGGAATAGAGAAATAAACCAAATACACCAAATGCTTGTAATCCTGATAGTCTCCCCTTAAAAATCCCTCATTGAGCCTTATTCAAAGTTGACAAGTATTGAATCTTTTAGCAATTCTTTATGATAAATGCTTCTTTTACTTCATTTTAATAATGGTTAAATTAATCGTACTTAGAGAAGTAATCCTGTCCATGAGCTCTCATTTTTCCCAGTAAAATTGTTCATATATATGGTGAACAAAATGTGAACTGATCCAGATGATAGTATTTTCCCAAGCTACTTTTCAATCAATTTTTCTTTGTTTCCTATGAGTAAATGCTTGTGCCCACACAGTAGAGACGGAAACAAATTGCTGCCAGTAGAATAAAGTTGGGGTTTTTCCTTTTGGTAAAAATGCATGAGGGAAACTGGTCCTTGGCCAAGATATTAGTGCCCAGTGTTCTTAGGGAGTATACTGTTGTCTGGCCTTAAAACTTGTATAATTACTACAGCGTACTTTTATCAAACTTTAGTTGGAAAAATCAGAAGTTACACTCTTTTAGAAAGACTGAATGGATGTGATCACATCTGGTAGCCTTGTGCACCACCCATTGTCCACTAATTGCAGTTTGAGAGTCAGTGACCTAAGGCTACATGTAGTGGCCCAAAACTCAGTTGCCTTCCATTCACTTAGTCATGGTCACAGAGGTGTATGTTGTTTGTTTGTGAGATATTTCTCTTTTGCTGGGATACTAAATGGTTGGTTTCCTGTTTTTTGAAGTGATTGTGCTACTTGTGGTGATCTCTGGTTGATCTGTGAATCTGCTCCTACTTTACTAAGGTCTTGCCTTCTTTCAGGAGAACATTAGATTCTGTATATTTTAATTACTTTTCTTTATTAACCTGTATCAAACTATTGGATATTTGGTGATGTTTCAGAATGTAATTATGGCTCCTATTACAACTAATATAAAAAAAAAAGAAAAGTTTTGCAAAAAGGAGGAGGAAATTAAAAAACATACTCCCAAGATTTTCAGCAGTTCTCTCTCCCTTCACCTGTTCACCATTAAGCAAAATGCTTGAGCACACTACTTTATTAATGCTTGCAAGAGAATAAAGCATTAAAAACCCACTTAGCTCTTCTTTAAAAACAATGGAAAATAAAGAAGTAAGGCCAACGTATTCCTTTACTGTCATCTTCTTCCATGCCTGACTTTTCATCTTTGCGTTTGGTTTAAATTGTGCTGGCTAAATACTGGAAATGGCTTTTCAGTGCTTTTCTGCTATTTTTGTATTGAAAATACTTTTCAGTTACTGTTATTTCTGTTCTTTTGTAAGAGTTGTTCTCTGTGAATTGACAAAGGCGTACTTCCTTTGGGAGTGACACTAATATCTTTTCTGCCTGTAACGTGACAAGTTATACTTAAGTCTTCTTAGCAGTATTGTTTACTTTTTAATTTTTATTTTTTTTTAATCCTTCAGGTGTATGTGCCTTGATACAGAGTTTGTTGATAAAATATATCATGTATCTTATTCAGATTATTTTTGGTGTTAGGTAAAAAAGCCAATCTCTTGAACGCAACTAGATTGAGAGTTTTCTTACAGAATTTCTGCAAAATGTCAAGTGCTCATGTTCATGGAACTTCTTTTTGTTTGGAACTGCTTTGAGTTGACGTCTCCTTGAATCTGAAGATTTCTTTATCAGGTCAATATTCATAATCGTGTTTGTTTTCTTATCTCCATTTATTTTAATTATTTATTTATAAATCTGACAGGTGCCAAGGCTTCTCTTCCACTTTGCCTTGTATTCCTGAATGACTTCTTGGGCAACTTGATGAAATACTTTTATTTTCCCCACTCTCTCTTTCCTTTCTTAGTGTAGATCTGAGAATAATATGTTTTCCATATATAACTGCATGTTACCATTTTTGACTGTGGTGTTAATGTTGATTCTTTCAAGACTTCATTTTTATTCTTGTGCTTCTTTCATTTTGCAGCCAGTGAACTTTAAGTAGTCTGTTGTCCAGGACAGTACAAAGCTGTACAAATGCAGTACAAAGGAAGTTACTGAAAGAAATCACTGAAGGCGGTTGTGGTTGGTTGACCCTGTCCAGGAGCTACGCCCCCACCCAGACAGTTGCTCACTGCCCCAACTCAAGATGAGGGAGGAGATCAGAAAGGGAAGTGTTAAAACTTGTGGGTTCAGATAGAGTATAATAAGTGAAGCAAAGCTGTGTGTACCTTACTGAGGGGCAAGGTAGACACTGCTCTCCCCCTACCAAGCCAGTCATTTCTCTTGTGAAAAGTAGATGTTGTTAGGCTGGGCTCAGTGTTCTGCTGCGTTTTTTCTCTACCTGTTAGTGAGACAGGCAGAAAAGTCTAGTTTGCCTTGGTATATTGCCTTCTGCCAGGCAAAAAGCACCTGTAGGACATTTGCTAGCTTGTTCCACTTACCTGTCTGCTCCCTTTTTTCAGAAATACAGGCATTTTATAGATCAGTGCAAGGAAGCAATGTCCCACTGTATAGCTTCACCATAGAGTCTGATACACAACCTGTATGGTCTGTCTAGGACATCTATTGTCTGTTTATGTTGTTGACTAATTGTTTTCCTACATTTTGTGAGTAGCATTTTTACTTCTCACGTGTTAGCTTTTCATAACTGTTTAGGAGCCTTTGGAGATTCATCTCCTTTTCTTGTCCCTTCAATGGAATCAGAAATTGAAATTCAGCTTCCTGGGAGTTTCCTTTATAGGAAAAAAAGTATACATTTTAACTATGTTAGTTCCATTTAAGTCAATGTAGTACATCTGTGATGTTCCTCTGGGCTGTTACACAGCTATCTAATGTCAATTACTTTGCCTTGATGATGCATCTTAAGGTACAGACTGGGGTTTTAACCATATTATGTGAATGCAATTGAAGAAAATCCTTTTATTGGGTGCCCAGATGAGATCATTTGAGTAAGGATGTGGTTTAAAGACATTTAAAGCTCACAGTACGGCAGGGCTTGTCACTGTTCTATGATTTATTGTATATTGGATGTAATTTCAGATACTGGATTGTGACCGATAGTATTGCTCACTGTGTAAATCTGTATGAAGTTCTTTCTGCCAGTGTACGTTATTTTTTACTTATATATTTCACAGATTTCTTTTATGTAAGTAAGTTCTTTGCAAATTTGGAGGTAAAAAGGAAGTCTTGAAACTTAAAAGCCAGGTAGCCTACATGCTATATAAAACATGCTTTTTTAAGTGTCTGAGGACAAGAACCAATGCTAAACTGATACATGAGGTTCTTGAATAAACCTGGTTTCTTGTATTAGCTTGGATTCACTCTTTCAATTAGCTTTGGCTACTCCAGCCTGACTTTCAAAATATGGCTTACTGCTAAAACACTTTTGTTGGTTATTTTGTTGGCTACTTATAGATCTATTATAATGTAATATATGTTGGGGATTCTTAGAGGTCACAGTCAATTTGAGTATTAAGTGAGATGTAATTTATTAAATATTTATATAACAGTCCCTGCATCAAGGGGCTACAGGACATTTTTAAAAACAAAATTTAGCAGTTGAGAGATGTTCTTAGAACACACAATAATTTTATCTCACTTCAGATTTTCCTTGTTGAAAGACAGAGAGTGTTGTTTTAGGATTTTTATGTGCTTGAATATTGTTTCCTATCAAGCCTCTTCACATTCAGTAACCAGGATCAAATGTCTTGAAAGCATTATGTGGATACAGCTTTGTCCTTGCTCTCATTTTCTTTTTTTCCTTAGTTTTTTAACAGAATACTTTAGTATGGAATTTGTTAGCAGGATAGCTAAAATTCTGTAGAAATAGATTGTAATTTCTGTAGTGAACAAAAGTCTGTATCAGTTCAGTGGTCTGTTCAAATTAGCTAATTCAGAGAAGTACAATTCAGTATATTACAAGTATATAATGTATATTTTTTTCTGTATACTTTGCTCTAACAGAGTCAAGAGGCTTTTGATTTTCTTCATAGCCTGTCATGATCAGTATCACCAAAGTTTTACCTTTCTGGATAAGGGCGAAAGTGCAGTCACTAAACTAAAGGACAGACTTGAAGTAAAAATAGTATTCTAAGGGTAATAACTATATATTTCTTTAATAATTAAGGTTTGCAAGCATCTAATATACTGAGGCACTGCTAATCCACTGGAAATGACATACATGGAGTGATATATTTTTGCCTTTCTCTTACATTTGAGGTTTTACTTCTGACTGCATCCCTCCTTGCTCCAGGGAATAAGAATTTGAGATGAGAAGTTTAAGATGCAAAGCACAATTAGTAGTTTTAACTTGACGTGGTATTCGAAAGCATAGAAGGGTTTCTAAAAGAATGAACAAATACTTCATACTTAATTTATCATATTGATCCACCTGTGTGAACATTTATTTTTCTTGTGTGTTTTAAGGGTGGATTGCAGTTTTTTGGATATATTTTGGTTGGAGGGAAAAAATAGTACGTGATCGAAAAGATGCAAGCTGAAAAAAAAAAAAAAGAAGAAAGCTGCCATTGACACAAAATGATTAGTGTTAACATATAATGTGGTGATGGATGTTGGGGGCAGAGAAGGGGGTTGATTCATTGTTTTAGAATTGAGGTGGACTTACTAGAGTTTGTGTGCTCTGGAAAGCAGAGACTATTCTGTTGATCCAGTCCTGCAAATACTTATTTGAGGATATTATGGTTGCTCCAGTGAATCCTGCATTAAAAGTAGAAGAAGCTTTAAATATTCTTTGAAATGGAATGTGTTGCCTTTGCTCTCGCTGTGGAGCAGTGCTGTAAAGAGCTACATAGCCATGGTGCTTCTGAAATTAAAAAAGCTTCATGGCTGAAGAGGTGCCCAAATTCTAAGTAGTCTTGTATTTCTGAAGAGAGATATAAATAGTCCATCAAACAAGTCTCTGTAGCACTTCATAGACTAGATCCAAAAAGAGACATAGATGTGGTGATGCTACAGTATCTTAAAATTAGCAGTTTGGACCATGCAGTGGGAGGGAAGAGAACAGGGTTAAAATCTTTGCATTTTCAACGATTGTTGCATTTTCTTTTCTGTTAGAGGGCAAGTAACAAACCAGAAATAGTCCATGGAGCAGGGACTCGAATCTAGGTCTTCTTCCCCAGTTGAGTGCCTCAGCTATTAGGGTACAGCGTGGTCCTTGTTGCTGATTTAGTTTCTTAAGTAAAGCACTCTTCTAGGAAATAAATGAGTGTGTTCGAATCACCATAGGCTAGTAGGAAATTAAAGCCAAGTTCCTCACCTCTGTGGTATTTGCTGGAATCCAGTATGGATTTACAGGAAGAGTTCTGAGTTGTAGCCTTTTGTAGACCCTTACATATCCTTCTCTTACACAGCATCTTCCACCGTCCCTTCACAGAATGCGTGTGTGCCACCTCAGGTGTCACCTCTGTGTTACCTTGTGTTTGAATCTCTTACCATATGTCTTGATGGAGCTTTCATCTTCTAGAAAGTTTTCACCAGAAAAAATTAGTGCATATATTATCTCTATTTCTAGGGAA
>VXAK01020092.1:0-81971 GCA_013399435.1 Arenaria interpres | reverse complement strand
CACAACTAGTTATTCATGAGTTTTTCTTGAAGTTGCCTAAATATGGAACTGACACATTTTCCTTCCCAATATGTTGTACTTTAAAAGTTTGACAAAGTAGTGACTCAAGATTTGTCTGACTTAATTTACTGTTTTTGTTACTATGGCAAACATGTAGATTTTATTTTTATAACTAACAATCTTAAAATTTATTTGCCACACAATGTCCATGGTCAAAAATTAGTTAAAGACTGAGTGGCAGCTGGCAGGTGTCAGAGATGCTTATGCAATTCATAATGTCATAGTCTCTGTAGATGATGCTCTAAAAATCCCTCTGTATTCTAAAAAGTATTATAGATATTTCATAACATTAAACAGGAGTGATAATGTTTTCTACTGTATTCAAGTTATATCAACATTGGGCTTTTATCTTGCTTTTTTTCTTTCTAACCTTACTGTAATACCTTCTCCCAATCACTCCCATGCTCACATTCGTTATTCTCTCCCTCACCCAACCTCAGCAATAATGTGCCATTTCACTTATGTTCTCTTCCACCCCCACTGCAATTACTCTGGGGGCAAAAATGCAGAAAAAGCAGTTGTAAAAGGAAATTAGATTACTCCCATGCAGTCTGAGTTAAGATTACATTGGTGCAGAATGCAAAGACCAAAATTCTAGATGCTATAGGAGTGCTTCTAGGAAAAGTAGTTTGAGAAACTGTAGGAGAAACAACTTTTCATTTAGGATTTGCTAACTACAGAAAATGTACTTTGAAATTTTTACCATAGAGTATCAAGTTCAACTTGCAAAAAAGGGGATAAAAACCAAAAAAAATCAGAGCAAGAATATATAAAAGAATATAAAAATATATAAAAGTGAGACAACTAGCTAAAGGAAAGTCAGAAAGAGCAGCTGAATGGCTTGTGATGCTGTGCAATCTGTTTAAAGTCATTGTATTTGACTCAGAACTGGAATCTACTGCGAATAAAAAGGCTTCAATTAGCAGACCTCTAGCTACTTCAAATGGTGCAGTGTGTTAGTCTCAATTTTATGTAGATCAGACGATTGCTACAGTGCCTGGCACCTTCCATTCAGCCTGTGTACCTTTATTTCCATCATGGAAACCAAGCTGTGAAGGTGTGCCATGGTCCTGTGTTTCCCCCAGTATGGAACTGGAAAGTAGCCACTTCTGAGAACTATAGAGTACTCTTCTGTTTTCCCAGGTTTTGATGCAGTATCAGAAGACCAAAAAATGAAAGCTGACATGTTGAAACTTCAGTAAAAAGGAAGTTATTAGTAATAAAAAGATGTAATGCAAAAGAGAAAAATAGATCAGAGATGCTGTCAAGTTAAATGTAAAACTGAATAAGGCAAACCCAAAAAAGGCTTTTGAGAATCAACTTACTAAAGACATAATGCCTAATAATAACCATCTTTCGTGTATATCAGGGAGCAGAAAGCTTATCAGTGTTGTTGGAGCCAGTAGATGATCAAGACATAAAAGGAGCAGTTGAGGAAAACAAAACCATTGTGTAAAAGTTAAATGTATTCATTGCACTAGTGCTCTGTAAGGAGAGGATGAAGGAGCTTACCATAGTAAAGTGTGTGTTTGGGTTTGGTTTGTTGGTTTGGTTTTTTTTAAACGTGTGAATCTCACATTAAGTTTTTTAGCAGAAGTCACTAACTCTGAAGTTACAGAACTCTGAAAGGGATTGTTGTTTAGCCTTTTTTTTTAGGGGAATACATGTGGTCATTCAAGCAACTTCAGAGCAGGAAGTCTGGATTCTGCATTGAGCACACTTCAGAAGCTGTAGCAGACACTACTGTGTTTTCAGCGTACCTACTAGTATATTGGGGAAGAGTTGAAACAGCTTTTCCTGAGGTTGATTCTGTTCAGTCTGCTGGAGGGTTTTTGAAATGTCTCCCAGTGCCTTCAATATGAGTGATGTGATATAATAAATTTACAATTTCAAAATGGTTCAAAAGACTCTTAAAGAAATTAAGCTGTCCTGCAATAAGAAGGAAAGTCCTTCCACTTTTTAATAGTTGGTTAATAACTAGAAAAGTGTAGGAATAAATTGTCAGACTTCTCTGCAGAGGCACGTACCAACAGAATCATGTAGGGATCTGCACTGCAAGCTGTCATGGTTAACATAAGAGAATACAAACAGCTTCTGTACTATCCTCAAATTGCAAGTAGTAGGAGGCATAAATGAAATTACGAGTTAGTAGTTTTAATTATACATATCATTACAATGGCTTCAAAGTTCACTAACTCAAATAAAAATTGTACTTTTAGTCTCTGTAGTAATAGTATGCAGTAGCAATCAAGTAATTTTTTTACAGTAGGTATCAAAAGACTTTGCTTGCCATTTCGAGTCAAGGTAGCATGTGCTTTTTATATAGTTACATAATTTTATAGAAGTTAAGCGCCTATATTTGCCAAGGCATAAAAAAAAAAAAAAGAAGTCAGCAAATGGCAAATATTTAGGGGTTGTACTGGTTTCTTTTTGAGAGCTTGAAAAACACTTTCTTAGTCTGTAAAATATACTTGGTATTGATTGCCACTAAAACTGAGAATTTCCCATTGTTATTAAGGATTCTAAAAGCTCTGTAGCCTTACTGGTAGTCCTAGTTTTAAGCCCAGGATTAGTTACTGGGGGTCTGGTTGGATTAAAAACAGTTGGACTCTTTTTGTCTTTAGTTGTGGATGTGTTTCGCTTTCCTAGGATTGTCCAAATCGCTGGACATTTATTGTTATTCTGCTGCTTTCTAGGTTCCTTGTAGAAGGATCTCCTAATAAACGCCAGCTGTTACTTTCCCCAAATTGGAATTAATATGAATGCAAACCATCACATTAATTATTCAGTCTTATATATGTAATACAGCCCTTTTTGCTTAATTGCCTATGTCTTGTCTGTTTTTTAGATCACAAATCCTAATCTAACTAGGGACCACCAACTGCTATTGCGGCACAAGTCATATTTAGAATCAGGAAGCACTGTCACTGTCTAATTTGTTTTAAAGATGCTTAAATACTGCCATAACTGTATTTACACTAGAAAAAATGCTGCTTAAACGTTTCTAAATTTAGGCATGGAGGAGCTTTGTAAAGACTTAATACTTACAGACATTTAACATTGTGTTGTGAATTTGCTGGTTAACTTCAATTAAATAGGTTGGTGCTTTCAGGTATGAAATGCTGATAAGAAATTTAACTGCATTAAATGTCGTATCTGGTGAAAGACCTGTCTTGTAGCCTGGTGTGTGTATTTAGCAATCTCAGACCTGTTATAGGTTTCATGTGGTCTTAGTCGCCTGTAAATAAATAATAACCTGGACTATTGTATTTGCTTTAACTGTGCATTTTGGAACTCTAGGGTAGACCTTGGCTCATGGCAGTCCATTTGTAGCATCATTCTTTCATATGATTGTGTATGAAAATGCGAATCTTAACCAGAACCGGGCTGCACAGTGTGTTAACCATCTGTAAACACTGGCTTCTTGCCTTCTGCTACAGACTTCACCCCAATTTTGGCAAGGAGGTGGAAGAGTTCAGTTTTATTTTCATCAAGTAGTAGAAATTCTTGCCAGTTTAGTAATAGATGGATAGAAGGCTTGGCACTATTGTTGATGCCCATTTTCCTGCTTCAATCTTGGCCTTGAGATTTTGGCAATATGAGCTTCCCATGCTGTATATAGCCATTATTTTACTACAGTTTGGTCTGTAGGCATGGGAAAAAAATTCTTAGGGTAGATGGCAATTATTCAATGGGCAAGAGGTTTAAGTATTTTGGAAATAAACATTTTATCAAAAAAACCCCAGCACTTTTTCTTTGATCATCAGTCTCCAGAATCCCATCAATTCGTATTACTTGTCAAGGTATGGTTTTCCCTTCAGAGATAACAAAGTTTGTCTGGGTCTTACTCTGTAAGAAATTTTGCCATTTTAAATTTGGCAGGGTATGGGTAGTTTTGTGAAAGAGATATTTTTTTTTTTTTCTAAGAAGAGTTGCAGCTTGCAGTTCTATGCAAGAGAGTGACTGAATAGATGGGGTTTATTTTGCTTTATAGTCTATTTTAAAGGTTTGGGTTACCAGTGTGGGGTAGTGTTGCCATGGAGATCTTTAATACACAGAACAGGTCTAGAGTATATACAGTCAGAGAATCACCTATGCTTTTTTGACCTCAAAAATGTGTTCATGTTTCGTGAAAGACAGTTTGGACACTGTAACTAGCTTGTGGTGCTTTTTGTGAGAATGATTTTAGGCTCTGTGTTCTACAGGTGATGAAGGGCATGGATTTAAAAAAATGCCACAACCTCTTGTTCGGCTCATTTTCTGCTCAGAATTTTACAGTTAGTCTGAGAGGTGATAATCAAAAGACGGTTTTGAGATACGCATGTGTGAAAGGTAAAACTTTTCCTCACAATGCTAAGCATGCCTTTGGCATGTTCTAAATTTTTGAAGTGGTAATTTTTGGAAAAAAGCTTTATAAATAAGCAGGCATTTTGCAATGCCTTTGTATATAATATGAAATATTATCAAAACAGTCTACAGGTGACAAGACACAGAAGTGTAGCACTGTCTGTAAGAAAGAACAGATTACAGTTGTATATTTCTCTTACTTTATTCCTTCACCTTTCTTAGAGTTTTTGAATGTAGAACTGCATGCTATTTTCAGTAGCTTTTCAGGGCAAGGAGCAAGTGTGTTGCTCCAGGAATGCAATAATGCTGAATTTTTGCTCAAAACTCTTGGTTGTTGTCCCTCTGACCAGTCAACACAATACTCACCAGTTATTTAACTGTAAGCAAATTCTTGTAAAAAAAACATTAGGGGTAACAGTTGATTGCTATAAATTATAGAAGTGCTGAGTACCTCTTCTGTGTTGTTAATGAAGTTATTTTCTTGCTACAAGGTGGCTTTGCATGTTTGAAAGTCATTTTAAGGTCCATGGTTACTGAACGGTCTCAAAGGAATTTCTTCGTGCTGTAAAACAAAATACTTATACTTCCTACAGGTCTCAGACTTGGAAGTCTCTGATGAAGTACCACGTAATGACTCTTAACAAGAAAGAAGTAACAAAAATGCTTTTTGGCTTTTAAAAAAATCTTTGCAGTCTCACAAGCTCAAGTCTTGTTAACATATTTACCTAGGATGACTGAGTTCCTTAACAATGGATGCGTTTTTTAAGTAACTTATACACCAGTAAATATTTGTAGAGGCAAAAACCTTGCTCCCTTAAAAAATGAATTGTCAGTGTCTCTATATTTTGTAGAACAATGGGCTGTCCTATGGAATCATTGAAATTGTTTGAATAGAAACTCGGGATGTCTTATGTTCAGCCTGAACAGCCAAGCCACATTTTTATTGCCATTGCCCAATGAAGTTTGTGATTCCCTTTCAGATAGCTGTAAGTTGCTATTGTGTAACATCTTAGTTTCCCCTTTCCCACTGGCTCCCTCAATCCATTCTCTTTGTGGATGTGCTCTGGGCCCCTCACCATCTTGGTGCTCTCTACTGGACTCTAATTTTTCAACATTTCTCTTAAGTTAGGGGATCCAAAATAGAACACACTGTTTCAGATGCAGGGTCACGAATGCTGAGTAGAGAGGAACAGTAATTTTCCTGGATGTGCTGAGCACCCTTCTAATTTTGCCCAGTCCTCAAGTTTCTCAAGGTCTCTGGGTTAAATCTTTGACGTTCCTCAGTTCAGCTGCTCCCTCCAATTTAATGCCCTCCACACGTTGCCTGGAGTGTATGCTGTCTAATCATTCAGGTTCCTGATTTTGATTAAAAAAAAAAAACCAACCAAACAAAAACCTGACCAAAACCACCAACTAAAAACCCAAAACTATCTGGACTCCAGTATCGATCCCTTTGGTATTCTTGTCTTTATGCTGCCAAGTGAATGTTGAGTCATTTATTGTTACTTTTTGATCTAGATGTCTGACTAACTTTCAGTCTACCTAACAGTTCGTTCTTCCAGCCCATGCTTCTGAGCTTCCAGACAATGCTGTGTAAGATGATGCCAAAAACCTTAATAAAATCTGGTTACATTAAATCCATAGCTTTTCCTTACCTAAGCAGTCATGTCATTGAATTAGGCAATCAGGTTGGGCAAGCATAATTTGTCCTTGGTAAAACCACGTTGGCTGTTTCTAGTTACCTTCTTGTCCCTTGTGTTTGGAAATGGACTCTAGGAGGACATGCTCCGTGATCTTCTCTGGTACTTTCTAGTTCAGATTGTCTAACCAACTGTTCCATGAGTCTCTTCTCTTTGTCTTTCTTAGGGATTAGCCTTTTCCTAGTCTTTTGGCCCCCTCTAACACTCTCAACTCTTAGAATTTTTCATAGCTGATAGCAATCTCATAATTGTATTGACCAACCTTTTCACCTTCCTTAGGTGAATGCCATCTAGCCAGAAGGATTTGAGTGCAGCTTCACTAAGCATTCCTAAACTGTTGGTCCCATACTCTTGGTTTCCCTACCCTTTCCCAAACCCTGTTGGTACCTGCAGGTGGCTGGGAGCAAGCTTTGCCTGCAGGAAACAGGGTAAGAAATGCATCGAGTATTTCAGTCTTTTCTGTATCACCTGTCACTGAGTTGTCTTTACCCATTCACCAGAAGACTCTTGTTTTCCTCAGCATCCTTTTGCACTAAAAATACCTGTAGAATCTTTTCTTGTTGCTACTTATGTTCAGAAAAACAAAAGGCTTCCTAACTCCCTTCCTGGTTCTTGTCACTGAGTGATGCTTTTATTCCCCTCCTTTGTTGCCTGCTCTTGGTTCTATTTGTATGCTCCCACTCTTGCCATCTTCTTGTTGAGAGAGAGCATCCTGTCCTTAATTATATGGACAAGTAGATCTCAAATGGATGTGAAGAGCTGAGGAGAGAATCTCTTTAGCATATGCTTCCTTAATGGAACTGTTATGGGCATAGCATTTTTATTTTGCTTGTCTATAATTAAATGAGATGTGACAAAGTAAAAGGGATTCAAAAATGTATCTCCAATAAAACATACTACTCATATCGATGTGCATGGCTTGGGAAGCATGTTTTAAGCAGTTTTCTACATTTGTATTTCTTGTCAGCCATAGGCATCGTTTTACCTCTTCTAACCAGGAGAAATCTGAATTTACTGTTTAAGCTGAGCAGTACCAGTAACCATTAGACTTTAAAACAGAGTATTTGAGAAAAATCAAGGAGAGCCTTTCAGCTTTAAGTGACAATGTATTAATGCCTGTTAATCTAAATATTCTTTCTTTGACTGTTGGATCCTATTTTAGGATCATTTGCTTCAGTAGTCAATCTTTCTGAGAATGGAAATGTGTGATCTTAAAAGCATGAACTCTCCCCCTACATGACTCTTAATCTATCCTTTAAAAAAAACAGAATACTATTGAATTGTCTTTCTACAACATAACAGTAGAAAACCAGATGTTTGTCTTCCAAAGTGGACTTTGTCTTCCTACTATGGATATTGCTTACTACCTGACCTTGCCTGAAGCGTACTTTGCATACAAGCATACTTTGGATGTGCAAACGCTAGAAACTTTCATTGGACCAAGCTCTTCTACTTGTTTTGTGCTGTCTACCAGGAATGGACAAGAAAGTCCCAAAGGAATGGATATATTTCAGAGAGATAAAAAGGAGATCTGCCCAGCTTGAAATTGGTCTGGGTTCCTAGGAGCTGTGGTATTTACATGGCCAGAATATGTATTAATTAAGAGTGCTAAAACAATAGTAACAATGGAACTTCTTTGGTCTTCTTTCCAGCAGAGGGAGGGGTTATTTAAGCATAACTTTTCAGTTATGAGTAGTGGTAGTAGTACTTTTTTCTTAACATAGAATTTATATTGAATTTTGCCTTCCTTAGTATACTTTACTGCTTAAATCCCACTGGTGATACCTGTATAACTTCTTGTGTGAGAAAAATGAAAGAACTTTTCAACTCAAGAAGTAGATATTTTATGTATGTATGAAAGACAGCCATATATGTAGCCCTCAAGGGATAGGCTTTAGGAGAGTTTTAGTTTCTTTTATGCTAAGTGAAAGAAAAAATTATTTTCAGGGAGTTTGCTGTAATGAGGTTCTTAAATCAGCTGTAAAATGAGCTTGTTATACTGAATAGCTATTTAATGACAATTGTGGAAAGTATTCTTTAAAAACTGGAATGTTTGGTGGTCAGACAACTTGATTCCACGGATAAAGTCTTATTTTTAATAGTATGTAATTAGATGATCTGCAGTTACAGATGCTTTCATGATATAAATAATTTTGAGTAAAGATTTTTTTTTTTCCCACTGTCAAATAACTCCATTTTTTTGGACATGTTTCTAACATTTTTATTTTGGCAATGTTCTGCCTCTGTCTCTTGTACAGTTCTTGATACGCTTAAAACATTGCAATTCCCAGAATTGCCTTCTGCAGCAGACAGACTCCCTTAGGTCTATTTCTCCATTTCTAATATTAAAATAAAGAAGTAACCAGTTCAGTTATTTTGCTTTTTCATTCATTGGAATGGCTGGCAAGGGCAGAAATGGATCTCTGATCTGTGGAGCATTACTGGGAAGTCTTTTTAAGGTAGGAGAAGAGACAGGAGTGGCTGTTGGATGTCAGACTCTCAAGGGAGCTTTTGAGCACCCGGAGCAGCCTTTGCTGCTTTCTCTGGCTTGTTCAGATTGATTTTATTTTTGTTTGTATTGTTTTATTTTATTTTATTTTTGTTTGTTTTATTTTTTATTTTTTTTTCCCCTAAAGTAACTACAGTTTTTACAGATGCTGCTTTCTCTTATATAATATTCGAAGTGGGTCTTTTTATTCCAGAGATAAAGACTTGTAGAGCTTTCTATTCCAGGATCATTTTCCAATGTCTGGTATTACATCTTGACTAACACGGGCAAAGCTCTAATTACAGCTAGTAAATTAGGCTTAACAACCTGCAAACTGTTCCAGTGACATGACTAATTTTTTAATGGCAACACTACGAGAAATCACACAACAGGGATGTGAACCAGGCTCAGTGAATGTTAGTACAGAGATAAGTATTTCTGCTCTGAATTTCCACGCATACGTGACATATCTTATACAGAATATCCCCTGGGTCACTGAGTCATATTTTAATAATAAACCCTGCTTCTCACATCCCACAGTGGGTAAATTCAGTTTAGAAACTCCATATTCTTCCCCTTTTTAATTCTAAGGATTATTGACTGTATCCTGTATTACTTATTTCATTAAAATGTATCCTTTCTTGCTTGCAATTTGATAAGGAGTTGTCTCGGAAGATAGATTGGCATTGTCTGGGAAGACAGAACATGAAACTATAACATAAGAAGTTTATTTCCTACCAGGGCCACCCCCTGTCTGTGCCAGCACAGTGGTTTGCGGAGCGGCAGTCTAAGTTGGATTAATTTACTGTTTCTGACTTTTTTTTTTTTTTTTTTTGGGTGCTTTAGTGACTGTGTTTGGCTTATTGATTGTTCATAACATTGCTGCAGAAATCGTTCTGTGGGGCCAGTTAGGGTGGGAGCAAGAGGCAGGAATTTGAAATAGTAAGCTGATATTTCTGTTAAGTTACATAGTGCACGTATGACTGTATTCTTCAGCTTTGAAAGCCATTACTTCAAACAAACAAACAAAAAAACTCTCCCCAGAAACCCTAATGCTCCATAGCATTTACTTCATCTGATCAGATTTTAAAAGACATTTTTCTGCACATATCCTGAGTGAAAATTACTGGACTTTCGTGGTATGTGTGTGATATGAAGTTTTGTGTCAATCTGGCCATTGTGAATCCCTTAATCTGAGAGCTGAATCTTGCTTGTTAATGTTGACATGAAAAGCATGTCAAGGAGTGTGTTTCTGTGTTTGGAATGCTTGTATCCCTTCCATCCTGCCAGGTGGGTACCGTGGCAAAGCTGTTAGAAGCTGCATTGTCCGATAGGAAGAGATAACCTCCTTGTAGGAAGTTCCTTCTGTTCTAAAAAGTCTGTACTTCTTAGAGTCTGTACTTGCTACTTTTCTCTCTATGTATTTGAAGTATATGCCTGAGATCATTGTGTCCTAGCAACGTCTGGCTGTCGTAAATGTCCCCTGGAAATACACTGGCAGTCCCAGGATCCATCAAAATTTCTCTTTGAGTGGTGCTAATAACTGATGCTTCATTACATGACTTTGGCTGTAGTGGCTGTTGCCTGTCTTAGTGTATAATGTTTTGGTTTTTTTAACCACTGCTTTCTTCCCTTTTCATGTGGAAGAAGTGTGATCATGACACCTATAGGCTTCTGCCAGTTTATCAGAGCTACATACAATGGACATACATACAATAATAGAAAATATGTTTAAAACAAACTACTTATTCAGAAGCAGTGATAGCTTTTGAAGGTTTCTGATCTTCTCTTTGGGAATGCTTAATGCTTTTACACCTTAATTTCAAGAAATAAGTCTCAAGAAAATAGTAAATAAAAGTAAATAGAAAAGTAAATAGCAAATGGTAAATAAAATAGCTAAATTATTAGCCATAGCACAATAGGATTGAACTTGAAAGTTGGACTAAGATTATTAAAGAAACTCAATTACACATTGAGAAGCTTATTTTGGAAATGTAAACTTCTAAAACCTAGTCTAAATATACAGTACTTTCTCTCCCTCTTAGGTCTGAACTAGAGACAAATCAAGTCTCTCTTGAGATTATTTTTTTAATTTGAAAATGTCCACTATACAATGATGTCCAGGAATTCTTTAATGATGGTGGATTCTGAGAACATTTTTGTTGTTTTAGAATCTCACAGTGTGTGCCAAATTTTGTTTGTCTATATTAAAACAGCACTTGTAATCCTTCCCTTTTTTCTCCAGAAAATGTCCTAAAGCAGTAGGTCTGCTGCCCAGCAGAGGTAAACTATATCTGAAGTGTAGGTGGGGAAAAAAATATGTAAGCTGTTCTCTTCTGTTAGATAGAAGTGTAGGTAGTTGCTGAACATGCTTGTCTGTAAGCTGTGGGTACTTAGTGATTATTTCAAGAATATATGTTTCATGTAATTAAGCATACTGGATCTGAGGGCTTTTTATCAGAGACAAGCAATTTTGAAGCAGAACAGAAACAAGCTACAATAAATACATTACAAATGAATTGAGTTTTGCCAAATGGTTGCTGTCAGAAGCTTGTCTTCAACGGGTTTTGCACAGAACACTTCAAATACTTTATTTGTATCTTGATGTTTGAGAACATCTGCCAAAGGAAAAGATAGCTGCCCACGTGTGTTTCCCTTCACATCTCATGGAAGCTTTTTGATATTAAGATATTTCCTTTCTACTCCTCTATATTTACTTTGTAGGCCTTTTTAGTCTGGTATTCTAGAAACTGTGTTACCTGTTTTTTCAGAAAATTGTGGATGTCCCCTTTCCTTCTTTCCTCATGTAGCATGGCCTAAAGTTGTGAATGGAAGTTATGTGTTTGTATTCTTCATGACTTCTCTGTTTGTCTGTGTCCCCAAAACCAGGGGATTTTTTTTTTAATCTCTTGCCTTGTTCAAAGGGTTCCCTGAGGAAAACAAATTTCATTACATTATTTTTTTCCAGAATATGTCTAGTTTTTGTCATTGCTTTGTTTTCCTGAACCTCTCTGATCCCTAGAACTGAAAGGCTCTTTCATAGAATCATCTAGGTTGGATCATTGAGTCCAACCATCTACCCTACTGTACAAAGTTCTTCCCTACACCATATCCCCCAACATCACATCTGAACGGTTCTTAAACTCATCCAAGGATGGTTACTCAACCACCTCCCTGGGCAGCCTGTTCCAGTGTCTGACCACTCTTTCTGTGAAGAATTTCTTCCTAATGTCTAGTCCAAACCTACCCTGTTGCAGCTTGAATCCATTCCCTCTTGTTCTATCACTAATTGCTTGTGAGAAGAGACCAGTACCAACCTCTCTACAGTGTCCTTTCAAGTAGTTGCAGAGAGTGATGAGGTCACCCCTCAGTTTCTCTTTCTCAAACTAAATAGTCCCAGCTCCCTCAATCATTCTTCGTATGATTTATTCCTTCAGGCCCTTCGCCAGCTTCGTTGCCCTCCTCTGCACCCGCTCCAGCACCTCGATATCTCTCTTGTGTTGAGGTGCCCAAAACTGGACACAATACTCCAGGTGTGGCCTCACCACTGCTGAGTACAGGGGGACAATCACCTCCCTACTTCTGCGGGTCACACTATTTCTAATACAAGCCAGGTTTGGTAGCACTTGTTTTATAAGAATGAGGGAAATGAAACCCTTGCTGCTGAGTACTACCAAAACCACCCAGCCACTATAGGGGCAGCATTTTTCTCTCCATTCTGTGGTCATGATAGGGGTTCATCAACTGGCAGTTTTTTGGAGTGGATGGTCTCAAGAGGAAGATAATATAATATTCTTCACCTTAAACTGTTCAGAACTGGGTTTGAGGGAGATTATATGTCAGTCTTATTTCCTATCTAATTTACTTACTGCCAAAATTTTTTCTTTCCTTGCTAAACCTCTCAATCATCCATCTCTACTGCCCTTTAATATGCAAAATTTTTTAGGCAAGCAATACATATGTTGGCATCAGCAAAAATAAGCATTTTATGTTGTTGAGGTATTTAGTGATGGTATATGTTACCCTGACTGACATATGTAATGTCAAATGTGGATTTAACTCCATTCACCACAAGTCTTTGGGCATCCATTTTTTTACCCAGCACAGCACATGCCCATCCAAGCCATGAGCAGCCAGCTTCTCCAGGAGAATGCTGTGGGAAACCATGTCAAAGGCTTTACTAAAGTCCGGGTAAACAACATTCACAGCCTTTCCCTCATCCACTAAGTGGATCACCTTATCAGAGAAGGAGATCAGGTTTGTCAAGCAGGACCTGCCTTTCATGAACCCATGGTCACTGGGCGTGATCACCTAGTTGTCCTACATGTGCCGTGTAATAGCACTCCAGATGATCTGCTCCATAACTTTTCCAGGCACAGAGGTCAGACCAACAGCTCTGCACTCCTTCTGGCCCTTCCTGTGGATGGGCATCACATTTGCTAACCTCCAGTCAGCTGGGACCTCCCCGGTTGGCCAGGGCTGCTGATAAATTATGGAAAATATACACAGTTTACTATATTTGAAAAAAGGATTACTTGTGAAGAGTAAAGTTAGCTATTTTTATGTGTGTATGTCTATGCGGTTTTGAGAAGTAACTGAAAAAGCTTTAGTTGCATTTTGAAATAACCGAAATCCTTTAGTTGATTGTAGATCATTAAATTTGTTTTCTTGTAAAGTAGTATTGTGATGGTTCTGTGTGTGTATAGGTTTATGTGTACACATAGATAAATAATTATATTTTGTTTGTTTGTTTTAAGTAAGCTGTAGGTATGTCAGATGTTAGAATTTTAGCATGGAGAGAATTCTTGCAAACTGGTGCTGGTGATAACTTGCTTATTGTGAAATTGCAGTGGCCCACTATAATTGCTAATTTCTTAGAGGCTACTTTTTATGTGGGTAAACTAATACAACATTTTTCCAGTAGAGAGAAGGAAAGGCTTCACTGGCTGTCCATGTTCTTTGCCTTGAAAATCACTGTTGTGTGTTCTAAATTAGCTGCTTGGTTTGGGGATTATAGTAGTATTTCTCAAACTTCTGAATATGTAGGAAGTGATTTTTTTAAAAAAATAAATTCTTTTCACATAGAGTTGATTAGAATTTGCCACGCTTCTTCCTTAGACTTCTGATTTTTGATCTGTTTATTTATGCAAGTGTCTACCAAAAATGGAACTCCATAGAAATCCTGCTGAACAGCTAAAAAGACATTACGAGTGCAACTGTTGATGACACTCATTACTAAAGCTACAGTGATGCATCATTACAGTATATTGTGCATGGCTTGTAATAATGCGTTTGTTTTTTTGTTTGTGGGTAGTTTTGGGGTTTTTTGAGAATCAGCGTTTCAGGTATATAAAATAACTGAAAATGTTTTGCAAGGAGAATTTCCTGTCGAAATGCTCAAGCTCTTTGGAAAAATAAGCATTAGGTTTGTAAAGCAAAAGTTCTTCAATTTTGATTAGAATTCATACTTCCTGTCAAGCAAAAGGTGGCTCTTATGTTGTTGGTGTCTTCAATGTGTTTTCTTAAAAATATGATGCATTTTCATAAGCATCCCAAGATAAGTTACTTCTGGTAGGATACCAAAGTCATAAACACATAAACAGCTTTCTGCATACTGTTGCACTGTTGTTTTTTTTAATGTGCTCCTATTTCTTTGTGAAATTAAATAATCTTCAAGAACCTTGTTTGTAACAATACAGGCCAACTGTTTTGAATCATGCATTTGTGTTGAATTGTAGTGCATAATAAGTATGTTTAATGTTAGAAAAGTTAGGAAATATAGAGATTAAAAAAATACATATGTTGTAGTAAAGCTTGCCTACTTTTGGAATAAACTTCCCTGCTGTGTGCTTCATAACACTGTACGTAAATGCTTAATGAAACAAAGTCATAAAATATTTTTTAGAAAATTCAATGTATTAACATCAAAGCAGTCAAGTATTACAAGTCAGAATTAAATAAGCTAATTTTGTTACTGATGCCAAACTACTGTCAGTCACAATTTGATATTAAATAGGAACATAGAATTGCCATATTTTACTGAATCTTACATCTTTCTACTTTATTGTCCTGATCCTGAAAGTGAGAAATCACAAGAGTCAGAGAAGTTTTCCAGAACAGGAAAGTTGTTTACTTCCTCAGTTTTTCACAAACTTGATCTTTTCATAGGACATGGCATGTATTTTGAAATTGCTAGTATCAAAATTGCTTGTGTTAATTTTGAGACTGGATGTTGCAAGAGAAACAAACTACTTTTGAATAGCTTTTCTTTTTGGTTAGTGGTACCTTGCTGTGATAGCTTCCACACTTACATCATATTGCATATCAATATATTTCCTTTCTGTGCTTGTGAATTTTCTGTCCACCTGAATATATCTTATGTCTTGTTTTGCAATAGTTGGGAGGCACCTGAGAGTTATTCTGTTCTCTGTTTATTCATATTCAGGTTTATTAGTTTTCTTTTCAGCAAGTATTATATTTTGTAATATTTTGGACACATTTTTGCATAACCGTTGCATAACTTTTTAAGAAGCATCTAAAAGGGACAAGTTTATGCTGGTGTTGCAACAAAATAGTTGTACCTGTCATTGGTAATTGCTTTGAATTTTACTTAAGTTAGAAAATCAGCTTTTTAAAATTTTGTGTAACTGTATGTACGTTACATTGTTTGTAAAGAGTGCATACTTTTGAGCTGATAAAAACCCCCCTTTAAATTAGTGGAATTGAAAATTTTGAATGGAGAAGAGTCATGCAGAAAAAGGTTAAAATCCCTTCTGACACAGTAGCAGGAAAAAAGATCTTTCCTCCCCGTAGTATTTTCTTCTGGTTGTCAAATTTGAAGCTTGTTTATTATTTGAACAACTTGCTTACATTTACACGTGATTTGTATTGTGTTACTTTACATATGAAAATTTTAGCATCTTGCATCAAACTAGTATGTCAGATTCCAAATGCTATAAATTTGTCAATAATTACTACACCCTGTGGTATCATCTTTATTGATAGAAACCCCATAAGTGAATTTTTGATAACACATCATTTGAATTGGAGTTGGCTTTTGATTTTGCTGCTATAAATGCATTAATCTAAAACACTTGGTTTTCTCAGAGCATGTCTAAAAATTACTATAGGTATGTAAGGACGTGTTTATGTTGTGCAATGAAGTGTGGTGCAGAAGAGCAGAGCCCAAGCGAGCACCAGACCTGGGAACAGTAGAGCTGCGTTAGAGGAGCTCTGCCTGAGGTAGGAAGCCCTTTTCAGAAGAGGTAACAGCTTGTGTTTGAAGATACTCTACCAAAGTCCTGCTGCATCCAAGGAATAGGCCGTATTCATTGGGGTTCTTTCTGTATGACACCTTCCCTCTCTCCTAACTTTATACGTTATTTTTTGAACCTTGAAATGTCATGTAATGTCATTTTCAGATCTTTTCTCTTGCTCTACGTGAATGTTCATATCCATTAAAGAAAAGATAAAATATATAATTTATATGTTTTTAAAATTTATACTAATTAACATGGAAACAATAATAAAAGCTGAATGCTTATGGAGCTGTTTGGGAATTGGCTGTCAGCCTGAAATCTGCTATACTTTTCATCCTTAATATCTACAGTGACTGCTTAGACTGAAAATCAGATACAGGTAGGAGAATTCCATAGTGGATTTCTGGGTTTATTTCAAGCCCTTTCATATTTGGTGAGTTTGATGAATGTGTATGAATATCACAGGGAGTGGTAAGTGAATGGCTTAAAGAAGAGTCAGGTAGCTGTGGAAGTACTGAAGAGAAAAGCTAGGCTGGCTGCATGGAGGGCACTCATGGCAGCACTCTCTTGTAATTACACAGAGGTACCCAGAGGGCCTATTTCCTGTTGGTGAGGGTGTTTCTACAGTATAGTTCCGATTTCTATTAGCGGTAAATGTCGTGGATGTCTGCAAGCACTGGAAAAAAAAATGTAGGAGTCTCATTGTATGTGGAAAGTTTGCATGGTATGTTGTATGCATGATTATTTACAAGTTTGCAGTGGTTAATTGGTATTGCTTGCCAGCTCTCATTTAAAATTATATATAACAGACATTGAGTCAGCAAGAATTTTTGAACTGTTTTGATTAAAGGAGGTGTTTGATCAGTGTACTCTCTACTGTAAACCTGTACATCTGTACATGAGACTGTCTTAATAGTTTTAGTAAAACTCTGCGTATATTTTAAGACCATTTAAAAATATTTTATTAGTATTACTGATTTGCAGGCTGTGTGTATATTTAGAAGGAGTCTTCTTTAATTAGAGTCTTCTTGTCTGATTCACTCAGTGATACAATATACCAATGAGTTCTTCTCATCACAACTGTTTCCATGGAGATGAATAGTGACAATACGCAGCGAATTAAATGTGAAATTCACAGTGAGTTGGGAGGGAGAACACTCACTCTCACATCTTGTTGATTGGCATGATTAATGGGAAACTGAAATCATGAATCTTAATGGCATTGTATTTAAAGCATTTGAATGATTGCTTGAGTTCTCTGATTCTTTCATGACATTTGGCTGTTTTCATCCTTGCTGGTGTGACTAAAACCTGACCCACAGTACTCTGTAAATTTGTTGGACCTGCAAGTGACTAGTTGTTGCATGCAAAGTTCATAATTTCGTTGGTAATGTCATTAATTGATTGGGAGAGGAGGTGGGAGGGCTAGGGAGGGAAACTAATAGGGGAATTTCAAATCTTAGTAGAGGATATGGTCACCCTAGTTTTGATACTTGTGAAATCAAGGACAACCATCCTCTTTTCTTCATGTTTATTCCGGTCACCCAGACTATGCGTATTTTCAGGCCTTAGCTAGCTGCCTAGCAATTTGCAGTTTCTGAAACCTGAAGTTAGTCCATATTGCTCAGAAAAATAGAATTCTTAGTTTCTAAATATCATACTTCTATTTTCACTTACTATTCAAGATCCTTCAAGCCATATCAGAAGTTATTTTTGCAAGCTGGACTGTACAGCTGGGCTATTTCACCAATCTGTAGATAAATATTCATAACTATTTTTAGGGGGAATAATTTTTAAAAGGTTATATTTATATCCATTTTTCTGTGGAGGAAGAGTTTAGCAGAGGTGGAATGTAAAACAGATAAGGAGAATTTATATTTCCACTACTGTAGGACTGGCATTCCCAGGAGACCAGTTGTCAGTTGCCACGGATGATTGTCAACAGCAGATACATGGAATCTGGTAAGGCATTTCGTAAGTAGGCTTGGCATTTGTACAGTTTAGAAGGACAAACTATTCTCTCAGACTGTCTTCTATGTGGATAATGCATTGCACTCATCAGCACTGATGCTGGTTTCACCTTGCTTGCTTGGAGGTTTATGATGCTTTTGCAGATCTCGTGATTTAGTTCCTGGTATTTTTTACCAGAAGATGTTGCAACTGCTGATGATTTATGTGACTCATCTGACAAATTCATGGAAGAAAAATCCCTTAGTGCTGTTAAATTCATAGATGCCACTTCTTGCTCAGGAATTCCTTAAACCAGAAGGTTAGGAAGCTGGGAGAGTGTTCTTGGAAGCGGTAGGACATGGTGGGTAGACACTCATGCCGCCAGGTAAGGCACGGAGACTGACACAGTGATGCTAAGATACTTGATCCACCCTGCCAGCCAGGGAAAGCTCCTGTTCCCTCCTTCCCAGCCACAGAAGGAAGTTTCATGTTTGGCATAGTCAGGACAACAGGTCTGGTTTGTCCAGATTGAGCCTGTGGTGTGTATGCTGCCAGAGAGCAGTGATCATGTAATTTACATACAGTGCTATAGCTTTTCCCATCTTCTAACCCTCCATTTCCCTTCCTTGCACCTCTATTTCTCTATCCCACTCTTCTTCCAAGTCAACAACCCACCCCTAATTACTTTCCTCTCATTGGTTTTGTTCCATGGGTACCCAAATAGGTATTTTTGATACTGTTGCCAAGGGAAGTTCATATTTATATAGTATTAATAATGCTACTAATTGCTGGCCTGGCAAGATCCTGCTCCTTCTAAGGTCCCCAGTAATCCCCATCAGTCAGCTGTGAATTTTGGTTGTTTCTCACTTAACTGGCTGTGAAATCCAGCTGTTCATGATTTCTTTCACTTCTCATATTGTTATCTGTCACATCCAGTGGTTTCTTGTGCCCTGCTCTGTTAGCTTAAGCTGACTGGGCCTAGTCAGTAGTCTGACCATTTACCTTCAAGGAGTACTCTTGAAAGGTCTGTGTGGCTTCTCTCTTCCCACCTTCATAGCTGTTTGTTATTGGTGAGGGTCTCAGGAACCATACGGTCACACGGAATCACAGACAGGCCTTTGCTCTGACTGCTACAGCTGTTCTCAGTCAAGAAATCGTGCTGTGATGGAAGCTGGAGGCTATGGTTGCATGACTACTTAAATTCAGTATGCTTCTGGGCTGTTGCTGAACAGCTTTTTCCTCTTCTTGCAAGTCTTCCAGCCTGTGTACCTGCTGCAGGCTCCCTGCCGGCACATAGACACTCTCTTAGCTGCCTTGCAGCTCTTCTCTCCTACTGAGAAGGTCCTGCAGAGCTTTACCAGGCCCGATGGCTCAGTTCCAGCCTCACCAAGAGCAAGAGTGCAGCAGCCAAGACATGGTAAACATACAACCAACTTCTCAATTATGCAATATTTTAAACAAAATATTCAGTGTAGACAGCCGGAGTAAACTGTGACCAAAGAAAATAATTTTAAGACCAGGTGGAGTTGCGAGTGTTCATGTCTGGACAGTAAAAGAAACTATTTTAATGTTTCTGTTGCACCCCATAATTCCAAGATTTTATTCAGAGCACCGAACTGCCACTGAATGTGTCTTCCAGATATGCTCTCTCATACTTCTTGCTTTTATGTACTTTGCGGGCAAAAGAGCAGGAAGGCAGACCTCTCAATTATATGCAGCAACAGTAACATGAAATAGGAGGGGATTCCAGTAAGAATTATGATAATTCTGATAATAAATATCACTTATGCATGGAATTTCATCAAAGTTTTTATGTCTTGAAAAATGCATAATGTTCTTTATTCAGGCTATTCAAATATTTGGGAACGGATGATAGCAGAAATGTGAACTGACTTAAACCTTTACTCAAGTGCAAGCTGATCTTTGTAGAAAAAAATCTAGATCTTTCCTTTGGCTTTATCAATTGCCTCCCATCCCTAGAGCGCAAATGATACATGGGCCCTAATAACTAAAAATTATGTCAGGATTTAGAAAGCAAGCCAACTGATTTGCAGATTTCTTCAACTTAACAGGTATGATTTTGTGTTTGAAGTGTAAGTTGAGCATCATACAGTGTTCACTTACAAAATATAGCTGTTTTGATCCTGTACAAGGTGGATCAGGTTTTAGGCATAACTTTTCAGCAAAGCTTTTGGACAGTGAGGTCAGCAGATAAAAAATTTTGTCACAGGGAGATGATAGTGGAAATAATAGAGTTTCCAAAAAATGCAATCTTGACTAGTGACTTTATTATGGGGGACAAGCCAGTATACTGTTTTACAATGAATGAATCCTGGCATTGTCCTTTTATATTGGATTCAATGTGTTCAAAAAATTTTACTGAGTATAGGGGAAAAATAAAAGAAATCCCCATGAAGAGAAAAAGGAAGTCTTGTGGGCATGGTTTTATTTTGTGGTGGGTTGTGGGCTTTTTTTTCTGTTTGTTTGTTTGACTAGTCAAAACTTTGACATTTGGAGAACAGTTCAATATTTCATTAAGAATTATAACAGTTCTGTTAACCGGAGAGCTGTTTAGTTATGGTGACATTTGAGAGGGAAATAACAGTAGAGATCAAAGGGATTTTTTTTGTTTGTTTGTTTATTTTAACCCTTATCAGCACCTGCAGAAAGCTTTTTGTAGTATTTCTGTAGTGCAAATAAATTGTTTTTGAGGTGGAGAGGACAAATGATATTTTAGTGCTGTGAACTATGAATTCCAAGTAACAAGTTTACGGTCATCAGTGGTAGGTTACCAACATATCATGAAAAGAATAATGATGAAGTAAATCCCGCTATTCTGCCTATTATGTCAACAGTGTTTATGCCTTATTAATTTTTATGATCTCTGTTGAAATGCTTTATTCTATTAATAGTAGCTTATAAAAAAGTTAAGGAATAATTATATTCTCGTTTGTTTGGACTCCCCTCATGCCTAGATGAAATTTGCTGATTGTGGGGAGATGCTGTGTCTGTATGTTTTTATTTATTACCAAAATAGTTTGTTTTCAAGTCCTTAAGTGCTCCATCTGGATTTTTGTGGAACTGAAGTGGGTCTTGCTGTGCTAGATTGAAATGAAAGGATAACCTCATAAATGTGTAGCTCAGAATCCAGCAACGTATGGGCTGTTTGCATACTTACTGCGGGAGATCTGAGACTGCCAATAGCATTTTATTTTTTGCAGTGAACATTTTCACGCTTATGAGTGACTGCTGGTGTGGCTCAGAAAAATACCTTAAATCTTCACTTGGCTGCTAAGACGCAATGAATTTCTGGAACATGTCAGAGAACCGTGTGATACTTGCTTCAGTCCAGGAAGTGGATGAAAGTTGTCAAACGGAGAGAAAGTCTGAAAGGAAGATCCTATTCCCTCAAAGGCAAAGGCTATGGTTTTGTTTTCAAACCCTTTGCTTTTAATCGGAGTATCTGTACTTAAAAGTTTCCTTGGTAGAGTTTGTTTTCTTAAAAAAAGAAAGCTTTAGAGATGCAGAGCTCTTGCTGTGGTTTTGTTGGTGTCATTTCAAGGAGAAAATTCAGAAGGTTATGTCTCAAAGCGTTGACTGACTTGTGGTCCTGCCATCAGAGTTCAGAGGCTTTTTTATTGGATTTAGAGTAAAAAATGTTGAAAATCTCAAACTGTACATTCCTGTCTATTTTTAAAGAGGATTTAATCTCAACTAGATTCCAAGTCTAGTCACTATCCAAGTTTTTTTGCATGTGTTTGTCATGGACATCATGTATATGTTGTGTATCTTAGCTTTAGCTAGTTGGATTTCGTTGGATGTTGTGGTAGCTGTCTTGGTGAACAGCTGCCTCTCTCAAACCTTCAGGGCCTGGAACAAAACTCCAGTATACATTTGTTGTGTAACTTAGTTGCTAAAAATCACAGCTGTGTCATAAGCAGAGACGATCCATCTAACATCTGTTGAACTGATTTTTTGGTGTTTGTTTTTTTTTTTTTTTTTTTTTACACCCTTTTGGGAGAGAAATGTTAGCCATTGTAACAGTGTAAACATTTTCTGTTCAGCTTTTCTACTGAGAAGTTTGCTAATTAGTCATCTTGCTGTTTTTGAAGAAGAAAATCTTTAAAATTTCACTGCGGGGTAAGGAATCTCTGTTGTTGCAGCAGATGCTCTGCCTTGTTAGTAAAGGCAGAAATCTTTCATATGCATTTAGTGGCTCTTGACTGAAAAGGCAAGACTGAGACAGGGGATGACACGAAGAATGACATGAACGAAGGAATAGTGCTGTCTGCCATCGGTTCCTGTTGCAGACTTTAGTTCAAACTGCAGCCCGTTGCCTGCCTACAGCTTCTTACTGCCCTACATTGCACAATTATTTACTTATTTGAATTATTTACTTATTTGCCCAGGAGCACTTGAGGTTATGGGTTTTAATGCAACTCTTAACATTTAGAAATAGTAATTACAACTAACATAATATTTATACCACATACTTCTCTTCATTGGGTGTGTGTCCAGAAATAGCATGGCTGAGGTTTGTGCCCAGAACTGTCAAGTGGACTGAGCACTTGAGATAGTTTGGGGGTGAACAACCTGTCTTCATTTGTTCAGCTGAAGTAAGGTTGGGTCCTTATTGTATGAGAGAATTTGCCTTCCAGGGCTTCTTGCATGTCAGAGCGTATGTAATGGGTGTGCCAGGTATGTGCTTTCAGACATTTGGTGTGGCAAAAAGTTGTGTGCCCCTCATTTTTAGGCTGGGGTAGCACTGGTGAGAGTTGGCTTGGCAATTACCAGACTTTAGAACAAACGATTTAAATGTTTCAATCTGACCACGTCACATACTTCCTGATTCTAATGAGAAGCACAGTTGTTTCAGGGCAGAACCTGTTTCTCTCGTAAGTGAGTTTAGAATTAATTTCACCTAACAGCTGCCTTTTCATAAACAGCATATAAAGAAATGTCTTGTATTAAAGCATCATAGCAACAAAGAATTGATAATTTGTGGACATTAAGCAAACTCTGCAACGTATATCATTGCAGAACTATTCTGTTATTTTGCCCTCCTGTCATTGCTTGAGTTGTTATATGTTATTTCTGTTTCTGTTTTACTTTTCCTCAGCTTAGGCAATGTACATCAGGTTCAGTAGATTTGATCTGAAGTTCCTTTGTGATATTACAGTTGTAGAATAAGCAGTAAGACTTTGATGATAGATTGCATGAAGAAAATTCCCCCAGTATTGATGCATTTCATACTACCTAAACCATTTTGCTCATTTACTTTTATAAAATAAATTTCACTGTGTTGGCAGAAGCACAGTTTTGCTGATATAACTGTATATAAGCTTGGTATGTTTTCTAGCACAGCATGGCAGTTGCAAACCGCACTACTCCCTATTTGCGCCAGGAAAAAGTGTATGCTATCAAACTCTTCTTAGTAGCTGGTGTGTTGGAATGTAATAACTCTTTGCATTTCAGAGGAAAAAAATACCATAATGTTTAGTATTCTTCGCTAAGGAAACTCAGTTGTTCACCTTCTCTCATCCTTTCATACTTTTTTGCTTTCCCTAGAGGATAAGTAAGAAGAGTCACATAGTCCTAGGTTTATAAATTACTTCATACTTGAGGCTTTGCTATTCAATATCTTTGTAAAACACTTAAACCAGGGGAAAAAAATCCCAGATATGCTGTTCTACTCCTTTATATGAAAGAGGAAAATGAGAGCTGGAACTTACTTCATTCATTTAGCTTTTTAACTAATCAAAAATCAGTCAATTATCTGACAAAATTGCATTAGCAATTGTTTAGGTATTGCAAATTCTGAAAGAAATTCTGCAAAATAATTTGCTCAAACACTCTGGCCTCTTTTCTGTGAAATTTCAAGCCCTTTCTTGTCTCTGAGCTCTCTGTATCTGATAATTTTGATAGTTTTCTGCTTTCTGAACTCCTGCCTTTTCTTTGTTTTTGTGATTCTCTGATACTTAGAATGATTGCAGGTGATTTTTGATGTAATTTACATCTTCCCTGGGTTTGTATTCCTTTCTTTCCATTTTTTTTCTTCTTCACAAGGTCTGTTCTTAGGCAATGGCAGGGAGGATGTTAAAATAATTATCTGTATCTATTATCTTTGTGTTTTTAAAATAGTTCACTACTGACGAACTGACTCCATCTAAACTAATAACCCAGTGTCTCTAAAATCTCTGTGGCTCTCTAGTCATCATTTTAAACACATGCCTAAGGTCTGACAGGCAAGCCAGAGGTTAGATAATATTTAATTAACATGTTATTGTTGCTAGGCTTGACTGATGACCATTTTCACTGAAACTGTTACAAAAAGTCACAGGTTACTTAAGCAGAATCCGTAAGTGCAGTTCACATTTTAAAATTATAAAATCAAAGCAGACTGTTTCTAGCTAATTGTTGTACTTTTCATAATATCTAGCCAAAAAAGATAATCAGACTTTCAAATGTATTATGTTGAGGAAAACAAACATTTCTGAAGCATATAATTGTATAAGTGAAATAATCTCATTTACATATTCATTCATAATAGATTTGGAGTTTCTACCCCCTTAAGTTGTAATGTACTCTGATACTGACTCCCATGTTGTCTGTGCCACCTTACCAATTTTTTACTACTCAACTGACAGATTCTCTCTCAAATACCTTTATATATTTATCTGCTGCCAGTTATGCATGGGAGGAAAACCTAGTCATTGCCTTTACTTTTTAAAATTCCTCTTCAAAAATTGAAGTTGAATTTCTGAAGCTCAGAATACTGCTTTGGTTTAAGTGAAAACTTCTTAGATTTTGTTGGGTGATATCAAATACTTCCTCCAGTTTGTCCCTGACTTTACAATTCAAACAGGATATTTTTAGCTTTATTTTTCCCATCTCTGTAGGCTAGCTTTCCTTACTCTATGGAGATGAATACTGGAAGGACTAAAAAAAAATGCTAATGCTTTCGAAATATTGTAAGCAATGGAATGATTTCCTTTTGAGGAATAAAAAAGCTTCCTATGATGGGTTTGCTGCATATGCTTGCTTTAGCCTTGTTGCTTGGAAGTGATGTGGCGAAGGGGATCATAAGATATGTAGACTGAACGTAATCTTGTGTTGGATCTTACTCATCTGGTAGTTTTCTTACCTGCAGTTCGTTCTTTGATGATGCTGTTACCAGGAGTAAATTCATGGTTTAGATGAGTCAAAGGAGAAGGTGTTTAAGGCATGCTGCTCCGTCTGTGACGTGTGTTGCTTTGTCTTGGGTGTTTCAACAGGATCCCTAGCCATGGTGCCTAGCCCTCTGCATATCTGGGGTCTCAGGGAGTTTCTGCTTTTTCCTATCATGGCTCCTTACTATGAGGATTAATTATCCTCTAGTTTTCCTAGAAGACACTCAGTCTTCTGCCTGATGTCTCAGATCTCTGTTTCCCTTGTTTGGAAAACATATTTGGGTTATCTATATGAGAGTTTCTACTCTTAAGTCTTAAAGAAGATACAAGTTTTATTTTAAATAAATCAATAAAAGAAATTGTAATTTCCAGTGTTTAAATAATCACTCTTTTACTTCAGCATTAAAACCAATGCATACTAATTATGTTCTTCTGGCTCCTTTGGACTATAATAATTTTATTACAGGCTGCCAATTTATTATAATGTTTCCTGATGATCTCTCAGTGACGCAGGAAAGTGATCTTGCTGCTCCTTCTAGTGCCGGAGCCCTGGCTGTAAGAACAGGTCCTGCAACCACTTCTGCACCCACTCCAGGTCCAGCTACCTGTGGTCAAGGCTCGAGGCCAGCTGGGCTGGATACAGGTCGCTGGATTGTGGCTGAGCCTGGCTGCTGTCAACAGGCATGGTCTGCTCTAACTTGGGTACTATGGGACTGCATTGGGGAGGTCATCGCCCTGCTTGACTTGCAAGACCTCTTTCACTTCAAGTAGGGACCATCAAATAAAACGAGTATTTAGCACGCTCAAACAAATGGAGATGGTTCTCTGTATACATTATAGTATGTAACTTCTTGCTCTACAGTGTTGTGGATACTAAATGTTTTACATTCTTGAACTTAAAGAAAGAAGCATCACTGGGGAAAATAAGGATAAATACTGCTTCAGGTCTTTGAAGTCTGAAAAGCTGGGGCCTGTCAGGGTTTTGTGGAAATATCACTACATGCTTGGCTTAATGTTTCTTAGGTGTCTTCTGTTTGCCCCTGTTAAGAGCGCCTGAGCTCAACAGAGATTTGTCTGACCCAGCGCAATCGCTCTTGTGTTCTTAATGTAGGGTTATTTAAATACATGGGGAACAGCTATGGCATTGACATTATGGAATGCTCTTGATCTGACGTTAAAGAAGAATTTCAAAAAGTTATCGCTGTCATTATCATACTATTCTCAGTACAGTTCATTTAGCAACAGCAATTGAATTTTTTTTCCTCTGCAACTAGCAGGTAATGATCCTTCATTCTGTTCAGTTACAACACTGACAGCAAATGCAGAGGTGACACGCAGGATTAGGGAGCTACTTCACATTCTTCCTGATCATTTATGGGGATTATCTTTTTTGCAGTGCTTTTTTCCATGAGGATTTCTGTCTGTGAAGTGCTAAAAATCTTAGCATTTTTAAATTAAAAAGTAAACCATTACTTAAACATTTGTTGGCTGGAGTAATAGGTACAAGAACAAGGCACAAATGACACAGTGCTTGTTTTAAGATAACTGGTCTCCATCAGAAGTAAACGTTAGTATAGTTTTGTTCTGCTCCTACAAATATGTCTGGTTTACATTTGAATAATTTGAAAATATTTGAAAAGCAAGAACAAGCCATAATAAAGAAGATGAATGTGAAAAGGGTAGAAAATCTTCAGTCAACTTAGCATGAAGATACAGGTCCATTTGCTGACGTGTAAGTTGAATCTTCTTAAAATATGCTCCCAACAATGTAGTTTTTCATTTGAAATAGTTTTCCCTTTTTCTGCTTTGTCCTTTAAGGTTTGACCTACCCAGAAGAAACAGTTGTGTATAGCTGATGTGCTATTTACATAAACTTAAACGTAGAAAGAGCTAACTCTGCTTGGGTGATTCAAGGGACGGATCATGCCCTTACTCTAGTATTTTAGGGTAGCTAAAACTGAATTTGGCACAAAGCTATGGTTAGACTAGTGAAAAGCCCTTTATAACCAGTCTGGGTATAATAAATAGTATGTCCAACTTTTATTTAGCATTTCAAAAAAAACCCCAATAAACTAGTGAAATCATAGTTACGGACAATATAGTATTTCGTTTGTCTCTTTTGTTTTTTAAATCATTTATCAGTTTGGAAAGCTGGTATCTCTCCCCAGCACACGTACGCTTTCCTGGATTCAGCAAATTCAAAGTGTGTGTGTGGGAAATAACTGTTTTTGTAAAATCTTCCTATGTTCTTTCTCATCTAGAATGTTTTATGTGTTGTACATTATGATCTACCTGTCTGATAGCAGCAGGCTATTTTGAGTAACAAAGTTAATTTTGTTTCCCTACGCATAGTTTTGCTATTTCTGAAGCAAATGCCAGCTGCTTTATCAAAACCCACGTTCTCATTTCTTTTTCCGGTTTCTTAAATTGGTTGACTTGGCTGAGTTTGAAATTGGTTTAATATATTATTTGCATTTAAGATGTGCTCTAGAAAAAGAGTGAATGAGAATTTTTGAGTTTGTGTGGCTTCTATGTGTGGGCTTTTTTTGAGTGTATTGCACTTCCAAACATTCAGCAAATTATTGTTAAAAAATATTGTCATTCAGCTTCAATAAATACCTATTAGTGATTCTGTAATTGTTTTAACTTTTTAAACCATGACATTTTCCTAGAGATCTAATTATTGGTTTTGTCTTCCATATTGAAAAGACTGGAAGCTGGGAGGATGTGATGGTGCTGGTGAGGAAGAGCCTTTATGTGAAAACAAAAGTCTCTAGAATTGAAAAAACTGTTCAGTTGTGGGGAAAAAAAAACCAAGGTAATTATTCTTTGCAGAACAATGGAGTCACTCAGTAGTCCAGGAGAGGACTTTTGAAACTGCTTTCTAAAAAAGCTGGTGATCAGTAATCTTGAGGGAACAAAAAGAATGAGGGTTTGAATCCAAATGAAACAGAAGAGAAGCTTGTGTATTTATCACAATCCCCCAAATCCTTTTCTTAGCTAATGTAAGGTGCAAGTCTTGCATAAGAAAGGCTCATGGGTTCCATGGATGGGAAGCATCTTGATGGCTGAGTCATTGTGCAGAGAATGAGACTTGCTTTAAGATTAAGAGCAGTCTTAAATCCAACTTTACGTCAGAAATGTGAGCATATTTTTAGAATTTCTGTTAATCTTTCTTTGTAACCCTTGGGACTGGGGATATTATTATTTGGTATATTGCAAGTAAATGGTTTACTTTGACTTGCATTGAGAATGTTTTCAGACAGAACAATGTTTTGTTTGTGGGACATCCTGATATAGCAGTCCTTAAAACAAAAATACTGCACTGCTCTTGCAGTGTTTGCCCTTGCAGTACCGTTCCCCAGGGCTGTGTGCATGAGGTAAGAGCAGGGCTGCACACAGTTGCTAGTGACACTGATGAAGTTGATAAGTAGAGTTCTCTGTGAAACAAAAGATTCTGGTGGTTGCTGTTAGGAAGGCTCTCGGGCATTTAGGAAGATAATAGGGAACATGTTTTTGCCTGTTTGTAACAATAGCTTTTAATTGTTGTTCTTTTGATATGAACATCTCTTTTAAGATATGGATAGCTACTTAGAAAATTTGTACTTCAGGAAATTAATATTTTTAATTATCATTCTAATAGATATGTAGGCATATAGGGAAAATACTAGTACGGTGATAGATACCAGGTGTTTAGCAAGCACTTTTCATTTAGTCCCCCCCTTTTTTTTTTTTTCACCTTTGCTATTTATTCATCTTCCTTTTGTAATCTGTGAATGGGATTTTTTTGTAAGGCTACCCACAGTCTTCTTCTTCCTCTCCAAGAGTAACGTTTGTTGATTTCTAAAGGACAATCCAGTTCTAACAGATAATGTGAAGTTGAATATTAAATTCAAATTTTCTTCAGGAAAAAATGAAAGTGTCTGTTGCTGTGGAACATCTCACAAAAAGTACCCATGAAAGTAAATTATGGTAGGTGCCAGAAATATATTTACCTATAAAATGTTAGTAAGGCTTCTTGGGATTCCTTTCTGTTTATAATCTTAAAAGATAATGCAGAGTATATTGCTGTAATTAATTAGAGGAAAAATTAAATTTTGCTGTAAAACTTGAAGTATGTGCATTTCCACCATGTATTACTGAATCTAGAGACTTTATTCAGCCTTTAATTATGCTTTTAAAAACTATGTTGAATGTTGTAGAGGTTATAAACTTCAGCACATCAAATTTTGTAAGAGCCTGGGTTTAAAATGTCTGTCTCCTTAAGTCTGAACATCGTGTTAGTCTATAGTCATTAAACTTTTCCTTTCCTATGGGGAACTTCATTCATCAATCCTGGAAATATGAAACTATGCATTTCTTTATCACTTCATAATTTTTTGTGAGCAATAAGCCTTCTTTACTGTCCCAGAAGTACAATGGATAAAAAGTAACTAATTTTGCTGCAGGTTTTCTGTAATTTGTCATCTTGGCATATCAGTGTGACTGAAAGTGGAATTTATTTATCATCTTTGATGTGGGGAAGTATTATTCCTTTCCACAAATGGCAAATGGAGGAATGGAGATTTAAAGTTTATCCAACCAAAAGTGTCACATTATTTTGATGTCTGCTTTTAGACCTCCTAGTTTTCTAAATTCTTCATATTAATTGCATATTTCATGTTTTCAGATGACTGTAGCTGTTGGAAGTGCATGGCCATTTAGGACTGTTTCACAGGGATGCCTGTGTTAGGTACCAAATGCGAAAGAGAGAATTGGCCCAGTGACTCATGTAGCATGTTGGTGGCCAGGATAGAAACAGGTGCTCCGAGGAAGCAAATTCCTCTCAGATCCAAGAGACCTCTTCTGCACTATTGAAGTGGTGTTGATTCACATTTAGAAGCTTGCCATTTTAGACAAAAATAAAGAAGGTAATGAAAGAGACACTTAAGACCCAAATGCTGATTGCAGCCTGCAGCCTAAGCATATGAATTTTATCCCAGGAGTTTCTTTTGAAGTGGAGTACAGAAAGAATCCTTTTTCTGCATAATTCAGTCTTGTAAGTAGGTAACAGGGATTTTAAATAAGTTGGGCAGGCTGCCATATAACTACAAAATAGCAAATTTTTATGCCTATCTTTAGGTAAGGGTGGAATTAGCAGACATTTCAGTCTGACTAAAGGACTGTAGTCTTTAAATGTTAATGCAAGAATAATTCAAAATAGTGAGGCAAACAAAAAGTAGCATGAAATTCAGCATTGACAGGTAGATTTTGTTCAGGCTAAACTTTATTTAATTAAGTAGACTGGATTTTCTTTTTCCTTCAAAGGAAATCTAGATTTAACTTGGCTGATCTTCAGGCAAGTAAGTAGCAATGGTAGTACATAGGAACTTATTTAAATTTGTCAGGTTTAGACCACTTTATCCTACAGAACTCCTTGGGTACAGTGGCTTATGTTAAATTAAGTTAAATGCAAAACTTAAAGTTCACGTGATGACTGAATGTGATTGTAAGAGTTATCTTGTCCTGTAGAGAACTATATAAACATGACACAAGTAGAAGAGAACAGACTTACTGGAACATTGGAAGAATATCCTTCTAGTTCTGCCTAATAATAGTATTGTTATTGGGGCGATAATAGCTGGGAAACATCACTGATATAGGTCAGAATATTATGTAAAAGAAAATGAGTCCTCCTGGACAAGCAGAAAAGGTTAAGGAGTTAAATGCAGAATGCTAGCTTTTGTACTTCATATTTAGAAAAATGTGGCAAAGAATTTCTTCTGTCAGCTGAAAATGGTGGAGAAGAGTGAGACTGAGATGTACGTGTTGATTGTGAGATAACTGCAGACTGTCAATGTGAAGTTTCTTTTTCTAAGAAAAAGGAGCTTAAAATATTAGGATGTGGTAAGCCTATTTTTTAAAGCCTTGGGAAATAGTTTCTGCTTCAGGTCACTGCTGTTTATTTTGTCCCAGAATCTTGGCAGGAAAAAGCCCAAATCTAAACCCCAAACCAGACAGTTGGCAATTATACTGAGCATGGTAGTCAAGTCCTCCTGGATTAGTATTTCCAAATTTCTTTCCAGGATTCGTTTAGAAGAGATAAACTGTGGATCAGGAGTCTACATACACCAATGTCAGACAAATTTGTATCAGGAAAGAGATGCAGAAGACTTAGAATAATTGGCAGTTGAAATACCTGTTTCTTGGGAGTTCTCACAAAAGTTAGGTATCTCCACTGAAAGTATAGTCCTTCTCCAGCAGCCATAAGAGCCAGGCTGAGGATGCAGGAGGAAATTTGCATTTGTTCAGGCTACATCTGTCATTGTTGAAACAACTGTTCCCTGTCTGTTCTGGGAAGAAAGCTGTGGAACAGATTCTGCAGACTGGTTGATTGATCCCTGCTGACAGATGAATTGAATTGCTGGGTGAGATTGTTTGAACTATATCATAAAATGATCAAACTAGATGATACAAATTGATAAAGAGTCAAAAATAAAAATTGACTTCAAGTCTTCCTGTGAGGAATAATTTCTGTTGGAAGCAGGAAAGATCAGAGATGTGTTTCAGTCATCACCAAAACCCAAAGGTTTATGCAGCACCTGAGTGTAGTCTATCAGCTACCTCTTACTAATGGTTTTCCTACCTCCCCTTCCTTGTAGGGAGACTGGCAAGGTCTTTGACAATGTGGTTGTGGGACTTTTCCACTGTGATATAAGAGGAGGTTTCAAAGCAAAATCCACTAGTATTTCCCTTTCCTTCAAGAATGATCTTGAGTTTCTCAGTAGCAGCAGTGAAAAGTTTATTCCCTCTTAAAAAAGAAATGAATTTAGTTTGTGATGTTAGGAGGAAACTAAGAGTACTTTTACCCACATTTAAGTTAAAGAACTGTTTAATCGTGGACCTTCAGGGATTCAATCAAAATTTGTTGATAAAAAGAATGTGATGTGATTCACTATATAGAATGGAAATCTGTATATTCACTTGGATTTTTTGTTTTGAGAAGAACAGACCACTGGAAAGTGTCAGCCCTATGTATTGTGGAACTGAAAGAGTCATCTTAAAATCTGTAATTTGTCTCCTGCAGTTTATTTCAAATTCAGTTCGGAATATGGCTCCTCTAGCAAAAAGAGAATCAGAAATTAAAAACTAGTAGTTTGGATTGTCTGCGTGAGCAGAGTCTTACAGTTACAACTATATTTGTTTTTCACAAATCTCATTTACATACCCGTTATACTAGTGTCATAACATTTCTGTCAAATACCAGTTTCTCGGACAGATCAGTCAGTAGTGGTAGCCCAGTCTCCATTTGTTAAAAGATTTTAAAACTTGCTAACAATTAGATATACTTGATATGGCCCAAGGAAATGCAAATAAAACTCCTCATCCTGGGAACTGTGATAAGCTAATAATACTCATAAATGTTCTGTTGGGGAAGAGTTGAGCTAGCCAGCCTTTCTTAGAGACTGGAGATCCAAAAGAAGGGTCCTGGGTGGTGACCAGGCTACCAATGTTTTACCTTGGTGAGCAAGTATGCAGCCTGTTTCTTGCTACATGCCCTGCTGGAAACTTCAATTCTGAGAGTGAGCATTGGTATGTTTTACGCCATATACTTACCTTATACATATATACTTAGCTTAGAAGGAGAGCACAATGGCAGACAGACTGATCTATGCTTGATTTCCGTGTGTGGCTTTTGAATCACAGATCAGTGAATAAGGCTTGTAGTCCAAGAAAAACAGAAGATCACTCCTCAGGCTGAAAATTGCTCATTTTCTATTGCAGCATGGCAAAGGATGACATTAGCAAGAGTTCTCATGTACTGTCCTAAGGTCAGTCTTATCACGTGCAGAGTAGATCTCAGATAATTTTATAGGACAGTTTATGCTGTACTGATTTGTTGTCTGTGTTGCAGCAGCACCTAGTGGCTCAAATTAAGATCAGGAATGAACTTCCATGGCACATGATCTGCTGGAAGAGCTCACGTTGAAAACAGATAGAATGGAAGGAGTAGGGTGCAGAGAGCAAGGAAATGGCTTATTACTCCTGACGTACACAGCCAACAAAAGAGACCTAAGTCTCCATAAAGGATCTAACTTCCTTTTTATATAGAAACATGCTCTTTCCTAACAGCACCTCATGATAACTCACTGCCTTTGGAAAAAGGATTTCTTGAATATGAACATACCCATTTACTTCTAATCTTGGTTAGAAGTCTCTAATCCTTACGTGTTGATTGGCTTTGAACAAATACTTCAGCTCAGCCACCTGTTGCCAAATGTTGTCCTTTAAAATTCAGAGCATGTCATTAGGAATGCTTGCTGCATCCCAGTGCATGATGCTTCTTTCGCTGGGCTGCTCTAAAGATAGAGCTTCACAGGTATATATTGTACATTAGTATTCAAACTGCATTGACTTCTTGGAAGGGGATCTGTAAAGAAGGTTTAGTTGAAATTTCCAGGCATATGAAGGACAAGAAAGTCATCAGGAGTAGTCAGCGTGGATTCACCAAGGCAAGGTCATGCTTGACCAATGAATAAACTTCTATGATGAAATGACTGGTTTGAAAGCTGGTAGAACAACCAGTGATCAGTGGCATGAAGTCTAGTTGGAGGCCAGTAATTAGCAGTGTACCCCAGGGGTCGGTATTGGGTCAAGTCCTGTTTAACATCTTTATCAATGATCTGGATGATGGGACAGAGTATACCATCAGCAAGTTTGCAGATTACACAAAACTACGATGAGTGGCTGATACACCAAACAGTCATGCTGCCATCCAGAGGGATCTCGATTAGACAAAGGGGCACACAGGAACCTCATGAAGTTCAACAAGGGGAAGTGCAAAGTCCTGCAGCTGGGGAGAAACAATCCCAGGCACCAGGAAGTGCTCAGGACCACCTGTTGGAAAGCAACTTTGTCCTGGTGGACACCAAGTTGAAATGAGCCAGCAGCGTGCCCTTGTGACAAAGAAGGTTAATGATATCCTGGGCTGTATTGGGCAAAGTACTGCCAGCAGGTCAAGGGAGGTGATCCTTCTCCTCTACTCAGCAATGGCGAAGCCATACGTGGTGTGTGTTTTCCAGTTCTGGGCTCCCTAATACAAGGAGACACATGGACATACTGGAGAGAGTCCAACAAAGGGCCATGAAAATGATTACAGGAGTGGAGCATCTCTTATGTGAGGAAAGGCTGAGAGGACTGGGACTGTATAGCCTGGAGAAGAGAAGGCTCAATGTATATAAATATCTAAAGGGACTGTGCAAAGAAGTCCGAGCCAGGCTCTTTTCATTGATGCCCAGTGACAGGACCAGAGACAATGGGCACACACTGAAACACAGGAGGTGTCACCTGAACATGAGGAAACACAAACACTTTTTCACTGTGAGGAGGACTGAGCATTGGCACAGGTTGCCCAGGGAGGTTGTGAAGGGAGTCAAAAGCCATCTGGGCATGGTTCTGGGCAATCAGCTCTAGGTGGCCCTGCTTGACCAACGTATTGAACCAGGTGACCTCCAAAGGTCCCTTCTAGTCTCAGACATTCTGTGATTCTATGATATAATACAATCTTCTGTAATTGGCTTTTTGTTGTTATGTGCTATTTTTCTTGTTAATTCAAGTAAGAAGTTCTTACAACATTTTTAATTCTATGGAAATATGAACAGCTTTTAGAGATTTTTGGATCAGAGCCTTGGATCTTACTTAAAAATAAAGTTTTAAAGGTGTTTGGAGCCACTTTAGATATTTTTGGTGAGTTAATTGCTTAGATTTACAGATTTCAGCAAAGCAAAAATGTGCCAAGCAAGCAAGGAGGAGAAATTAAGGACAGAAATAGGGAGTCTTTACTTGTGATACAAACCTGGTATTCATGCAGCTCTTTTCTGCCAGTTCTCTATGGTCTTGGACAGTTGTTTTTTTCTTTGTAAAAACCTTATGTGTAAAATTATAACAAAGCTTATGTAACACTCAACCTATTAAACTTGCAAAAAACAGTGGATAAAAATAAGATACAAATTTAATCTGCATTTCCAGTCTCACAGCAAGGACTGCTTTTTAAGTCCAGCACATTCTTCGAAGGTTATCCTCAGTGAAGGAAATGGCATTTCTGTTGAAATAACCATTTTTTGTGTGGGTGAGATGTAAAAACTAATGTTTTGAGAATGCTGACAGAACCCAAGTGATTTGATTAGAAAAGCTCTAGTAGCATAATAAAAGGAATTACTTAGAAGCTAAGAAATGACAGAAGTTAAACTAGAACATGAAAGACAATATATAACTATCACTTTCTGCTTATGTTTTTCTTGTCAAGCTTCGTACTTGCTTGTTTGTCTGCTTTTTTCGTACTCAATTTCGCTTTCTGCTCTACAGCATCAGTGCATGGCACAACCCAGAAGAATTCATCTGCTGGTTCTTTCCCTCCAGCCATCACCCTCTTAGCTTGTCACGTTCACAGCTTACAGGTCAATTATGTGCCATGATGGTGGATCTAGTTGTTTTGTTTGACTTTTAAGTTTCTTTTCACTGACTTCTGTCTACCCACCTGCCTGTCTTCAGAGTTTGAGGTCCCTGGGGCATGGACCTTTCCTTCTTGAATGTCTGGAAAGCGCTAGCACATTGTGGCTGCTACCATTTACACAAAATAATCTCTGGCAAGCAAAGATTAAGAGGAAGACTGAGATGAATAACTGTCTGGAAGATGTGAACTTTGTCAGTCAATCCTGTTAAACTGTAGGAACATTTTGTATTTTAAGGGCAGGAGGAAACTCTCATTTTTACTTTCCTAATATAGCTCTTATAGCTGTATGCTCCCTTCTGGGATGATTACTAGACATGGAATATGTATCTGAAATAATTTGTTCTTGTTGTTTCTTGCAGAATGACTGTCATACATAATGAAGTAGGCTGTATAGTAAGAGAGAAAGAGATGTATGCAATAATACACTTATATATCTTGCTCTTGTGGAAGTTTTTTTTCAAAATATTGCACAACAGACTTCTCTCTTTTTTTTTTTTTTTTTTTTTTTCCAAGTTTGTACCCTAGTGTAAATCAAAAGGATAAATTTTGGCAAAGCTTGGAAGAATAAGATAATATAATCGAAATCAAATTAGTTTATTACAGACACTTTTCTGAGTACTCTGTGAAACACTGAATAGCTTGAATTCACAGTTATGTCTATGAGCTTGTGAGTAAAGAACTTGCAGTGACAATTATCTGCTGTTGCCATTGAAACAAAGAAATGTTTTGACCTTCTGTAGCTCTTGCACTTGCTTTCCCCATAATGCATATTTGTATTGCTCAAAGTTTAGGATATACCTGAAGCTACAACAACCGGAACTGAAAAAGTTGTATTTTGGAGGTTTCTTTTCTGTGATGTACTTCTGCATTCAACCTGCATTCTTATATAATCTTTGGTTACCTGTTAAAATTTTTAAGACTCTTATATGAAAGTGTCTTTTTTTATGTGACTAATGTTTTTTCTTTAAACCTTAGTTTAACATTAAAATATGAAATCATCAGATGCCTAATTATGGACAATGTTATGAGAAGCAGCTGTGTTTCTTACCACCACTAAACAGTGCACATAAAGTTGCCATAATTAGACAGAATTCTTATCTCCAACTTTGATATGAACTCTATAAATCAAACTGCTTCTTGCTTTTTCTTTCATTTCTGCAGAGAATTTATTTGTGCCAGTCCTTAAAAATACTTTGCTAGGAACAGCAGAGCATTTTTAATAATAAAAATATATTGCAGATACTGAAGTTGGAAAATACTTGGTATTACAAACAGTGTTTCAAATTAGTGTATTAGAAGTATGTACTTACAAAACTATGTTTACAATAAAGCTGAAATAAGTAAACAGTTAATTTCCACTGAGCAGCAACCATGTTTTTATTACTTTGATTTGTAGACTGCTTGTTTTTAACCCTTGCTATCTGAGTAGTTTTATCAGATAGTTGGAAATAGTCTGATATATCTACTCTTAATAAATTTACCTCTTAATAATTTACCTGCTAATCGCAATAACTTTTAGGGAGTTAGTATCACTATTCAAAAGATTATAGTCAATAAAGGTAGCTGTTGTTCTCTTTTGAAAGACAAAAATGAGATCGAGATTGCTATCAGCATACAGACTGAAGACTAAAGATTTTCGTTATGAAACACTGAAAACTGCAGAGGAGCTAAAACAGTTGCTCGTGTATTTTCTTTGCATTCTGTTTGTTGTAGAGACATTTATTTCACTGTATTTTGGAGATGATGCTATGGGAGCCAAAATCTGGGTCTGATAAATTGGTTTCCTGATTGGTTAATTGTTGATGCTTATATGAAAAGATTGAAAACAGTAAGACAGATGCTGAATCATTTTAAATTAAATAAGCATAATAAGTTTATTAAATCTTGGATTGATTGAGTTGTTTTTCTGGTTGTGTTACTACATCAAATACTAGACATTGGGTATTAGGGCAAGAAACTGTTGAAATACTGGAATTTCCTCTGTAACTACCAGTTACCAGTGTCTGAAGTTGCATCATTACAGGGAAATCTGTAAAGTTGCAATATTTCTAGTGATTAGTATTATGAAGAAAATAATTGAAATATAAAGCCCAAAGGGCTCAAAACCCGAGGAAATGTATTTGTAATTAACAAAAACAAAAGGATTAAGAATAGCTGGTTTAAATAATTAAGTCCTTAGGGGCTGCATCGCTAGCCTTGTGTCTGCTAGGATTACTGTTGGGCTGTTATTCTATCGCTGATGGAAACTATCCCGCCTTTCACATGGTTTCAAACTGAACAACCTGTGGCCTGGGAGTCACTCCAAAGAGTGTAGCAGGCTGCCTTAGTGTATGCAGTCAGGATTTTGATGGGTGATTTGGGGAGTGGATCCAAATATATTCATGCCTTTGCCCTTTTTGTGATCCCTCTAAGGCAAGAAAGTACCAGAAGAAGCAGCAATCTGTGGTGGGTGGGTGGGGGACAAGAAAGGAATGGAATTCCTGAAAGAAGCTTTTTCTAATTTTTTTGGAACAAATAGCTAGGATTGACTTTGCTGGCAGTATTTATTGTAGTTTTGGCTGACATTACTGCATGCCAGTAGCTTAGACTTTTTACTACATTCCAGTTTTACCAGACAACTGTCAATGCAGTTGGAATCCTTTTTTCCTGATAATTTATCCAGTATTTTATTTTACATTTATGCTTCATCTTAAGTTGAGTTAACTTCTGCTTCTGAACCAATCTTATGTTATTTTAGTCATGCCTTAAGAAAAATTACATATTGTTACCATTATTTCAGGCTTTGGCTGAACGCTTTTGAGTTATTCTGTCATTCAGGATGTTTAATGGAGGACAATACCTACTGCCTGGGTGGAAACAGGCTGAGCAGTCACCCAGCAGTATGATTATGGATGTAGAATGCACTAATTCTAACCAAATGAGACTGGAAACCTCCACCCCTTTTTTCCTGCCAAGTTCTGAGAAATAAAGACTGTAAAATTAGAAGAGAAATATAGTACAGAGGTACAGCTCTTTCGTTTACAGAGCATTGGTGAATGTGGGTCTGTGTGAATCCTTAATCCCTCTTTGAGCAATCTTAAATATGAACCTGTATTACTGGGTTTTATGAGTCATCTTACAGAGTGGAATAGAGCAGTTGCCATTGGCTTCAGTGGTGTAGTTCATGTAAAGGAAGATTATAAGTGTTGTCATTTATATACGGTATGAGTGAGAAAAATAGCTCTGATGTTATTTTAAGATGAAGAGGTTTAGAAAGGAGAATTTTCTTTGCAAAAACAGCCTCTGGTGTTGATTTACCCACTTTTTACTAGTTTTTCCTGCCTCTCCTCTATCGCCATCTCTTCTTATTGGAATGTTTTTTAGGAGCTCACTTACTGCCACTGTTTTTCCTTTTGATTTTTTTTTGCCCCTTTACCAGCTTAAAAGATGTATTGAGTAAGTGTTGTATAAATAAGGTGTGTGAGTATGATATATGGTATAAGTATTGATTATTTTCCTGGAAATTGTATTCCTGTGTCTTTCATGACACCAGGTTGTAACCATAGTTCTGGTTGCACGTTTCACTTCTGACATTCTGTCATTTGAATGTGCAATGTTTGCATTAACAGCTGTTTTAGAAGAGCCTGTACATCCTGAAACTCTAATCTGAGATGTGCCCTTTACTTTTACAACTGCTGCTCTACTGAAATTATTTTTCTTTGGTGACGTATTCAAATTTCCTGTTATAATTAAACAAAGGTGCTGATTCCTCCCTTTTGCTAATATTTTAGATTTTCTGCTATAGTGGTAGGTCATGTGGCTTTTCTGATGAGCATTCTTAAGTTGTTTGCAATCATTAATTGTCTCCAAATTAGTTGCAGAGGATTGAACAAACAACTTGATTTCAGAGTTTAACATATCTTTCAGATTACTCTCAAAATTTTGTTTACATTTGATAGTGAGAGTAGCCGTTTGCAACGTGTGGCCTTACAGGAGGAGGACCGAGTGCCTGTTGGAATTCTGTCTGTGATGGGTTACAGTGCTGCCTTGGATCTATCCTTTAATTATTCATTGTCTATGTATCTTGGCAGAACTTAGACTTTTTGTGAATTGTTGAGTTATGTGATGACTCTGGACTTGCATTTAATTAACAGTTGAATATCATTGCAAGGCTATTAGCAAACCACAATTTCAGTGTAATTTTTATTTTTTATGCTTTTAATGAACATTTAACTTAATGCCTTATTATTCTAGAGTGATTGTACTAAGTGCTGTTTCCCACCTCATTATATTCATTGCTAGAATTTTTTAAAACTATTTTTTTCCATAATACACAAGGATCCAGCAAATGATATATTAAACTGTATATATTTTAAATCATATAGCTTATATAAACATTATATATCATATCTAAAATTCTATGATTCTGTGATTCGGTCCTTGCAAAATTAATTTATTAAATGTATTTCTGAAGCATACCTATCAAATCCAAGCCACTGCTGTGGCTTTTTTTCTGTGTCATGCAACTATTTCAGTGTTGTGGCACTGATCTCTGGTTTTCCTCCTCCTTTTTACCTCAATTTTTAGAAAACAGCCAGCTCGTTATGGTGGAGATCAGATTACAGAAAACCAGCAGCAGTTTGAAACAGTGCATAAAAGGTGGTGATAGAAAAGGTGACAGAGGCAGAAACTTTTGGGAGCCAGCGTCTTGAACAGAGGTGCTATTGATTGAATTCTACATACAGAACTTTTAAGCGTTTGCGGTTGGAAGTATTAGAATTTCTTATTAGTGAATTCTGTTCTGTTATCTCCCTTTAATGTTGTCTAGCATATCCCACTGGCAAGAAGGCTGCTTAGTCCTGACAACCAGTAATGTGGCTTTTGTGGAATTCATTAACTTTCAGCAAAGTAACAAGATTGCATTAATAACAAGCTGGGCAAGTTAGACACAAACCCTTAAGAAAGTTTGCTTTAAAGCATTTCAGTAATGCTGTGAAGGCTGTGAGGGACAGTCTATTCTCTATACAAGACACAAAATGAAAAATCAAATTCAAAGTGTTAACAACTTGAAGGTGCTAGATGGAGTGAGCTCTGCATACCCTGCTTGTCACCTGAAGTTTAGAGGTAATGTATGCGTTTGACAACTGATTCTTAGACACAGTGGAGTGCCCACAGCAAGGATAAACTCTATTTACAGACACGGGCTTTTCTCTGTCTTGCCTGAAGCAGAATTTCAAATGAGAAAGCAGCAAAGATGAACATTTCCATTCTTTGATTTAAACTGGAAGATATTTTTCTTTCTTTTGTAATGAGTACAAGGAGCATGGCGACCTTAAAAAAATCATAAAAACTATATAATGTCTGAGGAGAAAAAAAGGAAATGTGGATTAAAAGAGAAAGCATCTAAAGCATGTCACTTAATTGACTTTTGGAAGGTGACCAGGTGTTACAGTAATCAAGATGTTATAAAAAGAGGGGTTTGGTATTTTTCCCAGCTTAGAATTTGTACTCACTCATCTTTCTCCTCCTGTCTAAATGAGTGTTTTAATGATTTCAGGCTTCCCAGGGTGTCTGGCTTCACAGCATGCTGCAATCACCTTGCCTTTGGCCCTAAAGGCTGAGGGAGCCCTCCAAAAATAAATGGGAAAAGCCAGAAGCTGTCTCCTCAGCTTAGCATTTTCTTTTAGTTCTGCGTAACAGGAGAATTTTGTTGGGTTTGGTCTCAGAATGGTCCCTCTCCAGCGAGAGCTTCCTCTGGCAGCCACTGTCTGCTGCCTTCTGCTTCAGAGCATCAGCTGGGACACGAGCACAGCTGTCTCCCTCAGAACTGCCTGCCAATACCTGCTAGAAGAGCTTTTTAATTACTTGTCCTGCATAGTGTTGGCTTTTCAAGCAAACCACAGCGTCAAAAAGTGTTGAGAGCATGGTAATTCTGATAACTATTCTGAAGAAGTAAATATTTGTTTTTTCTTTCATCTTTGTGCTGTACTGTAAAAACAAAGGCTAGTAGTTGGGAAACTCGTAAAACTCTGAAAATGTATAGGCAGATAATAAGTAGAGGTGGTTTTCCTTCTTTCCAAGTATAGATATGCCACTGAAATCACAAGGCTGAGATAAACATATTGTTTGTTTCTATGAAAAGAAATGCTTTGTTGAGTAAGAAAATTACTGGATGGGAAAAATACAGGACTTTGTTACTTCAGGACTATGAAACAGGTATCTGATTAGTGTCACTTTAATTCTGAATATTCGTACTGGATATATTTAAGTTTTTATTTATAGATGTACTTGATTTGTTTTGCCCATACTTCAGTCTGGGTAGCTGGTAGCAGATCTAGAAGGCATTTCAATATGGTAATTCAGTTCTAGAGCTGACCTTGGCAGCATACCAAAGTATGAGTAAATAGTATTTGTATAGGTGTTTGCATATATTTGTTAATCTTTTCTGTTTGAATTTTAAATTATCAATAGGGAGCTGGTTTAATCCTTTAACACTGATATAAAACTGCAGAGTGTATCAGTGCAAAAATGTAATCTCTTATCTTTTTAAAAATCTTTTTATAATTGCATATTTGGGAAGAAGAGGAGATGCTGCCTTTTTTTCTTGGAAATGTGAGATGAGGTTATTGAGATAGTGGTTTTTTGGGGTTTTTTTTGCATATTTCATTGATTTTCCTGGCTTTTAAGAATTGTCAAGGTTTACAATCACAGATGTGACAGTGGGCCAAAAATCTGGTGTACTTTAAAAATGTTATATATACTGTTTTGGCTTTAGCAAATTCTTTAAGTTTGTAATACAAATATTTATATAGAAAAGTTATAAAGCAAATAAGATAAATTTTAGACACTAATTTATAGTTTCCCTGTTACTTCTGGCATCATAAAAAAGTATATGAAGCTTTGCAAAGTAGTGAGATTTTCTAAATGGTTGTATATGAATGCTTGTGTGTAAGAGGTAAAAAAAAATAGCCAAAACTGCTCTGCAAGTCACTAACATAACTGGCACTGTAATTCATATCTTTTCTATTGTAGATTCGTAGTATCTCAAGTTCTATCAAAAAGTGTCTGCAGTAAAATAAGAAAAGTGATTTCTCCAGTTATAACATATTCCAGCCCCCTTACTCTGACTCCCTATATTGTTCTTGATTTCTGGGTCTGCTTTTCTATAGCCATCTGTTCACTTCCCAAAATAGCACTGCTTGTCTCTCGATTGAGAGTTTTCCTCATTATCCATAATACATTTTAACTTCCCAATGAAATTCATTGCAATACTGATTTTTTTAATACATTACTGAATTTTCATACATTAAATATTTTAACACCAACATTGACATTCATAATTATGCCAACATGTTTTGGGATATCGAACATTAGAAATAATTCTTGGTTTTCTGTGTTTTCTGTTTGCTTAATTGTTTTGCATTGTTCTGAGCATTACTTCATTTGGAACTAGTCAAATACTAACTCAAATAAACTAGCAAGCTGAAAAGCAGTATCACACAGTCACACAGTAGGTAATTCCAGATTAATCGTATGTTTGCTGAGATTCGAGGCTCTGTGTGTTGCTTTGTTAACTGGCTGCTGATGGGCTAGAATGGGTAAGAGCCTTATCTTCGTAAGGGCACTAATTTGCCTATCCTCTCTCCAACCATTGATTTTCCCATGCTTTCTATCTTACTATCTTTGATGTCTCTAATTTTTTGTAATGACCGATGAGCTTTGACATCTCTAATTTTGTAAAATTCACTTGAAGTTGGTCATCAGGTTAAAAACAGTATTTGAAAGAAAACCTGAGGGAAGGGGAAAAGGGAGATGGGCACAGTGAGATGAATGGACAACATTTAAGTAACTTCCATAGGAAAAAGCAGGAATCTTTACTGAAGAATTTAAAAGTTTAAAAAATGTTGTGTTTAGTATGTCTGGCAGTCAGAGACTTCCTGTCACAGAAATCCTGAAAGCTTTATGCACTACTAAAATTTATAAATGTTGGTGCTTTTACAAGTTTAGTTGCTTACCTGCTCATGGAACAGTTCTTTGGAGGAGCAGAATGGCTTTTCTCACTGAAGTGGTGTCGTTGCAAATGTGGTCTTTAGCTGTTCAGTAGTGATTATGTTGAAAGTTTTAACTAAGGTGCTAGTATAATTTTTTTTTTTTATATAGAAGCTTAGGAATATTTTCTTTCTAAATTTAAAGGTGATTGTCTCAGTGTCTTAAAAGAATTAGGTCTCTCCACACAAATCTTCATAGTGTAGTTTGGGGTTTTTTTTCTTTCATTACTATTTTCTTTGTTTTCCTCAAACCTGTATTCCTGAAGACTAGAGGAAAAATCCCAATTTTAGCCCAGAACTTCACGGGAAGACAAAAAGCAGCATTCTGTACTACTGCTGTTCAAATGTATGTTTTTTTCTTTTATTTTTTTTTTTCTCCCTTTCAGTTGTGATGCTAGCTTATCTGGTTAGATGGAATTTCATAGACCTTCCATGCCAGAATAGGTAAGAGCTAATTTGGGGGAAAAATATGAAGTTGTTCAGATTTCAAATGTTTCAAGACAAAATGAGAAAGCAGGAAGGATTTAGTTGCTCATAACTGCATTACAGAAATTCTGCAGGGAGTTCTGTTGACTCCCATGAATTCATTCAAATGTTGGTCTTGAGAACTAATGAGCAGTGTCTTGTATATAAGCATGCCCTAAAAAAATGTGTCAGCCAGAATAACTGGCTACAAGTGATGCTGCTCACAGTGTCACAGAAAGGTTGAGGTTGGAAGGGACCTCTGGAAGTCATCTTGTCCAGGTCCTCTGTTCCCTGACTCATCTCCCTCAGATGCCAGGACCACCATGTTCTGTGCTACTCCATCTTTGATGAGTGGCACCATGAGACAATTGCATGTGAGGTGGCCTGTAGAGCAGTGAGACAGTGTCTCTTCAGGGATATTCTGGAATCTAGCAAAATTTGAAGAGAGCTTTGGTATTTGTATGCAATTCTGAAATCTTAAAATCTTATAGCTGATTCTAAGAAGATACCAGCAGACTTAAAAATGCTTCCATTAGGATAATATTTAACTAGTAGAAACTGAGATGCAGCTTTCACATGGGGCAGATTATTTTAAAGCCTCGTCCTGCACCTTTTTTCTCCATTGTCTTGCACGATCTGCTGCCGGAAATGGGGTTTTGCCTGGATAGGTGACCAGTGTGAGCCACCATGGTAATGTTTTTATGAATCTGCAAACTTCAGAATTGATACAATTTTCTGTGTGCTCATGCACAGTTAAAGCAATTAGAGGTTTTACTGTTGAGAAAGGAGGAACAGCTCAGCTGAGACGGTTGTAGCCTACCACCCTCTCAGTCCCCAGTACTATTCATCATCCTTTTTGAATCTAGACATTTGTACGTTCTCAGTGCAATGCTGTCTTCTCTTTGGTGCTTCATCAGCTATGCTACGTGTATCAGCTGATGGCCTTGCCCATCAGCTATCCGTGCCTTACCGACTTCCAGAGCAGGGAATCCCATGACTCCTCATGGTTTAGGGTGTTGCAAGTAGGCTTCAGCAGAAAACACAAAATATGTCAAAATATTGACCGTAAAGCGATACAATGCGCATCTTTGTTGCTGACATCATTGTTTTCGTAGTGAGAAAGCCTCACAGTGCCAGCTGACTGTGGTGTGTTGATGTGTTTAGAGCTGTTCTGCACTGTGAAGAGCAGAAATAATACCTTTCTGCCTAGTGAAAGGTTCGGAAATTAAACAGCAATGCCACAAAGTGCCATTTCCTTGCAACAAAAATAATTTCAAATGTTTTAACATCTTTGCAAGCTACAGAGTAGCAAAAGGGTGTTTGCTCTGCTGTGCAGGAAGAGTTTAGGTGCTCCTTTAAAACATTTGCCAATCCGACTACCTCTTCAGGGGAGAGCGTTTCATAGCCAGACTTAGCTCTTCTTGCCTTGAAGCCAGGACACAAAACTGAACAGGTGAACTAAAGACAAGACCTCCAAGCTGGTGATAATGGGAAATGAGAAGCCTCAAATGAAATTCATAGATACCGGTTTCATTTTTCTCCATAGATGCCTTTGAAATGCTTAAAATGTGAGGGAGAAAATGCAGTAGATGACACAAAATGGCGGGGAAGGCCTGCATAATGAACACAGAGTGTTCAAGAGGAGAGTTGCTTGCTTTATTATCAAGATCTTTAATTACTTTTTCAGTAGAAAAGTCTGAAAAATGAAAATATTTTGGTGTTTGAAAGTCTTTCCAGTGATGGGCAATACAGTCACTAGAGAATTCTCAACAGAGCTGAACTTTGTTGCCCTATACAAGAGTTTTTGACCAGTAGTTATTTTAAATAGATGCACTGACTAAGGTGCTTCAGAAAACATTGTATCCCATTTGTGGTAAAGTACATCAAGGATGTTTTCTTATGTATTCTGATAGAATTTATAGGATCTTAATTTAAGTGGCAGTTTGCCATTCACCTGTTTTTAACATCTGGCAGTATTTCCATGTTTTCATTCTGTAGGCCTTCCTGTGTGGTTTGTGACACTGCAGCGCTATGAAACGTGATGATTGCCTAAAAAGAACAACCTGAAAGGAAGGCAGTGCTTCTGCCGGCACTTCTAAAGGCAGGTTTCACAAATTATTTTAATAGGACAGTAGTATGAGTTTTCAGCTCGCTACTTCTTTTGCAAAAGGTAACTAGAGGCTACTGTTGTTAATGGCACTTAATGGCTGCCTTCTCTCTGTTTTGTAAGCCAAGTTTTTGCATTAAAACCACAGGAAGTAAAATTTTAAAATACAAAACAGGAGCCTTTTTATAGAATCACAGAATAATTTAGGGGGGAAGGGGAGCTGTGAATGTCAACTAGACAACCAAGTCTAATAAGATCAGCTTGTTCAGAGAGACCTACAGAGTCTTGAACACCGCCAGCGACGGGGAGTTCACAACCTTGCTAAGCAACATTTTCCAGTATTTGACTGAAATAAATTTTATATATATAAAAAAATACATTTTTATAGATATGTAGAAATATAATATGTAATTTATATCCTTAAATATAAACAATTTATACACATATATACAACGTGTATATATAGTTGATTTGTGTGTATACAATATAACTTCATAGAAAAAAGGATAGAAAGCAAAGATCTTTGTTTAGAAAAGTCAGTGTAGTTGCGGAAAAAGTTAAATTTGGATTTATTTATAACTGTGAGGTATAATCACTATTTTAGGATTTCTGCAGTCAACAGTACCAAAAAAAATTTTTCCCCAGTGATGAGAAGTATTAATTGTTACTTGATGAATGAGAGGAGAATGACAGTAATTCACAAAAATTCAGCACAATTGATTCACAATATCTGTTATGATTTCTTAATATTCTTCTGTAAGTACACAGAAGTCAATAGTGGAATTCAGGAAATGTGTATACCAAACATGCATATCAAACATGCATATCTATACATTTTAAGATGACTTTTTTTAATGAGTACTCACTTCAAGGAGAGGAATTCCAGTATGAATGGGTAAATTGTGGGATGCATTCAGTTTCCCATTCACTCAACAGCTCATTTAAAAGGGAACTTATTAATATTGCAGATATCAGAATATGTTGTATATATAAAAAGTTTGGCAGAAAGGTGTTTTCCTTCTTTCTCAATTGAAATAACATTGATACCCATTCCCTTTTTTTTAAACTTCAAGTGGCTGGTTTAAAACACCACAGCTCAGGGGCTTCAGTAAGAACAAAAGTCATTCTATAATGACAGAAGAGACACCAAACTTTTCAATGGCATGAACAATTTGCGTCTATTTTTCTTAGCCAGCTTTGAGCTGTGAGAATCGCTAATGGTGCAGTTAATGATGATAATAATAACAATCATATCGTTCTCATCCTCCTCCTCATTGTTGATCAAGCAGGGAGGACTCAGAATAAATAAGAAAAACCAGTATACATGTATGACTTGGAGTTTCAGGATGGCCTCGAGAACGTGTTATTCTTGAAAGGGCTATAAAAGTGGCAAGAAATGAGCCCAGACTATGGATCATAACCTGTTTATCTTTCCTAACTGAGGTAGTCACACACACACTGTCGAGCCTGAGGATGTATGTCTGAGCCTGTAATGGCAGTGCTGTAGTGTGCCAGCAGGCAGAGACACCAAATCTGGTAAGTCAGGCAGGAGGGGGCTGTGATTGCTGGGGCGTATTGTCTCTGCAGGCTCTGTTGACGGGAAGCTCCTAATATTCTGCTGCTGCTCTTTGTCTCATTTCCAGGACTGTTGCCTTGGCTGGGCATGTAGGACAGAAGCTGGTGAGGGGGAACCCTTGGCAGGATGCTCCACGTTGCCATGTTACAAATGTGGCAACTGCTGGGTTTCTTTTGAGCTGCAAGAAATTTAAATGGAGAAGAGCATGTGTTCACATGGGGTGTCATTCTCCTACAGATGCCAGAATGTCTTGGTATGGTCCTGACAGCTGATTGATTGATTTGATTCGATTCATTGCCTGTATAAGCAAACATATGAGAGATGACAGGCTGTATAGGCTTTAAAGACTTCTCCCATTTTGTTGCTTGCTGTAGGCTTGGAGTTAAATATTGTTGAAGATCTGGAATTGACCAAGAGAGGAACTTAATTGTTAAGAGTAAGCAGTCAAATATCAGCATGACAAGATTATCTCCAGAGGATGTAATTTTTTTTTCTGTTTGGGGGAAAAACAGTGTTGGATTTTTTCATCTTACACAAACAGGGACAGTAGTAAGACAACAAAATTTGAACACTGCAAAGGTGTTTAGGAATAGAAATGACTGTGAGTCCCTAAAAGGAGACAAAATAAGTTAGGTAGATGAGTAATGTGATTATGACAAAAATCATGTTTAGGTAGCTAAAACAAACAGGAGAAATAATCTACTTACCACATTAGTGATTCTAATTTCATTGTAACTAATAAGAAATGCAATTTTGAGCATGGCTGAAATACAGTAGCTCGAAAAGCATACAGTACAAATAGAAAGTTAGGAGTGAACATGCGTAAAAGCATGGAAGAACATTCATCAGACTAGAGTTCTCTGGGCTCTTGTCAGATGAGGGTTGTACAGGGCTATAAAGCCCTCTTGTTTACTGTCTCATGCATTGGGCTGAAGACCTACAATTAAAGTAAACAAATTTTAAACTAATAAAATATCTTCTATGATATTAATGATTTATCTGTCAAAATTGTTGTTTTATAGTATCTGACTGCAAGAGCATAGTGAAATTCCAGAAGGGGAATAGACAGTAAACTGAAATAACCCTTGTATTTTCACTCCGTAATCAGGAACTGAAGTTAGGGACTGGCAATCAGGACTCCATAAAGAGCCTTGAATGTTGCAACTCAGTAAGTAAATATAAACAAAGGCACACAATTATAAAGCTTATTCCTGTTATAATTTCTTTGTATATTTTTAGACTCCATCTTTTTCTTTTTTATGTGTCACGTTTGGTGGAGTGCATATTTCAAATGGTATATGAAGCATGGCTAGTAGTACTCTGGAATCATTTGCGATTGTAATTTTAATAGTTGAATGAGTGAGTGATGGGTGGTAAAGCTATAAGTGCTTAGCTTTTTAACTGATTTTTCAGGTTTCTCGCAGCTCACCAATAAATGGCTCAGTTCCAACTATTTAAAGTTTTTTCAGGATCCTCCCAGTTGAAAGAAATGACAAGAGATATTGGGTCATGTTTTCAAAATTTTTTCATAACTGTTAGGAATAGACACATGGAAACAAATAATGGGACGAAGGAGTCAATGTCAGTTCTAGATACCAGTTCAGTGAAAAATGGTCTCCTCCAGAGCTGTATAGAATAGGCACAGCTTATACACGTTATGTTAGAATAAATGAATCATTGGGAAAAACTTAAAAATCTTTCATTTTCTTTGAGTTACAGATTGGAAAGAATTTTAAGGAATAAATCTTTGTTTCTGTTAGAATTCTTCCATAAAATATAGGCTTTCTGATGAGACATCCTCCCCTTCTGTGGCACGTAAGTGGAACTTGCCTCACTGAGATTTATACCACTGCTACCAGTAGAGACAGAAGTGAACTCACTGTAAACAGTAGTGAAAGTCATGTTTTTTAGAACTTGCACTTTTCCTCTGTAGGAATTGATATCAGGGATGGATATAGCTGGATCTCTTACCTGCTCTAGGATGGCAGTTCAGCGTTCTGTAAAGACCTGTGGTACATTTCCATGCCATTGTGAGGAAACGGATCGTCCCACCGCTCGTGATAACTGCGGAGCCCTGGGAAGCCAGCAAAACTCTGAAATGGCGTGACTAGGTCAGCTTTGTGTGAATGTGACTATATTCCTTCCAAGAGTTTGAGGGTACTTAGGTTGCCTTTACCCCACTGCAAATCTGGCTGATAAACCCTGCCATGGCTTAGTTGGCACCGTGTGCAGTTAGCTTAGGTGTATCTGTCTTGGCGTTTCCTAACCTATAGTGTCATTAGAGACTATAAAGTCAGTGAAGGTTCATCAGGATTTAAAATATGTGCCTCAGTGCTAGTCCTGCTGTATCTAAGCTGGCGCCGCTGGTGCTAATGTGGTCTCTGCCTTATGTTACGTGTTTAGCAGGGCTCATGAGTTCAAACTGAGCTCTTGCCAAATAGATTAAGTAAGTCCATGTGCAGTGCTGCATCTGGGCAAGTAAGACCTACAAGAAACAGTGTGCAATAGCCTGGGTTGAACGCAGTAAACCCAAATGGGCTGTGTCATTTGGTGTGTTACACTGCACGCTCAGTAATAATTGTCTGCCAAGGTTTTTTCCTCTATTATCTGATGTAATCTTTTACTTTTGGTAATGGAAAGTTCGTTGTAAAAATAAAACTTTTTAAGCAAGCTGTAGGATTTATCTTAATGCACTTTGCTTTTCTTGGTGACTTCTGCTGGTGTTTTTATTTGTTTTTTTTTCTAGTTAGTTTGAAAATTTCTCCTTAAAGTATTTCTATTTCTGAACTGTATTTTATACTACTATTTATTTTTAAGGAGGCTTAAGAGTACTAGTACAAAGAAGATGTCTAAGGAAAATACTCATGTTTTGGACAAAGAGGAAATGTCCTATTTTTAAAGTTCAATGAAGGCACACTTGCTAAAAATGTTTTTTCCCACTTACATAAAGACTTTTGCCTAAGCTCTTAAGAATTTACATTCAGTGAATTGAAATTTGTAAGCATATGGATATAATTTACTTCATAAAAACTAGATTTGGGGAAAAGTTGCTAATGTAAAATAGTTAAGTGCTGTTTAGACGCTAATGTGTTTATATTAAATATATGTGTGTTTTCGTCAAATTTTATTTTAACTCATATCCTCATTTTACATTATTAAATTATACTGATTTGTTTAAAAATTTAATCTTCTAATGATTAAATAGAATAGTTTAAAGATTCCTTTGTTTTAATGGACATCCTTATATCCAGTAAAGTAGATAACTACAACTGAATTTCAATCGCAGCATCTTTTTATCATCTCTGCTACCAGAAGAAAATAATGCCTTTTTGTAGCTCAGTAAGGTGCTTGCGGGGCCTTGATTCAGAGCTTTTGCATACAGAGCTCTGCTAAATCAAATTTGTTTTGTACTTGCTTACAGGAGACTCTTCTTTCCTGAGTGGTTCGTTAGGCGTGCAAACCAAAAAGGGCAGGCACACCAGACTGAGCCCATGTGTTAATTTTGTTTAGAAAAGAAAGGAGGGAATGTCTTCAAGTCCTTGCCTATAGTGGAGTTGTTTGTCCACAGTGTGTATTTATGTCCTGGTTTATGTGCTGACTGGCATTATTTTGCGATGATTACACCTTCAGCCTTTGAAATCTTACAGCTGCATATGAGTTAACACTCTTCATTTAGGCTGCAGTTGCACTTGGGATTTCTGCAGTGTTATTAGCTCCTTAACACATTTAGTATTGTCGGCTCTGCTTCCTCCTCGTTTCTGTTAATCTCCGTTTGTGTCACTCCCCTGGTCCAGTGCTGTGGATAAGCTTTATTTGCTTTCACTTGAATTCAGAAGATGAACCCAAAATAGTAAGCCATTTGGCTTTGTGGTCTGATCCTATATCTCCTCCAGCTCCGTGCCTTGTCTTTGTGTTTCTCTTGCCCCTTCCTGTAATCTAAAATTCATACTGGCCTTCCTTGGAATTCCCATAGTGTGTGGTTGTAGGTCTGGATTCAGGGAAGGCAACTTCTCAAACCATAGATGCGATGAGTAGAGGAATCCTCAAGTTTGGAGTTGTCGCCTTCTGCTATGATATATCAAGTATTTTGGGTATTTTGAGTGCTGGACGATGACCTGAGTAACAGCAAACAAAGTAACACTTTTTTTCCTGTCCTTTTGTACTATGTGTTTTTGAGGTGGTTTCTTTTAATAGAGTTCGACAGACTATGTTGAACTGTGCAGAAAATACCTCAAGTTCCTTGAGATACCCGATTTCTGATGTCTGGGGCTGTATGAGACGTGAGCAGAAGGAAGACGGGACGCTGAGGCCTTGCGGCCTGTAGGCTGGTCCTGGAAGTTTTTCTAAGTATCATCAGGTCTGTATGCATTTAGCTGTGCAGCAATGCAGAGAGGTGTTGCTACATGCCATAAAGTGAAGTGTGGTTTCTTAAATCCTGTCATTAATTGATCGTGCATACTTGGGCTTCACAAGTCCATAATAAGACATTTGTTTTTATAGGGGCAGAGGAAGTGGAGGGGTCACTGAAGGGGTTTGCATAAGACATGCAATGTGTATAGATAGAAAGTGTCATTAGGAAAGTGGAGTATGTTTTTTTCTTGTGATGCTTGTCTTTCTTAATTAAGCTGGCAGATAAGATGTGGAATGTGTTAGCATCTAGCATAGGCATACTTTATCATATTTAAAAGTGCATCTAGCTGAGATTGATTGTAGACTTGATTAGCGTACATTGCAACCAAGAATCCATGTAAGCTGTTAAACCAGGCCTGTGTAAAATGCTGTCGCTGTCAATTGCTTCAGATGGTGTTAGCTAAGAAATTAAATATATTCTCTTTCTGAACTAAATAAAATGCAAGAAAACTGGGATTTAGGGATAAGAATATTGTTTTTTCAGAAGAATAGAAAAAACTCTCAGACATTCCCTAAAGAAATAAGCAAAGCTGAGAATCAAGACCTTGTAGAGACTGTCCTTTAAAGGAATGGTTCTTCGTATCTGCTGTAAGTACAGCTGTCCTAATCTGTGACAGAACTAAAAATTTCAAAGTCTAAAAGGAGGTATTGCTCTTCAAAAGTACTTAACTTTTTTGTTGTTGTTTTAACTCTTCTCTTCCCCTCTCTCAGGTGTGCTTACCGTCTACCCTTTTCTTTCCCATCCTAGAATTTTTTACAGTTTTACACTAAAAGGAGGTACAACAAAAACTAGTTATTGGAAATACCCGATAGGATACAACAAACCAAAGGAAACATTCCATCAAACATTTAGTATTTGTAGCTTTAAGGAATTAGGGTTTTTTTTTGTATCAGATACAAACAATTAGAAGTATTGACAATGCTACATCTCCAAAGATTTGAATGTCTTTAATGGCTTTGTATTTTTCATCTGAAGTTCACCTGATCACTGCAGTGATCACACTGACAGTGTGATTGAATTGCAACTCAAGCTTGTTAGAATATTAGATTAAAACTCAGTACAGAATTTATAGCCTAAGGCCACACAAATATTGTAAAATTTAAATGATAAATCACTTGAAAGAGGCAGAACCCTCTAGACTAATGGATACACAGGAAAAATGGCTCATTTAATTGCTGTTAGAAACTGTGAGAAACCTTTGGGGGTTTAGAATTTCATAGCCTTCAGAGAAGCTCTAATATAAATTTTACAGCGTTAGCAACTGTAGCACAGAAGGCCTCCTGTTTTTTAAGAACAATTCCTGTGTCATTTAATCTGTTCTTAAATCTGTTGAGAACCAGCCTGTGCACTTTCCTTGCCCTCACTGTTCTTACAGAAAGATGATTTGTGAGTTTTCACCCCTCTAGCTCTTGGAAAGTTTGTTCTCTATTTCTTATGGTTTTCTCACAGTTATTTTTCTTGTGCAGCACTATTCTTCATCTATTCTCCCTCTGATGTTTGTTTTGGTGGTGTATTTATAAAAACACGTGAGTAGTAACCATCTGATGGTTTCTTTTTGCTCAGTTAATCAAGAGAGCTCTTTTCACCTCCTCTGAGATGTCTTACTTTTCTTTAGCACTACAATTAGCCCCCTTTGCATATGGTTTACCGGTGGTATTACTGCTTCCCTGTGTTTTCTAGAAAAAAGTCATAGATTCACGTCTAACTTGTATTTCTGGCTTATGATCACCCCATTTTTCACTAGGTCACCTTGATGTTTCTCACCCAGAGAGAAGGGTGATTACAGTAGATTTTATCTACTGTAAAATCTACTGGTTTTACAGTATATTAGCGTATTTTTTTGTAGTAGTAGTACTTTGTCAGTCTTCTGGCACTTCGTAGCGCTTCATCTGAAGAAAACTTGCTTTGCAAGAAAACTTGCTTTGCTCTGAGATCCAGTAAAGCACAGTTTGAAGAGCTTGCTATGGGATGGTCTTAAATGTGGATGCTAAATTTTGTTGTCTTGAAAAAATATACTTAGAATTTCCCTATATTTTATTGTATGACAAAAACTGTGCAAAAAACAAAGCACATGACAGAAACATTCATCAGGTGCAAGGGGCAGATGTATACAGGGAGTCAAAATAATCACTGCAGTCCTGTCTTTAAGATCTATGAAATTGCAATTGATAGATTGTCTGCTGTGTCGACCTTTACCCGGTCAGAGGAAATAGGGACAAATACATTGTACTGGTGGTTATTGATGTGGCAGAGAAAGCCTCTTTCTCACCCACCCAGAAGAAGCGAGCTATGGGATTTTGGTGAATTGAAATGATCAGAATAAAATAAATGTGTTCTTGCTCTTGTCTGCTGAGAACTTCTATTTGGGGAGTGAATTGAAACTGAATAAATACATGAATTGAAACTACAGCTGGTCTTGCTACTGCAATGAGTTCTGAATGCCCAATGAATATAAATTTTAGTAAGTAAGTTGAAGTTACTGGTTTGCTTTTTTACTGCAAACAGGTTAATCTTGACAGTGTCCTTTCTTTGATCTGCAGGCTTTGGCTGACAGCTTGTAGAAGCAGACTTTGTCTTCCTTTGTTTTCCTATCACATTTTCACATTCCTTCTTACAATAAACATTTCCACCAGTTCATACATTCTGTAACTTGTTCCAAGCTGCTGTACCTTGACCTCCGTATTTCTGGTGACAAACTTTTCAAACATGAAAGGGAAAATGAGCTCTAACGGCAATGAGATCAGGACCTTCTCAGCTACTTTGACTTCTCTGGAACTGTTCCTGTTCATGATTCGTTCTTCGGCAGTAGAAATTAAGTGGTTATGTAAATGGAAAGGATACAACACAGATTTAAAAAGGCCCTGCTTACTCTTGGAATGCAGTAATTTGTCCTCATGGGGTAAAAAAATAGTTTACATCTGGGCTTATACAGAGTATTAACCATCTCTGATACTGCATATGCTGTACACCTTAGTTTCAGCAACACAGTGTTTTGAATTTGCTACTATTATTTATCACTAATTTAATTAGTTTTATACATAAAAAAGAAAAAAATACAATCCATATAAAAGAGAGATACCTTTCTTCATGTGACTATTTCAGATCTTTTAATGTTTCATTTAAATAAGATGTTTTGTTACCTTTTTTTTGGGTCATAGCTCTCAGGTCGGAATATGTGAACCTGTGGAGGGGGTAGTATATTTTCTGTCACGTGGCCATGCTCACACCTAAGCAAATCTTTTGAGTGCTGTTTATTTGTATGCTCTAAATACTGCCATGCTTTCATGCAGTTTTAATTTTTTTTTCCACTGTGACATTTTTGCCTAGATACTGCACAACCTGCTATTAGTAACTGTGTTAAGGTGGTGCTGCAACTACTTTTGTTGTAAAATAGTTGTGGGTTAAAACTGAAAATGTTGCCATTTTATTATTTCATTCTCCTATGTTCATTATTAGCAGAATGAAGTTTAAAATAGAAATGAAAAAGGAAGGAAACTTGAAATGTGGGGTGCATTGATACCTGGCAATTTTGAAAATGGCTTTTTGATTAACTGCCATGGGTTTACGTGATCAAAAGATAAGACAACATCGTCCTTCAGTCTTTCCATTGGTCTTTCAGGTCTCCCCTTTTAAACACGTTTAACCTAGGCATGAAAAAATAGCAATAACAGGATAACAGAAAGCTAACAGTGGTGTGCCAAAAAGGATACTGTTATCTATAAATTAAGTTAAAATTAGTGGCCAGGCAAAGAGGAAACTCAGATTTTTACCCCCAAGAGAAGACAGATTGGTATCGACGGGTGCTTTCGCATGCATGGCTTTGTATTAGCTTTAACTCTTTTCCTTGTGTTGGTCTCAAAGGGAATCTGGATTTGTTATGGAGATAGTGAATGGTATTTAAGCAACAAAGATCACAAGTTTTCAGGAACCCAGCATGCATGATTTCTGCTAGTCACAGATGACGTACTTTCTTAGCAGTTATGAACACTTGCAATTTTCATGCAGACTACTAGTTCTTTTTGTTCTGTAAGTATGTCAGAGATTTGTGTGCAGATATGCAAATAGCAGAAGTGCATCTCATAATTAATTTACTGTCTTCTGGAATAGACCTGATGAAGGTGCTACAAGACTTCTGTAATATGCTGTCTGTTTTATGGATGTTTTCTGGTTGATATGCAGTCACTTGAAAAATACAGCAGTAGCAGAGAAAAGAGGCAGGATATTTATCTCTGAAGTTACTGTTCGTGGGACAGTAACCAAATAAAGGCAAAATACCTTAAAATCATTTTAATACTAAGAGAATCAGTCTTTACATTCTGGTACTATCCCATTCCTTTGCCTTCTCTAAAGTATGCCTATTGGACAGGTGTTCTGTGTCTGCAGGATAAAAGACTTTTGAAGAGAGATGTTTTGAGATCTGAGGAAAAAGTTCTGTTACTTTCTTATATCCTAAAAGATAAGCTTCCTTAGCAGTGTTTGTTATGTCTTGATATCAACAATGTGCACAATTACAATAGGTAAAAGTGGGTGTTTGCTGCAATGTGTATAAGTTTGGGCCTATAAAAACAAAATACTTGAATCCTGCTACATTGGCATGCAGTGCATGGAACAGAGCCACCTGAATCTGAAATGAGAATAACGCTACTGCAAGCAAAAGCAGACTAGAATACAGCACTGTGTCAGATCCCTACTTTCCAGAGCATCCCAAGTGTATTAAGTATTTTTTGTATTTATTAGCTGCTGAATGAATCTGCTATAAAAACCTAAACGTATGAATGATCCTATAAAAAGAGAGGTAAGGAGGAGAGATCTGCCATGGAAAGCATGCTGGAAATGCTACAGACAGATGAAGAAGTTTAGAGAAAAAGAACTGATCTCATGAGATGTTACCACTAAAAGACAAAAATGTAAGAAATTGTTATCTTGTACTTCAGTGCATGTTGTTTCATGTTGTAGTAGTCCATGTATTTTTGAACTAATAGTGCATCACACTTATCAATGACTATCTTTGAGTTCAGCATTTTGGTTGTTAGGATGGTTTTTATCAATAGTTAATCACAACTAACCTCAAAGCAGTTCTGAATTCTGAGAACCAGAAGGGAAATCTGGCAGGTAATAGTAGTTTACAGTTTTCTGAACTTGCGTATTTTGATACTGGGAAGATAAACGTTATTATTCATTTTTCTTAACCAAACTATGTAAAGCCCTTCATTTTTTGAGGGTAACAATTGCATTTTTTCTAAAGCATATGATATGAAAATGATGACTAACAGTTGCAGAATTGGAAGTGCTTTGATTTGAAGAGGATTTTGGTTTACTGGGAATACGCTGTGAGATAAGAGGTTAAGTGACAGTTTTAAAGGGCTATATAGGTTTCAAGTTGTAGGACCTATTATTTTTTTTTTTAAAAGGGTTAGATTCACAACAGATTATATCCTGCCTCTACTTGAAGAAAAAATTAGTTTACCTTCAGAATTGAAGAACTTCTGCTTTTCATTTTGGAAATCAACAGGCTTAATAATCCATTTTCCTTCAGTATGGTCTCATTTAACGCTCTGCTAAAGCAAAGGGAAAAAAAATCCGCATGGACAGATCTAGAAGTTCACAAATGCCAAGTGGGAAGGCTTCACAACGGCTGTAAACTGGATGTTTGCACATTGGAGTGTGAATGCTGATTTTAACCTTTTCATAAGGAATTTTGTATGCTGTGTAGTTGACAAGTGAGAACTATATTCCCTCACTGGCGTCCCATCTCTGTTATTTCCTAGGCATAAGACTAGACGGGGGTCAGAAGCACAACGTCAATAACAGATACCAGGAGCTGAAAGTAAGAAGGTTGAGAGAATTGGAGCTATTGCTAAAACCTCTTCGCTTTTGATACGTGTAACAGCTTACTTTGAAGTCAAACTCTTTCATGGATGTTTAGGGATTTCTCCTTAGTGTGATGTTTTTCAGACTATGTGTTTCTGTGGTAGGAGTGGGTTCAGTCTATGCCAGTGAAATTTGTGCCGCTATTTAATTTCTTTAAAAAATATTTTTAGTACCATGGAGCAAATGTGTTTTAGGGACTGTTTTGCGATTCTCCTTGTCTGTAAGGAAGTATATGTGGGGGATGTAATACAGATCAGAGGCTCAGCCACTTAGTGTATACATAGAGGGGAGCGGCTAATTCTGTATCTCTTCAAAAATCATGCACTCAACACTTTAAAATACTTACTATTATAAATGTAGGGGGGGTTAAAATTTTTTTTGAAACAAAACAATAAAATCCTGCATGGGGAGTGTGTTTGTACAGGTGTCCTATACAAAAGTCTCCTTTGGTTGTACTTTAAAAACAAGAAGTTAGGAAAGGCCTTTGTATGTGTAGCACAATTTGTGGCTGTGATGCAAAGTTCTCTTCTGCCTTTTCTTCCCTCAAACCTTAAAGCACCATCGATCATCCTGATCTTTCTGCCATACCATCAAACATGGTTTCACCCTATGTCCTGTTTGGAATAAATAGTTTGCATTTCAATCAGAGTATACCATTTTTAAAAATACATGCAATTTTGATTTACAGCTTTCTAAGCCATGAGAAATGTACTACCTACTCTGATTGTTTCCATCCCATCTTTATTGCTCAACATTTGTTTTCTTTCCTATGTTAGAGTTTGCAAGGATGTGGGGGGAGTGTGGCTGTGCTCGTATGCGGGTCGGTAAAGTGTGCCGAAGTCTTCCTGTAAGAGGTCTTTTTCCAGCCCATTCCACTGAATTATTTCTTCTCACTGGAATCTCTCCTGTTGCTATCAATGCTAGTAATTTAGTTGGCAATTATAGTCAAATGTTAGTTATCAGAAATGTGATTTTGGCGAATGTTAACTGAACTGTTGGAATTCTTGGTTGTTAAAACTGGGTTTGAAATTTTTCACATCTATCTGAGGCATCTTTTTTCTGAATCTGGCTAGACCAGTAACCTAAGAAGAGGCTTGCTTGCAAATTTGCAGCTTCCCAGCATTTGTAGGTATTTCAATGTTGTTGAGTTAGTCTTTTTAGCAAAAGCTTGTATTGCCTGGCTCTGCTAATGAGAGGGAAGGCTTGCAGTTTTCAGCTTCATTCATTAAAAGGGTATTACAATATTAGACTTACGTTAAGACAAGTGAGGCAATGACAGTCTCTGGCATATATAGACTTTCATTTTAAATGTTAACTTCAAACACATTTTGTTTTATAAGCTTTGAGTTACAGACAAACAATGGTTAGTTTTACTGATAAGATAATTTTATGTTGTTGTTTTTAATTTTCCCTTTAAAAAAGTGTAAGAACAGTCACAATAGTTTCCTCAATTATAATTGTGATTACTTTGGATGAGGAGATTGGAGAAGATAGCAGAAAAATACAGCATGTTTAGATTAAATGTTTAATGCTTAATAAATATTTGACATGTCAGTAGTGAAAAAACCATCATTATCAACCATCTTTTTAATTCATGATGTATAGTGTTGGCATAGGAGATACGTTGATACATCACTAGTGTAGGATTTATGAAAAGATAGTATGTGAAACGTTCTGTTTACTGTTTTCTTGCCAACTTTGACAAAAGGCAAATGCAAACTATCAAATATCAACTTAGCTGGGATTTTTTTCTTCTGTAAAATTTAGAGTGTAGGTTGTTTGCAAGTCTGCTGATTTGGGAATTAATCCTTTAACTCAGGAGTTAAGAGACTTTGTAAATTCAAGGGTCTTGGCTTCAGTGCAGTAGATAGGCATGGAAACGAAAAAAATCTGAAGGCTCAGGCTGTTGAAGGTGATCTTCCCCTGGCGAGGTAGAGGTAGCTCTTTCAAACTCAGTACAGGTAACTTTCAATTTAGTATGGAGACAATGATTAAACTGTCTCAGGAGGAACAAGCCAGGAGTTCTGGCCTTTGGTAGCACAAGTTGCTGCTCTTTAATCTGAAGATCTCTGGCAGTTACCTCAAAGATAAGAGTCTTGTGATACACCGCCTGGCTTTCAGGGGTTGTGTGTGAGTGAAAACTGTCAGGTAGCATTTTCAGAGACGGCAAGCAAGAGAAGCTTGGGATATCAACTGGTTATTACAGTGTCGAGGTAAACTTCTTAATGTTATCAACACTTAACAAATACTGCTGCAGTTGTCGTATACTATTCACTGTCAGGCTCTGTGTGAGAGCCAGGGCCAGTACCTGTTCCGTCAGCTACCCCAGCTCCTTCTGCGACCCCTTCTTCCAGTTCTTGTCTTTCCCAGCAGACTAACTGGCTTCACGCTTGTGAGATGCGTTGGCAATGAGGGGTACTAGTAAAAACATTTTGCAGTTTTGCAGTGTGTTAGATAGGTCTGTCACAGTATGTATCGTAATCTGTGAAAATAACATATTTTGGGAATGATTTGCATTTTTTCGATGCTGGTGATGCACATGAATACTTATAGATGTAAGTTAAAAAGAATATCTTTCATTTAGAGGGAAAAAAGTAGGAATACTTGCTTTTGCAGATGATTTTAAACGCATCCCCTTTCACCAAATGAGAGACTGTGTTCTGTGTTGGAAGATGAGCAGTAATGTGTTTCTTCAGAAGCTCTCTTATGTCTGGCACATTACCTTGCTAGTCATGGCAAATTGATCCTTACACTGATTTTGCCGTATCACAGCCTCTGTATCCTTCAGAAAGTTTGCTGTAGTCAGAAATAACTGTAATTCCTTTGAACTGATGATGACTTTTTAAAAGCATTTGTGCCTCTACTTTTTATCTTCCTTTCAAATTGACTGTGGTGTTTAAGAGAAATGAGCCTGCTTGTGGGAATGGGGTGCGTATGCTGAGAGAATTAGCCAAGGGAACAGATTTGGAGTTTCTGGTTTAAATCCTGTTATGTTTTTTTTTTATAATGTAGTAAAGTAAATGAAAGCACATTAATACTTTTTTTAAACTTCTGTGAAATTTACTGTGTTGTAATTTCAATTATGAAAGTAACTAGCTGCTTTACATGCATTTTATAAGTTAATTATAAGATGTTGTAATAGATTTTTATTCTTAATTGTTCGTTTTGGCTATTGTTAATATAAAACACCTTTGCTAACCCATGACCAGCTGTGAACTTAAATACATAACAATTCACTGTTTCTGATTGGTAAAGAATGCTGACCTGTGCATGATTAAGAGCTCTGCTGATAAGTGTATGGATATCTGTGTGTACTTGTACATCCAGTGTTTGTGTTTGAGACTTTCTGTAGCCACAGGTAGAGAAGCAGTAAGGACATCAGCTGAAACTGATTGTTTCCATGCAATACGTGATACAGTGTTTATCACTTTCTGTTGAGTTGACTTATTTTGAAATTAGGTGAAACCTTACTGAAAATCAGACTTTATACATGAATGTTCAAATTACTGCCAACACCAAAAAGCATTTCTAGTTAATCGAAAGAACTGCATTCTGTCCTTAAATTTCCACCTCTTTTGTTTCTCTGTTTTTGTTTTGTTTTGTTTTAATTTTATTTCTATTTCTTTTAGTGAGTGACAGTTGCTTCAGGAACCTTGCCGAGGATCGTAGTGGGATAAACCTTAAAGATCTGGTCCAAGACCCTTCTTTGTGAGTATCTGGCTCTTATTGCTAAGCAAAGAAAAGCTTCTTCATGATATCCTTGTGAGTAGTTTTGTAATTATTTCAAGTAGTAGTATGATGAAGTACACTTAGTGCTTTAGTAGTAATATGCTTGCCAAGTTGTTAGTCTTTACTACAGGCAAATATTATTAAAACCACGTTGTTTTTTACCTACTTCTGTCCATGAACTAAAATCCAGTGAGCACATACAATAAGAGGTACAAAAGCAGTCATCAGAGGTAAGATTGTGCGTGCAGGTATTTCTATGGAGGAGTTGTATGCATGATGTCGCCCCTCCTTGTTTAAGGAGGAACTGCACTAATAATTAGGCGATTACTGGATAATTATATTATTGTCAGTTATCTTAACATGTAGAATCTTTTTTATTTGTATGCGATTTCATACACCTGATGTTTATTTCTTCCTCCACTAGCTGCTTTAATTCAAGTGTATGAGCAAATGATTTAATTTTTACCTCATGGCAAGACTAGTGGTCTTCATCTGTGTTGTATTCTCCTCTAAAATTAAATTCATCCTCATGAGCTCTGAGCCAGACTTGAAATTATATCGAATCTTTTTGTGTTGGTTTTTCTTTTTTTTTCTTCAGTTAACTTCAGTACTAGCTGAAAATGTTTGTGTTAGTGTGCACAAGTGTACCACATGTTATGAGGGAAGGGAGAGAGGGGAAAAATTCACATCTTTTTAGCATGTATGCTAGTGCATTCCACAGTGGGTCCTCATGTGATGAACCTTTACACTGGCAGAGCACACTTTTCAGTATTGGTTGGGAAGTAGTGGAAAGTAAGGTATATTTGACATCTTATTTCAGTTACCGGGGGCTTTTAGTAATGAAGTAGATGCAGAATTTTTTTTTGTCATGTTGCTACAGGTAAATGACATATATGCATATGTAGATGCATTCTTGGGAAATTTTGACATAAGGTATGTAGTATTTGATAATTTATACTTCTGAAATGATAGAGGTGCAGGGGACAGGTATAGTTGTTGCTTGAGAGCCACAGAATGAATGCAATAGGTAAATTTTGACTAATTATTACCTAAATATTAAAGTCAAGGTGACTTCAAAGATCTTAATTTTCAACCAAAATTTGCCATTTACTTTCAGAAAGGGTTAGTTGCCTTTGTTGTTGAATGATTGTTTTCCTTGCTGTTTAACAAGAGAGATGAAAACTTCTAGTTTCCTTCCCTGACCCTAACTTACATGAAGAAGATTGTCATAAATTATTGTAATCTGTAAAATAAATGTAATGGATTTCTGTTGCTTATGGCATCAGAAGTGTGACTGCAATGTAGCAATTTTTATCACTTTGAAAGATTGAATAAAGTCTCAAAGCATTGGTTAGGTCTCAAGGACTGTTCGTGACACTTCTATTGTATGACAGATTATAGTGCAAGGAAAGTCTGCTTTTTCCTGCCTAATGATTAATGTATAGACTTTGTTTTTTCTTTCCAAATTTATATTCTTGTGGTTTTATGACTGAGCGCCTCTTAAGAGTTCTTGCAAAATGTGTAATAGTGCGAGTGGATCTCCAAAATGAAAAAACGATCTAAGGCTATTGTTCAGTCCAGCCTTTTGTAGGTGATTCTAAGGTCCCACGGCATCTGAATTCTTTATTATGCAAAGAGAAATGCAAAGGACAGCATTGGGTCGAAGCATAAGAGTGCCAGCCAAAGAGATGTTTTAACCTTTTTTTGAAATAAGAATAAAGCTTAATTAAAATCTTTAAAGTATTTGGCTAAGATTTTCACCTATAATGATATCTGAAATAGCAAAATAACATTTGATTAATCCTCTTACCAGTTTTCATATTTATGGTTTAGTATTTCTTTGGTGCTTGTTCGCTTTGACTGTTGACAAAGCGCCTCTTTCCTGTGTAATCTAATATCAGATACCAACATCAGAGTCACATTAAAAATTTGGGTGCTTTCTCTACGAGTGGCTCTGTCACTCTAAAGGTTTGTGTTGCATTTGTAATGTATGACATAAAATAGTTTAACAAAAAGAGTACAAGAGATGTTAGGTTCATTAGCATATAAATAGGTAGTAGTGTATACTTCTAATAGGTGCTCACATTACTAGCAGATGATGGGATAGCAGCAGAGGTAGAAATAAAGTATAATAAGCCAAGACGATAGTATATAAAAAAAAAAAAATTAAGTGGTTTTAGATTAGGATGATTTGATACATCATGTAAAATGCATTTTGAATGCTGCCCGTTTCTTGTGAGGCTTAGCTACTTCACACAGTTTTCTAAGCTACATTGGCATCTCCCTTGCTGTTTTCCACTCTTAGCTCCATCACAACTTCTCTTTTGTTATTGCCGAAGGCTTTCTCTGGAAGGCTGAATGTGTGTCTTTACATTGAAATGAAACTCTATAAAGACAGCATTGTAGGTTAGCATTGTAGGTTTTTTCTTATTAGTGTCTGATTTATATCAAGTGTGCCTAATTGTCAGGGTAGTCTTTATTCCCCAATTGATTTCCCAGTTACAGCAGTCTGGACTCTGTAAACATGAGCTACTTTCAGTTCACTCAACATTAGTAATAAAAGCTCTGCTCCTCATGGCAGGAGTTTGATCCTCTCTTTCTATTTGTATGTGCTTTACTTTGTTGATGAAAATAGAAATTATGCTTTAAGAAAAAAAATCAAGCATATCAAATAAACAGAAGTGAGGAGTTACTGACTGACTGACCATGGGAGAAGGAAGCATGCAACAACTTTACAATTAAATCTCATTTCGTAGTTAATTACAGAAAAGTCGATTTTGAACAAAAAGTTCATTCGATGTTCAACTGAAAAGGTGGTTTGACAGTTAACTGCTGTTCTGTATTCATTGCAACTGATCACAGAATGGTTTGGGTTGGAAGGGACCTTTAAAGGGCATCTAGTCCTACCCTCCTGCAATGTGCAGTCAACTAGATCAGGTTGCTTAGAGCCCCGTGATGTCTTTGCTGTATACAGTGTCCAGTTTTGGACACACAACTTACTGATGTAGAGGTGTGTAGGAGAACAGCAAGAGGAGAAGGCGGTTAGAAAGTGCAGTGCATGACAGGTGTTACTTAATTTAGAAAACAGCAATGGAAGAGAGGAAGTATGAGTTGCCTACAGTATATATAAGATTATTAAAGGGATTGTACTTTTTGGCTGATGAGAAAGAATTAGTTCAATTTATAGCAGATGAGATTGTTTGGGTAGTTGGGAAAAAATTCTAAATGTCAGTGTGATAAAGAAACTGGAATCTATTTCTAAGAATGTCGGGAAGAGCTCTGCGGATTACAGTGTATGTATATTTGAACCTGTGTAGGTGCAGAGAGCTGGAAGGGCAAACTTATTTTTCTATTTTCCTTTTTTCTATGCGAAAGGTAAGCATTCTAGCAGTTTGGCATCAGCATAATTAATATCAGCAAAAAACAGATGGAACTTACTTTGATTACTATACAGGTAACTTAATGTGGCTATGAATATTCAAATACTATGATTTGGCTTAGGATCATGCACCCCCTCCAGCCCTGCTTATCATGCCAGCAACACATAAAAAATATTTAAAATTTTGCATTCTACAGAGAAGATTTGTCTGTGTGAGAAGGCTATAGGTGTCTTTATAGGTATCTGTCCTAAACAGCAGAGCTGCAGAGAGCAGGTGCAATCAGAGGAACTAGGCTAGTGATTCTTAGATGGTGGTGTGGATGTTCTTCAGACTGTGTTCAGCTGAGGTAAAAGGCAGTGGAACAATTTAAGGTGCTAGGGAAGTCCTGCTTTTGTGGGGAACCCTTGAGGCTCTGTAGCAAGGCAAAATTTCTAAAGTTGGTGCTCAAGGAAAGACAGAAAATTGATCAGTTCATTTGACTCCTCACTCAAGAGCACTGTATGCTACCCTCTTTCTTCCCCTCCTTCTCCACCCTCAATACCCAATCCGTGCTTAGAAGAGAAAAGCGTTAGATGGAATTCAATATGGCTATCACCTGAAACTCCTCCTAGGTTCTTTACAGCTGAATTTATTCTAACTGTAAGCTATTTAAATACACCTCTGAAGCATTAGAGGGTTAGGTATAACTCCACCTACTTCAAGTAGAAGTTCTATGTGTAGCCATTCCCAAGTTTTAGCTCTTACCATCACTTCATAAGATGTTACTTTCAGCTGTAGCCTGTATATAGACATAAAGTTTACAAAATGCTTGTCTAGACAGAAAGGAGGATGCTTTTAATCTCTCTGTGCAATTCAGTAGCTGCAGCTGCATATAGTCACTGATATGCATTTGTTTTGGAAACATCTTCAGAGCTTCTTGGAATGAACAAGAGATTCTGAATAACTTCTAGGCAAAATCATGTCACACCTAAATTGTGTTTCATAACTCCTTCAGATTATCCGACTTCAATATTCAATTAAGAGAGGGTAGATAAATCTAAAAGGGAAGAGCAGGTAACTTTTGACAGAAGATCAGAAGTTGTTTTAATACCTATGTACTACACAACATTTTTTGTTGTTGTTCTTAAACATTGTGAAAAGAAAATGTTATTTATCTTCCGTGTAATTTTACTAGAAAGACAACCAAAATGTTAATTAATAATCCACAAGTATAACAGGTGGGTGTTAGAAACTCCTGGATGAACTTTGGATTCCATCAGAAGTCATCTTTGTCACTGTCTTCTTGTATTTTACAACCGTAGAAGGAGGAGTTACTTTTTCTGGGAAGTAGTTGAGAGCTTTAGAATTTGTCACTTAATCTTAAGGACTGAAGATGATGAAGGAATTCTTGAGGAGCTCTGATTTTGTTTTTTTTGTCTCACTGAGGACACAAGCTATACTGTAGGATTAAGATCTGATAAATACAGCATTAAGCCTGTGGATGTAAAGTTCACTTAGAAGGAACCTGTCTAGCAGTTGTTGAGGATAATTGGAAGTATTGTAGTTCATTCTTTCTGGGTTTTACTTGTAATTTGAAAATCAGTAGCATTCTCTGTATTGCTGAAGGTTACAAATCCCATGTGATGATGATGCCAGTTCTCTTCCTCTCCCCTATGTGCAGCCTTTCTAGTTTTTTAGTGAATGTTATAATATATGAGTGTCATGCCTGTTTCTTTTATTTAACTGCCAGTCTCAGTAATGCAGCATAGAGAAGAAATGTTTCTTCTCTAATCCTGTCCACTGTTACCTTGTTTGGCAGCAGCGTTCTAGTGGGAGTTCATGCTCAGTTGTTTGTCCATTATTTGACTATATTAGCACATGTTTTCCCTAACCAGGCCTGTCTTACAGAAATACTTGTCTTGCCTTTCTTGTCTCTTGTTAGTGAGGTTATCTGTAAGCATCAAGTAATTTCATCAGGTGATCTTTCTCAGGACAACTGGAGGACTTGTAGCCCAGAGAGCTTTGTTATGCCGAGGAGCGGTACTGAGGTGTAACGCAAGTGCAGCCTATTTTAGGTATGGCATCTAATGAAGAAGCTGTATTTGGCAAAGTACTTCCAAAGTACTTCCACTGTAATTCCAAAGATCTGACACCTACCTAAAGCAACCAATGATGATGAGTTTAATCTAATAAGCACTTCTTAAAATTGATATAAATAGAATTGGCCTAATGCTATCCTGATGGTTTCTGACCAGTCTGGGGGAATGAGTGAGACAAGGCTTTATCTGCTTCAGCTGCAATCAGAATTTGCACGTGCCTGAAAAAAATTGTATTTGCCCTCCATTCGAGATAATTAAAACATGCTTACCTTAAGTGGCCAGGGTTTCTTCTCAGGTCAGTTTCCTTGCTTGCCTTCTCCATAGTCCAATCAGACTCCTTCAAGCATGTCACAGAGATTGTTCTGTAGTTCATGTGCCAAATAATTTTTACTTCCAGTCACATGAATAAGTTCCTAAATGTTATCTACAGACATTTTGTAAGGGGCTCTCCGTGTAGGTATACTGATTATTGCATGCGTTTTTCTTTGATTGTTTAGGCTTAATGACTCATAAACCTGTAGGAACAGCTTCATCTATCTTAACCAAAACCTTAGCAGCAGTCTGTAGCAAAGCAGAACATAAGAAAAATTGTCTGTCTTAAGTACTTAGTAACTTTCAACCCTACTAATTTTTATTTGTTGGCCCAAAGCAATCTCCTGTAACCTCTTTAAAGCTCTGTGTCAGCTTTATCTACTGATAGCAGTTACATTCAGAACAAACTCGTCTTGTCTCATCATACGATTTCCAAATTCTTAGAGGGAATTTTCTTTCTTTTGCTCTTGCAATGTCCTGTGGCAGCCTTTAAGAAATTCAGGAGCTAATCAAGTAACTGAAAAAGTTGGTCTCGAACTAGAGGCTGTGCAGCTCCAGCGCTGTGTCTGGACTGATAAGTGATGCTGCACAACCATTAAAGTTACCCTCCTTCCTCCTCTTTTCCTTGAGCTTTTATTGCTGAGCACAACCTTATGGCATGGAATATCTTTTTGGTCAGTTTGGGTCAGCAGTGCTGTGTCCCCTCCAAACTCTTTGCCCACTCCCAGCCTACTCACTGGGGTGGCAGAGGGGGAGAGAAAAGACCTTGATGCTGTGCAAGCACTTTTCAGCCATAGTTAAAACACTGGTGTGTTATCAACACTGTTTTAGTCACAGTTCCAAAACACAGCAACATACCAGCTGCTGTGAGGAAAGTCAACTCCATCCCAGCCTGTCCCGGTACACATACAAGTAATGTTACAATTGTATTTTCTTTTTCCTTTGCATTTGGAAGGAATATAGACAAGACTCATGTGTGTCTGGGTATATTCAAGATCAGACCAAAACGACTTTTTACAGAAGCAGTAGGAAAATTAAGAATGTGCCAAGTACTGTCACGGTTTCAGAGTTAAATATCCAAAGACTTTTTTTCTCTAATCATTTCCACTAATAATTGATAAGAATAGCTTGGAGTAGAATGTAAAGTGTTCATTTGGTTGAATATAATTTTACAGCCTATCATTTGCTTTTGAGTTAAATGGCGTAGCAGCCCAGCTTCCTGGTCAATATTCCATTTTTTAAAATCACAGTCCAAGATCTTTTTAAAAGCTTCATATATATTGCTAGGGATTTCCTTGAGAGGTTATGCTGTACATCTCTCTGGCTTTGCTTTTTGTCTTCTCATCCAACCCGAATCATAGAATGGTTTGGGTTGGAAGGGACCTTAAAGATCATCTAGTCCCAACCTCCCTGCCATGGGCAGGGATGCCTCCCACTAGAGCAGGTTGCTCAAAGCCCCAGCCTGGTCTTGAACACTTCTAGGCCACAGCTTCTAATTGCACTCACTAGTCTTACCTTAATGACCTTATCTTCCCTTTCTTCATCTTATAATTTTAAGCCTGTTTTGGAGTGGTCTTTCTTTGTTGCATTTGCCATTTTCATCAGCTTTCTGCTTTCTGAGGATCCGTGACTCTCAAAACTCAAAAAGCCTCTTCTAAGCTCATTTTGCCACCTCCAGGATTCATTTGAATCTCAGGTAACCTAACTCTCACCTAACCTCATTCTTCCTGACTCTAGTCTTTGCTTCTGTTTATATCCTTATCTTTTCTGGGTATTTAAAGGGGCTGTCTTCTCCATAGTGTCTATGTATTGGAAAGAAAAATGTCTACAGGACCAGGGTAGTCCAGTGCTGATCTTTGGTTATTCTGCATCGGTGGGTGGTTCTCTGAGAAGACCCTCTTAATACACTCAGCAGTGTATTATGTGTGTTTCTGTATTTTCATATAAGATATGAGGACTTACTAAAAAAATCAAGAACAAAACAGAAGACCTATTTGTATGACTGTATAAACCTGGGATGTGCTTACATCTTGACTGCTGTATTAACTTTTAAAAGGTGTGTGGTATGGATCATGAGACTAAGCAGAGGTTTGGAACAGCTTCCACACAAAGAGAAATTAAATAGACTAGAACTTTTCACTTTAACCAAGAAACAACATATGGTGGAGGTACACAGAATTTAATAGGATTTAAAAAAAAAAAGTCAGAGGCAATTATTCACTGTTTTTCACGGATCAGAAGTTGTGACAAGAAAAATTCAGACAGCAGGTTTAAAATGAATAAAAGTGCATACTTATTCAAGTGTAGCAGAACTGAATATTTCATAATTGATGTAACATCATGTGGAAATCTGGAGTATAAATGATAGATCCAAAAAAAGGAATTAGACTAATGGACCTACTATGGCTGTTACTGCTGATGATCTGCATGCAGCATCTAAGTCAGCAAAGCTCCTGAACTGAAGATGGCAAGAGGCAGTGTGTACCAGGGGACAAATTATGCTCTATGTCCTATGTTTATTCCCTAAGCGTTTGTTTCTCAACACCAGAAACATCATGCTGAGTTGTGTGGACCTTAAGATGGGGGTAGTATGGCAATTTTATATACTTCTTTCAGGAACAGTACTTTCATAAATAGCGGAGCACACAGGAACTTGAGACATTTTTGCCATGGGCTTAGCAAACGCTTGTCCTTGAAAGTAGAGTGGACTTCTCTGACATGGCTGAAGTTTGGAACTCCTAGTAATGGAGGAACAAAAGCCTCTCAACACAGGGGTTGTAATAATTTATTACTTGGGGAAAATTTTCTCTCCTCTAATTTCACTATTAAAAATTACTAAATGCTCTTCTGAAACGATCTTTCTTCTGAAAATCAATTGTGAGCTGATCCCCAGACATGAGTCTTTTTGTAGGAGGGAATACGTTTTGTCAAAACTATAAACACTTGAAAGAGTGCCTTATTTAGAGAAGGCTTCTATGAAATTTGTGTACTTATTTCCAGTATAGATTAAGTTAGCAGGGGAAATGGATAATCTACTACTGAAAGATTATAATAAAACACCTAGCTTCAGGTGTAAAGGAAGCCTTTGCTATACATCTTAGGAGTGATTCTGACATTGAGATACAGAAAATTGCTACTCAGAGATGTTTTCATGCTTTTATGCAGTACTACTCAGTGTATTTAAATTCTAGATTGCGTTCTTAATTAGAATTGTCCTGCTGTCACTTGTTCTGGGGGACTCTTCAAAGTCACTTTCTTTTTAACACTGTACAGCAGAAACCTATACAGATGGTAACTTAAGAAGGAAAATGTATAGTTATCCCATGATGATTCTTGTGTTGTTTTCATGTACGCTTTTCTCACCTTCTTTCACTATAGCTTAAATTTTACCATGGATTCTTCACTTACGCTTTTCCCTTTTATCTGTGCTAACATATAAACATCACTGGAACGTAACCAGGACATAAGTATATTTTCTATGGGTGATGACAGCCTTGAAGTTCAAAACTGACAGATCAAGGGTTCAAAAATTACCTCAAGTGATTTTCCGCAGACAGTTGTTTCAAAGACACACAGTCATACTAAAACACTAAACGCTTCCTTTTACACACTTACTAATTCTGTTTTAAGCTTTTAGCTTTTTCTTTAGCTACAGCATGTCTCTTCTTACCTCCAGTTTCATCTGCTTTGTTGTATTCTAATAGAAATTTGGATTCTAATATAATTCTATTTTCTGATGGTTATTTGGTTTCAGATATGAGAATGTATCTCTTCTATTACATGATATTTTTGGTTAGAACTATAGTGTTTCTGTGAAATTTCTTACTGGTATCATTTTCATATAGGTGATTGTTTTAGAAAATGCAAGACACTCTGGAATGTCATTTGCCTGACATGATTGAATTACCTATTTAAAAATACATGTTAGAGATATTTTTCTCCCTCAACCTCTCTTGATTTAGTTTGTTTCTGTCATCATCACATACCTTCTGCACAATGAATGTGCTCTGTAGCTCAGTACAGTATGTGGAAATGTTTGATAGCAAGTGTTCAACTACAGAGTAGATGATGGAGGGACTCTTAAATGTGGGAATTCAAAACTGTGATGTCTCTTCTCCATTTTAACAAAGCATATTTAATTTGTTCCTGTGATTATTTTTTTTAAATAGAATTACTTATTAGGTGGTGTGTTTTAGTCTGCTGTGTTCCATTTTTCCAAAAGAATGTACTAAAAGATATAAATATGCTTCTAAAGTAAAAGTAGCATTAGTGGATCCTTTCCTTTTTTTCTGCTAGCATAGAACCACTTTTTTAACAGCCTGGAAAACCATTCACTATACAGATTGCTAATATTCCAGGAAATACATTAATATGTAATTTTGGTTTGGGTTTCATATACAGATAAAAAGTACACAGGGCAATGTGATTGAGAGAACTTTACCACTGTAGTTCTGGGATGGCTGCATTGTTCAGAACTGAGAAGCACCGTGTGATACCACGAGCAGCTGTTGTGTCTGTTTTGTGCCTGGAGCTCTAGCTGTACCCGTATTGTCAGCATTTCCTTCCTTGCACCTACTCTACTGCATTTGCAGTGTTCTGAAAGTTATAGAACAAGATTTGAATAAATTTTAATTCAACCTATCGTAACGGTTCCATATCGATTAGAACCTCATCTTCATCTAAACCTGCATGTTCAGGAGAAAATTAGAGGCCTCAGGAGTGTCATCCTATCTCAGATTTCTGTTGTAGACTACAAACTGCTCAGAAAAATTCAAGAATGTACTTGAGTTTTCAATATTCTTGAAACATCAAAACTTTGAGATCAAACAGTTTTCACAGAACAAGCAACAAACCCCAGAAAATGCTCATCCTGAGTGGCAACGATTCACCCCTCCCTGTCCACTGATGGGTCATCTTGGCTTCATGAGTATAAGCAACTGCATGCTTCGGTTTCCACCAACCTACAATAAATACCCCTACCCAAAATCTCTCTAAAAAGGTTCTAAGGATCTTTACGTTCAAAATTGACATTAAAAGTATAGTGACAATAAAATATTCTAAATTTCTGAGAAAGTTAATTGCACTGTATTCGGACGGTATACCCGCAGAAGGGTAAGGAGAAGAGGGAGAAAAGGAAGGGAAACAGGAAGTGAGTTTTGTGAGTTGAGGTTTGTGAGTTGAGACAGTTTAATTGAATAATAAGGAAAATAATAATAAAATGGTAAAAGAATATTCAAGACACAAGTCACTGTCACCGCCTGGTGAATTCATTGTCTAGCCCAACCAGAGCAGTGATTGCAGATTTCCCTCTCTGGCCAACCCCCATTTATATACCCAGCATGACATCTATGATCTAGAATATTGCATTGGCCATTCCTTTGTTCTATCTATGCTCCTTCTTGGCTTGTACGGGAAGCTGGAAAAAAATCCATGAATAGTATGAACATCACCTAGCAACAACTGAAACAATATGCATTACTGACATTCCCTTCATACCAAACCTGAAACACAGCAACCAATAGAAAGAAAATTAACTCTATCCCAGCTGAAACCAGGACACTGGCTTAAGAATGAATGCTGCCTGCCATGAGCCGTAGGCAGATGATAGCTTCTCAAGGGCCATTCTACATGTTGGGGAATGAAGCAACATGCTTGACAGATTGATTCATGTTTTTAACAGCGTGCTCTGTATTGTTCTTTAAAAGCTAACAATGTTAAAAATACATCCTCAAGGAATTAATTTGTGAACAAAGGGTAAGTAAGACTTAAAGATTATGTTTGTGTTCAAATAGATGGAGTATCTAAGCATCTGTGTGTACTTCATTATTTGGTAATGCTTATATAAGCATTAGTAATAGATGAACTAGTAAAAATTCAGAGATTTCAGAACAATTTCAAATTTTAAATTCTAATATTTTGTATTTATACAGATAATTCAGTTTTATATTGTGAAAGAATTTTGTGAAGTGTGCTTTTAAGAAATGAAAACTGAGAAAGCTTCTCCCCTTTTTGCTAGTGTCTCAGACACAGTGAGAAGTGTGCTTGCTTCTGCCTGCAGGGTTGAGCAGAACATTTTTAAAACACTTATGTGAAACAAAAATACCCCCAAGTTTTTCCTAAACCTAATAGAAAAAGATGCTATCAGCTGAAAGTTTTGCTCAGAATCCCCAGCAATAGCAGTGAATTCCACATTATAGGCAGGTTGGGGTTTTTTTGATTTATCTTCCTTCCTTCTCCTGCACATCTTTAATCTCTTTAGCCAATTTATTGTTTGTGCTAAACAAAGGGGTTTGATTATATTTTTTGTGGAGCTTGTGAATGCCTGCCATGCTCAAGATAAAATTATCTTTGATCAAAACCTTTTTTTCCAGTCACTATTTTTTATTACCTTTGATTTGGTGCTATTATTTTCATTGTGTAAATGAAGGAACAAACATTAAGTGAACACTGCCATGACTGCAGCATGTATAGATATACACCAGCTTTTTTGAAAATACTGATAGTTTTCATGTGGTTATAGCAGCCCAAAGCTTAGTGTATAGGATGAATGAACATCCAGCTTCTCAGGAAGGTTTTGTCATAGCTTTTGATTTCAGTCTCACCATGGCTGCACTGTTGCCAGTATCCAAGCTTTTCATCAGCTCACCAGCTTGGATATTTCTGCATAGCTTAATACACTGACATATTGTGAAGGGATGCAAGTAATCTGTTTCAGAGCTAGCAAGCTAGCAGTACCTAAAAATTATTTTTTCATTTCTCTAATGCGGTAATGGCTTCTCTTAAAATTTGTTTCAGTGGCATCTTAGCTGAAGATTGCAATCACTTTCGTTTCCCAACAAAGAACTGGTATGCGCTTCCATTTTTAACAAGGTCTTAATACTCTTTAACTTCAGATAAGTTGTAACTCTTTCTCGCCAAAACCTCATTTTCTGTGGAAAGACAGGCTAATGAGAGCTGCCCACCTTTATTGATTGAGAGTTCCTTAATTTATCAGAGGAATCTGTATTCTTTGCATCTCTTCTTTCTGTCTGCCCCTCCCTCAATCTTCCTCTTCGTTTGAGGTAGTAGTATATGTATACAGAGCCTTCTCAAGACCATGAATTTTTGGTGATACTTTGGCATATGAAGTGGTGGTTTCTTTGTGCTATTTCTGTTCTTCCACAAAAGACAGGACACTAGCTGAATATTTTTAATAGAGCTTAGTTTCCCAGATTATTAGTTACCCTAATAGCAAGCTTTTGTAATGCTATCCAGCCAGTTTACAGAAGCCCTGTGTTGGAGAAGCAAGAAGAGATTGCTCAAACTTCAGGAATAGTTAATCAAAAATTATTCATGCATTTATTAAGGTCAAATTTTGAAACACCGTGACTGTAAGTATATCCACAAAGAAGCAGGCATATGCAGTTTCTACAATTACAGTTCACAAAGCAATATATGTTTCTTAGGACACAGGAGTACTGAGTACTGGGAAAGATCAGACCACTGGCAGCTTTATGATAAGGAGGTTTGTTTTCATCTGCCTGCTTCCAGAAGTGATGTCCCTTCCTTCAGCAAAGTGGGACCCTATACTGGTACGTGTCCTTTCTATCTCAGTAAAAACTGCTCGAGGAAAGACATTATCAGAAAATCTTTTGACATTCAATTATTCTGGAACAGGAGTGAATGATCAAATCATTCATTCATATATATCTGTACTATTCAGATTTTACAGCTGCTTCATTTTAAAACACCTGGAAGAAAATACTAGCTGAAATTATTGATCATTAGCCTGGTGGCGTTACTGTGTTCAGCTCAGCAGCAGGTCAGCCTCCTTTCCTTCTTTTGAGGGTGCTCTTGTAACAATGTAATGGGAGAAAATAAGCCACCTCCTGCAGCAGCAAGCTTCAGGAAGAAAGTATCACAGTCACTGGAGGAAATGATCGTATTGTGTGTTCCTCAGCCTTGAGAAAAGGAAGACAAAGATTGAAGGGTTTTGTGCTGGGCAGGGGAGAGAGATTGGTCTTGGGGAAATTGCTAAACGTGAGTCACGCTGACCGGAATCTAATAATTAAGAGCCTTTCTAAACACTCAGTTTCACAGATATAGTTCATGTTTTCAAGCAGTAGAAAATGAAACTTTCTCTGTCTGGTACTGTTGATGAGTTTGTAAAGGGAAAGGTAATTAAGACAACATTTTATTTACAACTTATATTTATATAAAAGTCTAAGAGTGGGGTTTGTGTGTGTGTGTGTGTGCGTGTGTGCATTCAATGCTGCTTGTGATTATCCATTCAGTATTTCTCCTTTAATGTGTTAAATTTAATATGCCAGTGGGACTACAAGTACTGAGGAAAAACAAGCAAGCTGTAAGTCCATGAGGAAAAGGAAAGCAGATGAATTAAGCAATAAATATTTTGTACTTGGCCAGTAAAAAAGGGTGAAATGTTGAACATGAAATTAAACTGGCAAACCAAAAACCGTAATATTTGATTTCATGTCAAAGTGTTCGTAAAACCTTTCAGTGAGGAACAACTGTTTTGATTTTAATTGAATTACATGTTTTGGTGAAAAAACTTCACTGGAAAATTATCAAGTAACTCTTAACCAAGTTTTATATGAAAGATCTCAAACTGGTATAAATGAGTCATATTGCTGCTAACAACTGTTCATTTAAATCATTCTCATGGAACAGTCAGCACACTGTTTCTAATTACACTATTATAGCATGCAGCATATTTTATAAATTTTATATTAAAGTTATATAGTTCCTATAAATTACATACTGCCTTGTTAATAGCTTTTTGACAAATAAGGACGAGCAAATACTCTGTACTCTGAGCTGGCTGGTTGTAATGTAGATGTCTGTAGCACAGTGCTGAGTACAAGCCAACATGCTTTCCCTCTCAGCATGGTTTATTAGCTGTGGCTCAGTGCCACTGTGACTGTGGTACAGAGTTGGCTGTGATCTGCTGTGGGATGCTGGTATAGCTCTCTGAAAATAGAAAATAGACCGACCCAAGGTTTTTTTTCTTCCTTCATCTCTGACGTTTAATAGTTCAGCTGTTAATAAAAGCTCTGAGAATTCTACCAGAAGAGGTAATAAACATTTTAAAAAACAAGTAGCAAGCTTTCATTACAATGCATCATTCAAGTATCTGTCACTAACAATTGTTCAGAGTTAGGATTATTATTTTAATTCATTTTAATGAGAAGACTGCTAGTGGTTTATATTTGCTTTAAAATAATTTAGTGCAGAACTGTGTCATAGACTGAGTTGCTCTGTAAAACAGAACTCTCCAATAATAGCAAGTTCCCTGAAGTATTTTTCTATTATAGCTACTTACTCAGCTAGTTTTAGAAGAGGGAAAGATTGGGAAAAAAAAATTAAGGGGGCTAGAAAAGCCGTTATTCTGTGTTTGTGTTTCTTGTATGTATCAGTGCAGTTCTGAGGATGAAATTGAGCTGGGCCAAGAGCAGAAGGGCCAACAAAGTTACAATTCTTTATGAAGTATCCAGCTGTAGAAGCTGAAGGTGGCAAATTGCAGATAATTTTTTTCTGGGACAGAAATTTTGTAGGTACTCCCTGACTGCAGTAAGTACTAGGGGAAGAATTCCAAAGTTCACAGCTGGAAATGGTTTTGGAGGAGGGCAATTACAGCTAAGGCCACAGAGGCGGGAAATATCTGACGCTTTGCTTCGGTTTCGCCCTTCACCTCTTTTCTCCAGCAAAGAATGCCTCTCAGGTGCATGCTGTTTCCCTGTTAATGGACCTCTTGGCGGTTCCCTAGGGGCCAGCTATATGCTGCAAATGATTGAAGAGGCTGTCTGTGTACTTCAGCTTTGATGTGTACAGTATCTTCGGCCTACTTTGGTTTTCGTGACCTATTCAATCTTAGGCCATTCTGTTAAGTTAGTCAGCAAAAATCACCGATTAGTCCTTAACTTATATATGTGCCTGTGTGGGCAGAAGTTTTAAAACCAAGAGTATTCTAAAGCAAAAATAAATATGTTCTAACCAACCATATACCACTGCTGCCTTATTTGACTGAGCAATCATAATGTGATATTATCAACAGTATCTATGTATTATTTGGTTTCTTCATCTTTTTATTTTAATACACAGTTCATTTTACAAGCCAAAATTTATTTGCTATCAATGTAAACTCAACTAGAAATTTAAAAATCCAACTGCAGAGTTTGTCTTAATGGCATATGTGGCAGAATTGGAGTCACCGTGCTCCACTGTAAAGAGTTGACCCTGTGAAGTAAAGATGAGCAGAACTGTGAGTTAATCAATAGACGTGACAGAAAGGTAACCTTGGAATGAACGTTTTTAGATATCAAGTACTCAACTTTGACTTTCATTTGTAGAATGCTTCTGCCACATTTTATTTACTCATTACAAATGTTTTATAATTCTGTGCAAGTAGGTTTTGGACAAATTATTACGTAAGAGTCTTAAAATGGTGAAACAAATTGTGAGAGGATACTTTTACTGAATATTTACTTTTCCTTAATCAAGATGAAAGAAGCTATTCTATTCTTCATAGAAAAACATCTGTAATCTAAGCTTTGCAGTATAAGAATTCTATCTTTTTAAAAAAGCCTTTTGCTATAATTATTGCCAAACTTATGAAGACAACTAAATGTGCACTGGTAACCATGTTTGTCGGCTTTGAAGAGCACTACTGAAAGTGGAGAAGCACACCTTCTTAGCAGCTTAAGGTATGGAGGCACTGCAGCTAGGAAATGTATCTTGACACGTATCTAGGGTAGCATTATGCATCAATGAGCATTTAAAGTCAGGTGATATGGCTGGAGGAAACAGGAGCTAAAGCGTTGACTGCTGTTGTGGAGGAATCGCACCACTATTTGTCCTGACATGTTTTAGATGAAAATATAGCTGACAATACAGTTTATGTTAAAATAAGCTAGTAAAATCTACCCATGGTATTCTGCTTGGGGGGATAGGGACAGGGTGGGATGAAGACAGGGATATCTTATAGAAAATCTGGAGTTTTGTCTTTATTTGTAAATAGTCTTTGGTCCACCTAATCCACGTTTTAGGTTTTAAATAGAAGAGATGGTCCCGTTAGTTTAATTTTGTTTGATTTGATGGATATGTACTGAGCTGCCTTCTCAGGATAGGCCTTTCATTCTTTCATCGCTTGACCTGATATCAAGCTGAACCTGCAAGCTTTTTGATCACAGATGCAAATCCAAAATAGAACAAAACCTTGTAGAGCAATTAAATTGTTGCATTGTCAACATAATATGATTTTGCAATTTTACCAAATGTTAAGGTCCTAAAATGTATTCTGCTGACACTATCTACAGTGGTTTCTCTGTCAGTTCTTTAAATATTCTCTCCTAATGTAATGCTGCAGTTTAGCTCAGTTCCGAAGTTTAGGCATTACTGAAACTCATTTCAGTATAGACTTGGATTATTCCTGGGCTCTTCTAACTAGGTTTTTGTAGGTACTACTGTTGCTCTCTAAAGGCTGAGGGTGTTAATGCTAGTGCTGGAAGGAGAAAGTAGGTTGCATAATCAAGTTACTTGTTTGGAGTAAAATCATATTCTTTTTCTTCTATCATTCCTTTATAATTCTGCTATGTCATCTTATTGTGGGGAAAAAACTGAGGGGACTTGTGACTGCGATTCTTAACATAAACTTGGAACAAATATTAAGTTCTGTATACCAACATATGCACAACTCCATTGATTACAGACAGACAAATGTCTGTCCCAAGAATACAAGCGAAGTATGTAGAATTTACACTGTTGCCTGTAATGTGGCAAAACTTTTCCTTATCAATTTGGATGTAATGTCTTAATGTAAAAAAAATCTACTGTAAAAGTCCAAATATTTTAATTATTAATATATATCATATATTAATATTTTTAAAAAAGAATCTCCTAGACGAAAAATGTGCACATAAAGATCAACAGAAGCAAATGCAGTGTCTTGCATCTGGGATGGAATAATTCTGTGTAGAAATAGAGGACAGGCCAACAGAGGAAGCAGCTCTGCAGAAAAGGAGCTGGGAGTATCCTCTTGTGCAAGCTGAACGTGAGTCAGGGGTGTGCCCTAGTAGTAAGGTGGCCAACAACATTCTCAATGTTTAGCCAGCAGGTCCAGGTAACTGAGTTTGTTCAGCCTGGAGAAGAGAAGGCTCGGGGGAATCATAGAATTGTCTAGGTTGGAAGGGACTTCTTTAACCATGAAGGTGCTCAAACACTGAAACAGGTTTTCCAGAAAGGTTGTGGAATCTCCATCCTTGGAGGCATTCAAGACTCAGATGGGCAAGTCCCTGAGCAGCCTGACCTCACTGGACCTGCTTTGAGAAAGGGGATAGAGTTAGATGATCTGCAGGGTCCCTTCCAACCTACATTATTCTGTGATTTGAGTTCTGTGGAAGGAGGTGGTCATCAGTAGAGAGAGTTGAGGGGGGAAAAAGGGCTCATGAAAAATTTGAAACTGAATAATAAGGACTGATACCAATGTCAGGCTTGTGAATGAGAGGAGAGCATGGAGAATCTGTTATTTTTCATAGTTCAGAATTATTTTTTAAGTTAAAATAGTATTACTTCTTCAGGACATGACACTAAACAAAAATCTTTAAAAACATCACCATCTAAGGATACGCATTCTGGCTTCAAGAGAAATGCATACAGTAACCTAGTATTCTTTCAATGGATATAAATTATAGCAATAGGACAACAGTAAACAAATTTGGATTGCTACTCTTCTAGAGCTTTTTGAGGGTCATGTGTTTTCAGATTCTTATTAATGACTCTAAGATACACTATGAATTTTAAAAATGTGCATTAACATCACAATTTTTTTTAAATACTTCAAGAAATTACATGTAATGAAGACAGTCTTGTTAAATGTGTATATATATGTATTTTTTTATGGACCTTAAAATGTCCAGAATTAAGAATAAGTTTGAAACCAAGCATAAAATATTATTGGATTTATGGATACTGATATCTTTTGATATCTTTAAACTGTTAAGCTCAAAGAATATTGTCACATACTACTTTTTTTTTCTTCATGATTTATTTCTTCTTATTTTTATACTTTGTTTCAAGAAAAGAGTTAATATTGTTCAGGTCATAAATAAATGGTGTGTGTGAAATATAAGGTGCTAACTAAAATCTGCAGGACCTATAAGTTACTGGTATGTTTTAAGTTGAATTTGATTTTTTGTCAAATTTGTCTTGGTTTGTGGTTTGGTTTTTTTTTTGAAGTTAGTTGGGAACTTTTGCATTTATTTCAGTAGAGCCAAAATTTTTATTTTAGCTGAATTGGCTGTTCCAGCATTTTTTTTTTGTTTTGTTAAAATTTTAAATTATTAGACCACATAAATAGATTGTAAGCATGAAACATTATATATTAAAGCCAATTTATAAATTATTATATTTAGTCTTTTATTATGCTGGGTTTAGTGCAGAAGCATCTTTGAATATCAGTATTCCAATATTGGTCAATTTTATGTAAACAATTAATTCTGAAATGTTATCTGATCTGTAGCCACAGTGAGGTTTTCATAACTTCTTTGTGAGTAGTTTATATGCACTAGAATTTGGCCTGAGAGTTTCTGTAGGTTTCTATAAAGCAGAAATGTTTCCCATGCAGAGACAGCAAGAAAAACGATGAACAAGCAGAAAGTGTAAAGGGTATTAGAGGACAGAGAGGACCAAGTAAACCCAGGAATGCTTCAGGGTCCTGTGAAAAGACAGAGAGCTGTTTTGCCTTTTAGTCCAATTTCTAATCATCCTTTGAGCTATTTTTCTCTAATGCTCTGTTCTGCTGCTCAGTTTCTATTCTTCATGCTTGCCATGCTGCCTTTTTTTTTTTTTGAACTTTCACAAGTCATTGGGGGAAAAAAAAAAGTGATTTGGGGAGAAAATAACAGTTCCTTACAGTGGCCTATTCATAAAGCCCAGGTATCTCTGTACACAAACCTCGTATTTTTTGGGATATCAATGTCTGGGAGGGTCATGCATATGCTGTAGTATCCTCAGTACCTGTTTGCAGGTAGAGTTGTCCCGACCATCTTTGATTTCTTTTCTGCATCATGGCTCTGGAAGTACTGTGTGAAGTATCAGCAATGTAAGTATTGGTCATGTTAGTCATTTGTCTAGCAATAGTCAGGTGTTTAGTCTTCTAATTAATATAAGGTGGCTCTAGGGGTACAGTGGAAGGAAAATCTACGGTGCTTAATCTTTTCCAGTGTGAATCTATGATCGCGGTTAATGTTGGCTATTTCAGATGCCTAGAAACACAGTTAAGCTGTCTGTGGTATTTGCCAGTAGGACTGCAGTTGAGCGTTTTTCAAGACTATTGTCCAGGTCTATGAAATTGATTGTTAGTGAGAAAAGGGAGACCAACACGGGCATGCTGGAAAATGGGAGGTCTCTATCTCTTTTAAAATTTTTTTAAAACCTGTGTGGAGTTGTCATTTCTGAATACACTGTTCTTGTACACCGGCCGAGACTTCTAGACTAAATTTCTGCTTTGGAAGAGATACCCTCCTATCGCTTTTGCTTTTTTTTTTATCTAGG
>VXAK01020091.1:216271-233465 GCA_013399435.1 Arenaria interpres | reverse complement strand
TTTTAGCGCTTGCTCTCTCCTGCTCCTACTCCAGCAGTGCTGGAAACAGGAGTTGCCCCTTCTCCAGCGAGTAAGTAGACCTCTCTGGGCTTAGCCCCAGAAGAACCGCCAGAAATGCTGGTGCATTTTCGTGTCTTTTTACATTTCGGTACAAAAAAAGTCCCAAGAGGCAGCCGGCCGAACAGGTGGAACTGCTCTGTGCTGCCCTTCACTGCTTGAGGACACCCTAACCTGTGCCTTTGTGGGGAAAAATAAAATAAAATAAATACCTTTTGCCTTTCGCAGGACCCTGTCCCACACGTATAAGGCCCGGGACCGTGTAAAGCACCGGCCCATCGCTGGAGGAGGAACGGCAGCGTGCAGCCCCCAGCCCCACCTGGCAGTGCCAGGCCACGGGCTCCCTGCGCACAAGGTGAGTGCTCCTGGACCTCCGGCTTGGAACTCCCAGGTCTGCACTTCATCACGGGCGCAGGTGGACTGGCACCAGTACCTTGGGACTGAGGTACAGTTTTCGGAAGGTGAGGAATTAGCCTGACTGTCCTGGCCTTCTCTGTGGGGAACGGCACCTGCCGGCAATTAGGAGTCCCCAAACTTTAAAACAAAACAAGCAAAAATTCTTCCTGACATAAACTGTGGTGTGACAACATTACGGGGTACTGTGAGACTGCTGCCATGTTCCAGTGACAGCTCTTCAGCGGAAATTGAAATTATTTCATTACAGAAAGTCAGTTAACTACTTTGGGTAAGTATTTAACTGACTTTTTTTTTGGTTAAGATTATAGGAAGAACATGAAATCCTATGAACCATGCTTTTTGGTTGCCGACACTTACTTTTAACGTGTAACAAACAAAATTAACAAACTTTTCACTTCTAATCAGAACAAAAAAATGTAAGAACATGTAAAAAAGAACATTAAGAACATTTCTTACATTTCAACTCTTTATATAACTTTTTCTTTTCCATGTGTGTTGTCGGTAGGTATAAATATCAGAACTTAATTAAAGGTATAATAATTTGAGAGGAATATCAAGACAGTCTGTTAATTGTTTTCTGTTGGAATGATAATTAAAAATTTTACCATTAAAGTGAAAGCCAAGAGCACTAAATCTCTTCTGTATCTGAGAATGAAGATTTTTTTTTTTTTCTAGTTGAATTTGTTGATGGCTAGCTATTGCTATGTAACATGTCTAGTAAACCTCAGCACAGAGAGGCAAAGACCCTGACCCTCATGATTTGTGTTTATTACCTTAGCTTCAAACATTGGTAAATTGCAGTGGTATAAATCATATTTTATAGCTCTTTTGCTTGCATGCCGTTAAACTTCGCGCCATTACAATTATATCGGAAACTGTTGCTCACTCATAAATTCCCAACATAGGTAAGTGGTATTATACTCTTCTACCTATACTAAGCTGACTCCATCAGTTTTTCTTCCATTCTCTCCTTTATAATTTCCATGCAACTCATATCACTATATGATCTGAGAGCCCTCCAGAAATACATTACAGAATCATACAATGGTTCAGGTTGGAAGGAACCTTAAAGATTATCCAGTTCCAACCCTGCTTCCATGGGCAGGGACACCTCCCACTAGATCAGGTTGCTTAAAGCCTCATCAAGCCTGGTCTTGAACACTTCCAGGGATGGGGCATCTACAACCTGGTTGTAGATATCTTTGGTTTCTGTATTGAAATAAATAAGTGTAGGAACCTTCCATTTGAAATGCAAAATAATAAAATCTCTATGTTTTTTCTTCATATTCTGGATCCCGTTTCTAGGAAAGCTCTGTACTGCCATGGACAAATAGAAGTAAAATTATTTCCTAAACCTCCAGTGCTAAGACGTTCAGGAGAGATTTAACTGTGTTTTTTTTTGTTTAAATCACATTTGTAAGCAGTCAGAAAGAAGATACCATGTTGTCAGAATTTGAAAGAAACGTAATCATAGAATGGTAATAGAAGATTGCCAATCTTTTCTGCTAAATGCAATATCCTCTCACATGACCATATAGGTTAAAAAACTATTGGTAAACATTCTTTTTGCTGTTTGTTTCCTTTGTTTGAATTAATTTTGAAAATATGTAACATCTAAGAAAATTATAATGACCTATACCAGTAACATTTTCCTTTGAAAATAACGTGTTGCTGTGTTAATGCCCAAGTTCAAGAATCTCTCCAAAACGCATATGCTATTGGCCTGAGCCATGCTGAAGTAGTGTCAGTGAAGCACCTTTTTTTTGCTTTAATAGGAACCTTCCTCAGCTTGGGATGGAACTGAGGCATGGACAGGACTTTATGAAACCGATTGGTGTTCATCGAGTTACTGTTTTGTTGGAGGTGCTGGGGCACAGGGTGCTGTACTGAGACTGAATGTCACAGAACAAACTGGATCGAGTCTGGCCAGGCTTACTGGGCAGAGTAAGTCAGGTTCTCTTTGTGAGTGCTGCTTGAGCAGCTTAATTCTGTAGGATGTTTATAGTCTCCTCCGTGCCTCAAAAGCAGCATGAAATAAAGCACACAAAATGTTTTGACTGGAATTTCAACAAACAGGCAATAGAGGGGAGGAATGAACTGGAAAGGAAATGGGAGATAATGAACAGGGCGGTGACTTTCTGTAGAGGCTCTGGAAATGAAGACGAGTAAATAAATGTTTGATGCAATACAGAAGAGGGAACTAGCAGAATGCTTCAAACAGAGAAGTGTTGTGGTTGAAGTAATGCTCTACATGAACAATCTTGGGTTGTGGTTTCAGGGTTGCTAATTCCAGGGCTATGCACAGTCCAGTCTCCCAGCAGTATTAAGTTGATCTGGATCAGGTATGGCCGTGGTTTTACATTGGTCTCACATTAGCTTCTGCCCACACTGCGGCGTTTTTGTTCAGCCTCTGGAAGGATTGACAATAACCGATCTGGTTTTAATGTCTACTGGTACAAAATTATCCCTTGGACGTTTTTTCTGAACAAATTTGAATTGGCAGAATGAGTTAAATTGCATTAGTGTTTTTCACTTGATGGCTGTAGCGTATTTGATCATTAATAGGAGGCCTACAGTTAGCTTTACCCTGTTGTCAGATCATGGCATTTACAGCAGTTAATGGCTGTTGTGTTACGAGCTGTGTTGGTTAATGCTGGAGGGAGGGGTGTTTGGGGTAGTCTAGTTATGGAAGCAAAAGAACTAAACAAGGGTCTTAGTTGTATGGATGGATCAAAGGACTTTGTCTTAGAGATGCCATGTAGAAGTCGTCTAAAATTTAGATGTACCCTGAGTGCTAGGATCTACGGAGAGGTTTCAGTCAGAGCTGACAGTTGACATACAAGCTTTAGTGGCAGGTAGACTGGTGGTGTTATCCACAGATATGTGCAAAGAAGACAGTAAGAGTCCTTTTGGTGAAGAGGAAGAACCATGTTCTAGCTCTGCTGAGCTTTAATTTCCTGCTAGTCATACATAGAGAAGAGAAAAAGGCTATGATTTGAGTTTGGATAAAGGAAGATAACTCTGGGGAAAGGAGCAGATCTGTAAATCATCTGCAGAGGGATGTTAGCTGTATTTGTATTTCAGATGAGATAACTTGCAGAATAACGTGGGAGGATAAAAGAAGACCAAGGATACAGCTCTCTGAGAGCATGAGAGGAGTCTGTCAAAGAACACTTGGAAGGAAGGCTTAAATAGGTAAAAGGAAAAGATTTTGAGTGAAGCATTGTTGATTGTGTCAGGTCAGAGAGGATGGGGTTTAAACACATGGGTTTTTTGGGCTCTGTTGAACCTTTAAATGGCTTTGGTTAATCCAGAGTGGAAATGGAGAAGTCTGGACACTGATAGATGTCTGTGGAGTGAGTCTAGAGGCGGAACAGAGGCCAGTTGTTAGAGAGGAAAGTGGGGGTGGGTTGAGGCATTAATTTATTTATTTATACCATTTTCCTTTTTTGAGGGGAAACGGAAGCAAAAGGAGAGTGAACCAAGAAGATGATGGCATATTTTACCCATATATTTTTTAAAATAATTTTACTCATGGACTTTATTCTCTCTAGTGGAAATTAGATGGCTTCTGGGCTTTTCTCATTTTGCTTACTGATTTCACAGGTGGGAAGAGCAAGCATTCTTCTCTCAAATGTCACCCCTTGGGGCTGTTCAGCTAAAGATGTGGCTTTAACACACAGCTGAGCCACTGAAAGGTGGCGTTATTCTTCATGGGTATGTATTCTGACCCTTTTTGTACTGATGCCACTCATTGGACCTGTTTATCTACTGGTTTACTGAGTTTATTTGGCTCATGGAGGTGTCCTGTTGAGTGCCAAAATCAGCACAGGCTAGTCAGGAGCGCCCAGCTGAGCTGGGAGCGGAGTTTCTGGAGATGGGGGATGTCACCTTCTCAGCAGCCATGAACTGTGAGGTCAATTTAGTGTGCCTTCTGCAACTGAACCACTAGGGTATATTAAGCAGCTCTTCAAGAAACAGAATTGTGAAATTCCTCTCTACATAAGCCATGAAAGAGTTGGCAATTAATGAATAAATATGTTGATGATGATGAATGTTAATATAACTCATCCTCATGGGATCAATCTGGCAGCTCACACCTCTGAGAGCAGTTTTTTCAGATTCTTTGCAAAACCTGCAAACTCTGGCAGATCCCTGTAGTGAGTTACCACTGATTCATCTTTTGGCTTGGGATGTAGTTTCACTGAGATCTGGCTCTATGGTAAGCCAGTTCAAGGTGTTAAACCAGAAGAAAGCTATTTTTCACTGTGCTAGCTTTCTGCTAGCTGAGTTGCTTGAATCAAACTGGCACCAGTGTTTGCAGAAGTGAGGCAGTAGAAGAATTCTACTTCTAATTTACGGTTGGACAAGATGATCTTTAAGGTCCCTTCCAACCTAGAAGATTCTGTGATTCTGTGAATTCCTACAGGTACAAGGGATAAGTGGAACTGCCTTTTCAACAGGAGCTAAACCTTCTATCCACCTTGTTGCAGTGTGAAACTCCACCTCTAGGATGTGGCTTCACAGTTGAGCAAAACTGATCTCATTCTGACTTTTTGATGAAAGAAACTGTCCTACTGCCTCCCTGGTATCAGCCCTGTTAAAACAAACCCTGCTCAAAATGACTTGTAATATGTAGTCATGGGGTTACTAGCGTCGACATGAGGAAGATAAATCACATTAGGAGTTGAAATGTGAGTTTTGGCTTTATGGGGCCCCAAATAGGGATATTAATGAGCTAGTGGAGACTATGCGCAGCTCTCTGCTCATTGTCTGCTAACAGCAATTTGAGTCTTGATTGGAACCTCTTTCCTTTGATACTCCACAATCATTGATTTTCCTTTGAACACTGAGTCATTTACCCTAGTCTTCTCCCTGTTAAAGGATGAGCTAATGTGATTATAAAAATATTATTATTTTTTTTTCTGTGATCAGCAGAACAAGCGAAGCCTGGTTTCCTGTGGGCTTGTGCTGATGTGGCATTGCTGTGTGGATTCTCTTATGTATATTAAGCAGTGTCTGCACATGCTTGCCGTTTTTATCAGTGACCGCTTTATTAGGATCTGTTTCATCGATTTGGTTTCCATTTCACAGAAGTTACCTTTGTACAAATTCAGATGGAGTTGGGCAATGGCTTAGATGTGCTTTTTTGGCGAAGAAAGGAGGATCCAGAGGCAGAAACATCAACAGACTGAGTAATTGCATAAGCCTTCTTTCCTTAGGAAATCAGGCTAAAAATTAGTCTTTTGACAGAGACCTCAGATCAGGCTACAGAAAGAGAAAGAAAAGTAAATCTTGCTGTTTACCATGTAAAGGCTTCCAGTTACCTGCTGCAACAGGTTTTTCATAAGTAAGGCTAAGCCAGTGGTTGGTGTTTACTTGCTTGGTTACCTTCTCATCTTCAGCAACGTCCCCATCTGGCTTTGGGAACTTGGGGGTTTGGGTTGGTTTTTTTTTTTTTTTGCCAGAGTGCACTTGTGCATCAGTCGCTTTCACTTATTTTTAATTTAACCTTTATACTTGAATGAATGGCCATGTAGGCAGTAAGACAAGCTGTTAAAGAGGCTTGTGGTTTACAGGACTCTGTTTATGTCAGTGATGCCATGAAAAATAAAGGCTTTAGGTGCAGCCAAGGATACGATCCTGTTACTGTAGAAAAGCTAGACTTGAGGGTTCCGCTATATAGCATCTTCGTTCTGAGACTTTCACTCTGTAATAAATGCTAGGGTATTTTACTGTTTTCCTCTCTTTTGTAACTTTACACATAAGCTCCTATTACCTTAGAAACTAAAATAAACAATTTGTAAAAGGAAAAACTGGCATATTTCAAATTTCTGGGTGGATGCCAGTTCATTACAAATGGGTCCAGCTACAAACAAATTTTGCAGATTTGTTCAGATTTTGTCACTATTCCGAGCTTATCTTGAGCTCTGAGTTCATGAGTTCTCTTATGAATGCCTTGCCAACTCCATAACAGGGCAGCTGGGTCCCAGAGCCCAGCCACCCCAGTTTCTTGAGGCTCCTACCAGTCACCTGGACCTTGAAATAAGTCTGTTGTGTCCCCAGATGTGAACTTTTTTCCTTGAACTACTTTACAGGTTGATGAGTTCCCCCATTCTCTGACCCTGTCATTACAGAAATGCTGGTGCTGGAGCAAAGGAGCAGGGAGGGGAGCAGTCAATCAGGTTGAGCAGGAAATGTAGGACTACCCTTCCAAGTGGCTCCAGGTTTAGGCTAGATTACAATGACCATGTAGAACAAAGCATCATTCCGTGGGGGGAGTAAAGGGAAGAGGGAGAGGAGGAGGGAAAACATGTCCATATGACTCTGGGAACTCAGTTCTAGCCAGACCCCTCCAGCTTTTTCTCCTGATTGTGAGGCGTAATGAGCTTTGGAGTAGTGCTGGCTCCTGCTTGGTGATCTCCGTTTCAACTGGTCAGCTGTGTCTGGTGCATCAGATGGTAGGGGATGGATGGAGAAGCTGTGGCTGGATAAGAGAGATGCAGCCCTTCCCTGTAGAGAAGGAACCAGAGATCTGATGTGTGAGTTACTACGGTGTGTCAGATTGCACTGCTTTGTAACCCCAGTGGGTCGATGTAAAAATGGGTAAAATTTTCTTCACTGTAGAGCAAGATTGAGGGTCTTTGCAGAAAGACTTAGACTACAGAAGCTTTAACTGTCAGGTATAAAGCAAAGGTATGTTGAAAATAGAGACACAAGTCAATGGAAAGCAAATTTTCCTGATGTGACCACACCACCAGCAAGGCCTAACATGATCGCACCATCCTGGCTTAGACCAGGTCCTTAGAACAAGCAGCTGTTTAATAGCTTGGTCATCATTGGCTTCTGATAGGGCCTTCCTTGTTTAGGGAAGTGTTGTTCTGGAAACCAACTGTATTTCTTGTTTGCTATCAACTGGTCCCTATCTCATTCCTGAGATAAAAACGGAAGCGGGGGGAGAGGGGGAAGCGAGCATTCACCTATAGACAGAAAAAAATACTGCTCCTATAGAGAGTTTCCCTGGTGACAGCCATTAGCTGCTTTGTGGCACCCCTCGGACAATCGGCCTGCTAAATGCCAAGCCTCTCTGCTTGGGAGCTCCTCCTGCCCTGATGATCACATTGCAAGTGGCAAAGTTAAAACAAAATGGAATTTGACATCGACTGTCAAATTGTCCAAGCAATTTAAAAAAAATATTTCCTGTGGTTTCAGTGTCTCCTTCAAACAGATGCAGCAAGCTGGGATTCTAACAGCACCAAAAAAAAAGGCAAATACTGGGAATTGCAAAGGAATTGGAAGAATTTGATTTAGATTAGGTATCAAGAAGAAATTCTTCACTGTGAGGGTGGTGAGGCACTGGAAGAGGTTGCCCAGGGAAGTTGTGCATGTCCAATCCCTGGAGGTGTTCAAGGCTGGGCTCAATGGGGCTTTCAGCAATTTGGTCTGGTGGGAGGTGTCCCTGCCCGTATCAAGCCCTCTCCAACGCAGACCGTTCTGTGATGCTATGAAAGAACTCCAAAACTTTCTGCTTTAATATTGGAAGTTCCCTAAATTCCTTTTAAACTGCTAACAGTACAGTCAGAGGAAGCTCAGTACTAGAACACCCTTTAAGGTCCCTTCCAACCCGAGCCACTCTATGGCTCTGCGAACAGGGCGGCTGGCTGTACTCCCACTGTCCCTGTGCTGTGGTGTCACCGCTCCTACGTTCAGACTTGCTCCCCACGCTCGGGCTTTGCCATAATTATTCCTCCGTTAAACTCTTAACCCTTTCCACTCGATTTTTTCCCCTCGTTGCTTCCTTCCGGCTTGCCGCTTTGGAGACCCCTACCACTCGCTGTCTATTTTCCGGGCTGCCTTTGTTCTCTCCTTCCCTTCCCTCCCCTCCCCTCTGCCGGCGCCGTTCCCCGGCCGCCCCGCGGGGTCCCGGGGCTGCAACCCCGGCGCCTTCTCCGCAGGGCCCCGCTGTGCGTGCCCGCCCGCTTCACGGTGCTCTCCGGCCGCGGGGGGTGGGGTTCCGCAGCCCGTCTACAGCTCGCTCATCAAGCCTTCCTAATTACAAGCAAATAGCGGGTACGACCCGAGGTGACCAAGCACGCGCCGTCGGCGGAGGCCCGGAGAGCCGCCCCGCCTCAGACGCCCGGCCGGCAGCTGCCGTACAACATGGCGGCGCCCATCGCCCGCTCGCGCCGCCGGGAAAGAGGAAGCGTCCGCCTCTCTAAGCCTCCCGGTGTGCGCGGCGGCTGCCCGGTGGGGCGTTCCTGCCGCCGGAGACAGCCGTTCCGCGGAGAGGCAGGCAGGTAGCGAGCGGGCCGGCGCGGCGGGGCGCCCGTGGGCCGGGCGGCGGGGACCNGCCGGTGGGCCTCCCGCCTGCCCGCTCCCCACGGAGCGCGGGGTACCCGTGCGTCTTCCCGGAAAGGCCTAGAAAGGGCAGCGCCTTGGCCCTGGTGTTAAGGGGCGTTGCGGCCTTCTCCCACCTGCCCACGGCCCGCCGGGCCTGCGGGGCGGAACGGAGGAGCGTGCTCGGTTCTCTCTGGGGGAACTTGCGGGTGCTAGGCCCCAGCCCCGGGTCCCCGGTCCGCCCCGGGTCCCTGGCTTGCCCTCGGCCCGGGGCAGTGGGCAGCCTGGGCCTCCTCGGCCTGGCCGGCGTCCCCATCCACCGCGCTTGGCCTGAGCCCGGGTCGGCTTCTGTCATCGGGGCTTCTCCTGCCGGGGTGGGATGGGGGGATCCGCAGAAGCGGGTGGCCTGCACCCGCGTCCCCCGGCTCACAAAGCGGGGGCAGCTGCTGGAGCTGCGGCAGAGGCCGTGGGTGAGGCTGACCCTCATCTTCTCCCTCAGTTGAAGAAGTGAGGAGGGTGGCTCCACAAGCACTCAGGCAGGTGCCCGTGGCCGCGGTTCCGAGTGCGTTTGCGCAGGGCTGTGGGAGCACCGACACCTCAGCTTCTGCTTGTGTCAAACGGCCAACCTTTAAAAGGTGGTGTGGTGAGTTGGAGAGGTGGGGATGCAGGGGCAGGATTGATTTCAGTTCGCTGCAGGGGAGCTAAGCTTTTGTATGACAGAGGGAAAACGATGTTATAAATAGATGCTGCTTCTTTAGGGCTTTTCAATGCCTGAAGAGCCATTTGACCTTAGTATGGATGTGAATGTAATGGACAATGCCTATTATTTAATAATGCATGAATGGACATGCTTATTCTGCAGTGATCTCATTTTGTCCTTGTTTAGGCTGATTGGGGTCCAAACTGAGTGAAAAGATGCTATGAATAGCCCCGACTCTCATATTGGGAAAAAAANAAAAAAAAAAAAAAAAAAGTTTGTGGAGGCATCTAGTTGCACCAGTATAAATCAGTGGATTCCCTTTAAGCTTTCTGGCGGTGTGATCAACAGCAGCATTCACTCTCCTGTTGCTGCCCAGTCTACCACTGCAGCAGTCTGTTCCCCGACCCGCTATCAAAGTGAGACTCAGTCCTCCGCTCAGGATCGTGAGTTGTGGCTAGAACCTTGTTATGATACCAGTGGGTGTATTTAATGTCTAAACACATTTAATTAAGTTGTCTTTAATTTCCACCTCTTTCCTTTTTCTTTGCAGGCCATGATAAAATCCTTCAGTGCCATTTTGAGTGGGTGAAGGGGGGAAAAAGGGGATTAAAAAAATGCGCAAGCAAACAGCAGTGACGATTACTTTGGCGACCCTCCTGGGTGTTGCAGTGGGGGGCCTGGTTTTGTGGAAAGCAGCCCAGCGTCGGAAAGGAAAAGCACGCTGTAGTAGCCAACAAGAGAAAGCAGTTATAAACTCAGGAGATGAGGAACTGATGATTAAGGCAGAGGATAAGGAGGTGCTTTCCTTATTCAGATCTCCCACCTTTTCCCGGCTAGAGAGGACCCTTGGTGCAGACATAGTGATAGTTTCAGAGCAGGAGGAGTGGGATCGTGTTGAACCTTTGCTGAAGAACGAGCTGGAGAAGTGGCCAGTGCTTGGAGTTGATTGTGAGTGGGTGAGTGATTAAGAACCGCCTCTCCTTTAGATTGCAAATTGCAATGGGAAATCATCTGGGTAGGAGCGATTCCTTTGCTTGAATGGATATAACAGGACTAACTACTGAAACTGCCTATGTGATTATCTGTCATGGCAGCAGTGAAGCAGCTGCTAATTTTGATTGTTCTCACATTTAAGTGTGCTAACTGTAAGTTCTTAATTCACTAATTGTATTCTTTTACAGAACTCCTGTGATAAAATGACTATGCTAAACATACTAATACTTGTATGGCTAAATATAGCACTACATTTTTTGTATAATATCTCTTTAATGTAGAAGTAGCTTGAGTTTACACTGTTTTAAATCCAGCTACATACTTAAGAAAAAAATTCTTAAGAATAACAAACCCAAAAAGGAGGATGATACTGATATGTAGATATAACTCACTGGGGCTACCAGAAAGCAGAGTTCCTCTTCCACTTGCACATTTGCCTGTGTGAACTCTCAAAACAGGCTTTGAGTCATTTATAACGCCTGGCTTCACCATTATTTTGGCTGGAAATTTATTCACTTCACGGTCGTTAGTATAGGCCACAATTAAACAATGTGTTTGCCATAAACGTTTCTGTAGTGGGTGGCTTTGTGCTGATGCAGATTAAGAAATGTGTCTGATATCTTTCCACCAGCTCAGCTATGAGGGGAAGGGTGAAAGGGGGAAAGTTTCTCTTGTAGGAGTGCTGCAAGAAGTAGCTGAGGGACAGTAATACTGTGAAACAGATCACATAATTTGCAGTAAAATTTTAGAGACGTGCAACAATACTGACTGTATAAACTGACAGGTATTTCCTGTCTTCAGTGGCCTCTTTGCAATTTGTTCCAGCTCCAGTATTAGTAATAGTGTTGTAACCCATACTTTTATTTTTGTCTATATTTCAGGTATCTGTGCGGGGAAAAGCAAATCCCGTATCCCTCCTACAGATGGCTTCTTCCAGTGGCCTCTGCGTTCTTGTTCGGTTGCCCAGACTTGTTGCCAATGGACAGACTATCCCAAAGACCCTGGTGGACATCATGGCAGATAGTACTGTCTTGAAAGTTGGGGTAGGATGCTGGGAAGATGCTTGCAAATTACTTCATGATTATGGTCTTCCAGTCAAAGGGAGTGTGGATCTCCGGTATTTAGCTATGAGACAGCGGTGAGTGTCTGAAGACAGAGGCAGCTCTGTTTAAGGCATCATTTGAGTTGGAAATATTTTAAAAGTAATTTGCATATGCTGAATGATACCAGGCAGGTAGGTCTGGAGTTCTCAGGATGGTTTTAGAGCATGAGCATTGACAGCTGCAGCCCAAGAACATGTCATGCTTCTGTTCTGTGGTCTTGGAAGTGGAAATGAAATCTTCATTAAGATTTCATATGCTAATTGTGTCTGTTATGTCAGTCTTCTCATGCGATACCCATATGAATTTTTCTGAGTGTTGTGCTTCAGCTTGTAAGAAGTCCAGGCATGGTGGTGTAACACAGTGAGAGTGATCACCATGTCTACAGATATTTGAATACTGTCTAGAAGTATGGGTAAATGTGCCAGGGGCACATAAGTAGAACTGTTGAATTACAGGATTTCTTGAAAAATTACTAAAATAGAGCATCTCTAATTTCTCTTCTAGTAGCAGTGCTTCCATTAAAAGGTTACAGTTGTGATGCTATTTTCTCATCCTTTGTTCTTCCTAAAATACAGTGTTTTACTTGAGAATATTCTTCATGTACAGTATATGTGTGCCTGGGTGTGGTGTTAGTGATCTGGGGCACGGATTTGTTGACCTGACACTGCCTTTTTATCGATGAGGATGGACTAATTGTCCCTAGTGGCCACGGTTCCTCTGAGTCATTCCTGGCTCCTCATGAATCCCGACAGCAGGCAGTTCATCACTCTGTGATAGACCTCTTTAGTTCAGAAGTGGGTAGTTCAGAGCCAAACGCTTAAGCCTTAAATGTTATCAGCTCCCAGCCTTGCCTGTTTTGCATGTTGCAGATACTAGATAATTACTAAATCTAGAAAGGACAATTTAGCAGAGGGGAGGGAGAGGGCCTGTAAAGCTGTCAGGCGTGAGTGCTGTTTGAGTGGGAGTCACACATCATGTGCATTGTGTTCTGGCAGGTTCAGAGTGTGTGAGGCCATCCAAATTTGCATGGGTGTATCGTTTCATTTTTAATATGTTTGTTTCACTTTCTTTGTTAAACTGAAGGAAGGACCTACTTCACAACTGCCTTAGCCTTAAGTCTTTAGCTGAAAAAGTCCTGAACTGCCCGCTTGACAAGTCTCCTCATGTGCGTTGCAGCAACTGGGAGGCAGAAGAACTGACACAAGATCAGGTGTGTCTTCCACTTCAACTTGGTGTTTTGGGAGGAAAATCAACCTTCTTAGTAGAGAAGAGACATTACAGTAGGGAGATCTGAGCCTTCTTCAAGTTCTGCCTCAGAACCTTATGTGTGACTGTGGTCTGAAGTTAATTTCAGACTCTGTGCCTGCATTTCTCTCCTTTCCCGTGAAGGTAATTTTCTGCTGTTCTCCCAGAATTCTTGGCTCTTGATTTCCTTTAGTCCTGAAACATCTATAAGGCAAGATCCCTTAAAGAAGTGTTTGTGCACCCAAAATCTCACCTTTTTATTATTTTGTTTACTCCAATCTATAGCAGTCAGTGCAATATTGAAGAGAGACCCTAGAAACCTTGTTCACCATCTTTAGACCATTGTGTTTTCCCTGCTTGCTCATTTTCTTTACTGTCATGCTGCAGGTGTGTGGAAAATCAGTGACCGGTAGAGGGAGTGACAGGATAAATAACCACACTGAATAGGCAGTCTTATCAAAAGGGAGCTTTTTTTCATTTAGGGAGGGCTTGATGGGGGTGGGAAGGTTTTTAAGGCCTGGCTGACCTGAAGATTTTTTCAGCCCCTTGTGTTTCCTGAATGCACCCATGAGTATTTCAAGTATGACTGACCCTAAATACCTGTGCTGTGGTGATGTTGTGGAAGTGTCACTCAACTGCCAGAACCCAGGGTGAACTTCAAAAGGAAATGCATTCAACTTCTGGCTTTGCTGTACCTAGTGTTAAAGACTGATAATGTTGCATTTGAGTGTTTGCTGTTTGTCAGTATCTTGATGCCTATGCTTTTCTGCAGGTTCTCTATGCTGCTAGGGATGCCCAGGTCTCAGTGGCTCTGTTCCTCCATTTGTTGGGATTTGCCAGCCTCCCTGCTACATCTGAAGGTGAAAATTATATTGCTGCTTGGGAGAAAGCACTCGGTAAATGCCGGGGCTTGGTGGATATCCCATTTAAAGGAAGAAGGAATGGCAGCACAGGAGAGGAGAAGAGTGGAGAGGGACATTCCCCTCAGAAGACAAAGAACCGGAAATCTTCAGTGAATGGCCAGCCCTCTGGCAGTCAGCAAGTAAGAGATCCGAGGAGGCACAAGCGAAAGCCTCTGGGCGTAGGATATTCTGCACGGTAAGTCTATGAGCCCATTTTACTCCTTGGGCTGCAGATGGAAAACTTTGAATGATGCCTCATGCTCTACTCGTTAAACAGAGTGGATAATATTAGCTAGGAAAGAAAACGCAGGTCATGGGAGGTAGATCCTGTTTATGTTTTCCCTCTAGGTGGTATTGAAAGTGGTCACAGCACTGGGATCATAAGGAGGTTGAGGGGCTGTCTTCAGCTTTTGTCCTTATTATCTAGAGAGCTGAGTCCCAGCAGGAGGTGGTTGGCTGTCCTGGTGGCGTTTACTGCCCACACAGCTGTGCCCTGTCACCTCCAGGGAAAAGGTGGCCAACTGCACAGAGCTTGTCCTGTCAGCAGGATCTGCTCATGGAGTGCTGTTTGTTCTGTGCTCTCCCAGGTCACTGTGGCCACAGACATGTCAGGGTGCTGAGCAGAGACAAAAGCTAAGGTTAGAAGGGGTGAGACACCTTATGTGAGGTTCCAGGAGGGCACAGGAAGGGACAGTCTGCGGCAGCATCAAAGCAGGGCACTTCTGTAGGACGGTACTGCTTTGGCTTTGCAGGCTCAGCTGTTGCTGGATTCAGGGTCCCTGTCCCACAGGTGATTTTTGTGGAGCACATCCTAAATTCTTACAGCCTTTTGCTAGTTAAAGTTCAGTTGTTTTTAAATGAAAAGAAGTTGGAGAAGGCTCTTTAAGCTTAATGCAGTGGAATACATGGAGAACTAGTATGTGTGGTTTTGTTTGGATGCAATCTAATAAAATTAATCATACGAATGTAGGAAATAAAATTGTCTGTAATTAGCATTTGGAAAGAAAACCAGTCACTTTTGTATTTATTTTCTTCTTTTCAAGTTTATTGAATTGGCAGTAAAGGCATTTTAATACAGTCAATAATATTGATTTTATTAGCAATCATTAATGGTACTGTGTTGTACACGGCAAGTCTCTTCAGATGTATTTTTTTTTTTTCCTATTGGAGCCTGTATCATACGAAACAGAAGGACTGTGCCTCATGGGAAGGTCAAAATTTAAACAAAATTGCATTCCAAGGTAAATTGAGATCTTTCTGTGGTTGGTTGGTTGGTTATTTATTGTTTTTAATGGTGCTTGACTTGAGATTCTGTAAACTCACTGTTTTTTACAGTATCTCCAGCAGTCTGGCTCTCATCTGTAATAAGACTTAACATGATTTCAAAAGTCCATTTCCACTTTTACTTTCTATAAGCCTGTTTATTTTTAATGTTTATTAATTTAGAGTTGGGAAATACTCCAGTTATCGTGGTGATTGAGCTGAACTGCTGATGCTCAGTGGAAAGAGACCTCCTGTATCATTATTGTTTTGTTGCGTTTTTTTCCTCCATGGACCTCAGAAGAAATCCTTTTGTCAGATTACACAGCCTGTCAATCAGCCTTTTCAGCTGGCAGAGCTCTGCTGAGTACTTATTTGTGTGATATTGCTGGAAAAAAAGGAAACTTTTCCACAGTGTATTGTGACATGTCTGTATCCCTGGCCAGTTCCTCCCAGGTGCTCCCTAAACTCAGCCTGCTCTGCTCTTCAGTTTTGTTTGAAGGAGGCTGGCAGAGTAAGGAAATGTTTTCTGCAGAACAGAGCCCTTCCACACACTGCCACCAACCACCAGAGACCGCTCCAGCAGGACTTTTTGCCACAGACTAAGGTTAGGTGCATGTGTTTCAGAGGGCCTCAGCTCAGCTCTGTTGTTCCCATGGACTCAGGTGTTTGGGTTCCAAGAGCTTTTTTATATATGTTTCTCTTGGATTATTTGCTGTTCACACTAAGTTTTAGAAAAATGGACTTAATAAAACATTAAAATACAGGCTTAGGCAGCTGATCCTTGAAATTGCCTTGCCTGTAATTGACACTCTTTTTTAGCTTACTCTTAGCTCATCATCCTTCTTGATTTGAATTCTCTTTTGCTTTCTAATGTAGTTTTTTTTTTTGAAAATGTTGTCATCATTGATGGCATCTCTTGAAAACTGGGATTCAGAGTTACAGTTCTCTTGGCAGCAGGAGAGCAAAGATACCTTACAGTCAGTTGGTGAACCCCAGGTAAGTTTTCAGATGTTCTGCTTCCCTTAACAGCAGCCTGCACGGTGCTCAGCAACCTTAAATGTGCGTTTAGGGGCACTCCTGTGATTTGGAGGAGGCTGCATGAATTGCCGCATGGAACACATGACTATAGAGAGCTCTGAGGGTTTTTTGGCATGCTGCTACAGGTGCTGTAACGCTGCCCTTGTTTCATAGGAAATCTCCCCTGTATGACAACTGCTTCCTGCATGCACCAGATGGACAGCCCCTGTGCACTTGTGATCGCAAGAAGGCTCAGTGGTATCTGGACAAGGGGATTGGAGGTGAGCATACCAATTTTTGTATTGGTGTTTGAAATACATCACTATTTGTTTTTTTTCCCTCGTTTCTAAGGTAACTGGGCATGAACTTTTGGTATCCTTTCTTATTGGAAATACTGTTGGGGATTTACTAAGAAGATTCCTTTGTTTTAACATTGTTATTTTAGCTTTTAGGTACAAATTTGTCTCAAATATTCTCTGTTTGCCTTTACCCTTTCAGAGCTAGTTAGCACAGAGCCATTTGTTGTGAAGCTGCGGTTTGAGCCTTCAGGACGTCCAGAGTCTCAAGTTGATTATTACCTGACAGTCAAAGAGAACCTGTGTGTTGTATGTGGGAAGCGAGAGTCCTATATCCGGTGAGTTGTTTAGTGGGGTAAGAGAAAAACACATCTTTTAAAACAGGTCTGAGGTCTGCATCTAGTTTGGCATCCAGAAGCTTGGGTAGTGGCCTGAAACATCATTCTTGTTCACATCCTGGCTGGGCTATCACTATTTGAATGCTCTGTAGTTGTATGCATCTGGGTAAGTTTGACACTGAACAAAAAGCCTTCCCTCTTACAGAGGCAGGAGGTATCTGTCCTTGGAGAGAGCAAAGCATATGGACCGTGTATGTGCTGCCGTTTGAATGACAGGGGGCAGCAGTGTGCCAACACACACTGTTCTGATGGCATCCCCTTGTGAAAATAGCTGTACTATTTCTTCCATTGCTTAATCCTTATATTTTTGAAAAGTTTAGGTGAGTCTGAAGTCCATGAGGTCACAAAAGGTGAGATTTTTTTTGTCTTTGCAGCTGCTACTGTTTACCTGAGTGGCATGTGTCTTATAGTGCATTGCCTTTTTTTTTTTTTTTTTACAGTAGAACTTTTTAAAGTATAATTTTTT
>VXAK01020091.1:190440-216189 GCA_013399435.1 Arenaria interpres | reverse complement strand
AAAAAAAAACAGAAATGCAGCAAACCTGTAGAGAGAAGTACAAATAAAAAGAAGTTGCAGAACCTATTGCTGCACTGAGGGTCCTGACCCTGGTGATCTTTTTCTTTTCCTGGACTTTTAGCATTAGTTGATCTTTTGTGGGCCAGGAAGAGGAGGAATTGGGGAGTAACAGCCCCAGGCAAATGTAATGACATGGCTGGTTTGTCTTCCCTAGGAAGAACATTGTTCCTCACGAATACCGAAGACACTTCCCCATCCAGATGAAGGACCACAACTCCCATGATGTGCTCCTCCTCTGCACGTCCTGCCATGCCATCTCCAATTACTATGACAACCACCTCAAGCAGCAGCTGGCTGAGGAGTTTGGTGCCCCCATTGGCTCTGAAGAAGGTGTGCGTCTGCTGGAGGACCCTCTGCGCAGGCAAGTGCGCTCCGGGGCTCGAGCCCTGCTGAATGCAGACAGCCTGCCCGACCCCCGGAGGGCAGAACTTCTGCAAAGCATCAAGGACTTCTTTAACACAGAGGCAGTCACCCCGGAGATGCTGCAGGAAGCAGCTGGTCTGGAAACCAGGTATAACAAGCCCGTCAGCAGATGTAACATTTTAGTCATTTATGTTGGCACAGAAGTTCAACAAAAAGTTGTCTACACACAGAGCCTTGGGTAAATATTACTGCAGCAAAATGAAAGAAAATCCAGTAGAATTTGCAGAGCTAGGGATCACACATGCTGACTTACTTGTCTAAATTTGAGGCTACTAGGAGTTGATCTGCACAGGAAAAATGAGCCTCTAGAAGCGTAAGTTCATCACTTGTATAAGCCTCCAGAGTCTGGTTTTATACTACTTTGATGCATTTAACTAGAAAGCAAGGATAGGAAGAAGATAATTGTTTGTGCTGTAGCCTAAGGCTCTAAGTAGACAATCACACTCTGCGTTTCTTACTGTGTTTTTGTTTTCTCCCTTCCCCCCTCAACCCAGCAGTGGTTTGTGAACTGCAACTCTTGTTTTTTCCCCTCTTTCCCTTTTTGTTTCAGCAATCTCCTCCTGTTCTTGTTCTCTGTCTTCCCTTCCACTATTTTACACCTTCTGAAGGACAGATCAGGGAGAGAGACTGAAAGACAATCATATCAGAAGTCTCCTCTCTTTCTCAAAGCCTCCCCAAATATCTTTTCTTAACTAGTATCTGGTCTCTCCATGAAGTCAGTATTTTCTCCTTGTTATGCTTACTGTTGTTTGTAATGTCCCAGTGTTGTAACTCAGAACCTATCCAGGCAGGAAATTCAGTGGCAGGATCAGGGCTCTGGAGCGTCATATGGTTCTTGCCTTGAGAAATTTGCAGTCTGTCTTCTGAGGAGCTTGTAATGGGCCTTGAGAGCTTTGTTTAGTATTGCTGTAAAAGAAGAACACTTGCTCAGTTCAAAGAAACCAGCTTCCCAGTGTGACTGTGCTCCGGAAAGCAGTCTGGCATTGAAGTAGAGCTTAAAACTCTCCCTCCTGGTTAGCTTACCATGTGTCTGTAATTAGACTCTGCAGCTGAAAGCATCTTCAGTGTCTTGCTGTTTGTTGTAGACAGGTCTAGAGTCTGACGGTGGGCTTGTGTGAAAATAAACTCTGCTTGTGTCCTGGCAGGATCTGCAATGAGAGCTACATGCCACATGGACTGAAGGTGGTGCAGTGTTTTGCTAAAGGAGGCCTGCGCTCCCTTATGCAGTTGGAGAGACGCTGGCGGCAGCATTTCTTGGACAGCATGCAGCCCAAGCACCTCCCAGAGCAATGGTCAGTGGACCATAACCACACGAAGCTGATCCGAAAGTATGGGGAGGATCTTCAGATTGACCTTTCGTGAAACTAACTTCCTGGACTCTAGATAGTGTCTAATGGACATATGTAACTGAAGGTGGAAGGACTGTTTTTATTTCTATGTCTCCACTAACCTCTGGGCCTGGGTGTGCAAACAGGCAGCAGTGGATCTGCCAGGTTTGGCATTTTATAAGAGTTAAATCCATTGAATCCGACTTGAATTTTCAGGTGTGTCATGGTATAACCCCACCAGCAACTAGGACCACGCAGCTGCTCGCTCACTCCCCCCAGTTGGGATGGGGGAGAGAATCAGAAGTGTAAAAGTGAGGAAAAAACCCCCTTGTGGGTTGAGATGAAGATAGTTTAATAGGTGGAGCAAAAGCCACATGCGCAAGCAAAGCAGAACAAGGAATTTGTTCACTGCTTCCCATTGTCAGGCGGGTGTTCAGCCATCACCAGGAGAGCTGAGCTCCATCACGCGTAACAGTTACTTGGGAAGACAAACACCATCAGTTTGAATATTCCCTGCTTCCTCCTTCTTCCCCCAGCTTGATCTACTGACATCAGACGGCATGGAGTAGCCCTGCGGCCAGTTGGGGTCAGCTGTCCTGGCTGTGTCTCCTCCCACCTTTTTTTACATTCCTGGCCTGCTTGCTGGCAGGGCTGTGAGAGAGGCAGAAAAGGCCTTGACTGCTTAGCAATAACTGAAAACATCAGTGTTTCAGCAACACTATTTTCCTCTCAAATCCAAAACATAGCACTATACCCCCCACTAGTAAGAAAGTAAACTCTATCCCAACTGAAACCATGACCAGGTGGTTTGGAATTTTTAATCCTAGTCCGTCACTGACTCATTCGGTGCAAGAGTGATATGCAAAGGAACTTGCCTTTTCAAAGTGACTATGGGGAGTTATTTTCTACCCCCCAGGATGGCTGATGCCTCCAGACCATCTCTCTTAACACAGAGCACAATATTTTAACATTTCCAGGTTTTCCAACAGACACATCTGCGCCCTTAGCTGCACCTTGAGCGTCTCCTGATAGAAGTCTTTGCTTTCAGTGCAGTTGTACTCATGAGTTCTTCTCAGAGAAGACTCCCTGCCAGAGAGAGATTCCTTGTTTGGAAGTGGCAAAGAAACCTTACCTTTTTTTGCAGATTCTGAGCTGTATCAGCGTTGCATATGGGCCTTGGTGAGTTTGCTGGTGGCAGGTCCCTGATGAGAAGCGACTCTCTTTGGCTCTGACGCTATGGAATCACCCATGTCAAGTCTTTTCTTGAACACCTTCCAGCAACATAATGGTCTATAAAAAATGTTATGTCCTAATTCCACTTGCTTATCATGAATAATTTGTGGTGGGTACCTTTTCATATCAGACTGAAATGGAGTCAGGTGTCTTAAAAAGGATGAGAGGAAACAATTTTTATTTAAATACCAGCATCTTTTAAGATGTCAGACCACGTGTGGCAGGAAACTGGAAGATCTAGTGTTCTGTTCCTGGATTTGACGTGTGCGGTGGTGAGCAGGTCATACTCTTTCATGCCTGTTTCCCTGTCTCTAAAATGGGACTAATAATACTTACCTATCTCACAAGGGTGTTGTGAGGTTTAATTAATTCATGTTTTTGTAAAATACTTTGAAAATATAAGTTAGTGTGTGCTAATTATTACTGTTGTTTTTTAAAATGTGCTGCTGTCTGACTGTCTTAAATATTCATGTTTTTTGCCTGGTGCTAGACCTTAGTTAAATATAACTTTTTAAAAATACATGCCCCTGTCTGTGAAATCACTTTTGATTATTTTGATTGCATGAGTGTGCTTCTCCTGAATGATGAAACTATGCTCAACTCTTACAGGTCTCTGTAAAGAAGTTTCAGTAAAACCCTGAAGTCGTACTTCACACTACTGCATATAGCGCAGTTGACCCACATTTTATTACAACATTTGGGCAGAATTGTGGACCTGCTGTTACCATGGCTGAAACTCTCCCTTGTCAGATAATTCAAGAAATTTCACAGGCCGGGGGTGAAAAACCTGTTTGTAGCAGAGACCGTTTGAGATAAGTAGGAGCCATGAAGAAATGGTACGTTAATGCCACCCCAGAGGAGCTGCAGTAGCAGCCTGAGCAGAAGGAATCAAAGATTAATGATAAACACTACTTATCTCTGAGCTGCAAATGAGACCATTTTCATTATATGGGCAATTTTATTCCTTTCCTGTACCACTGACAGGTCTTAACAAAAACTGATCTAGCCAAATGTGTTCTGTCTCTGCTCGTTTGCACAGCTGATTGTAATCTCAGCAAGAACCTCCTGTCTACAGCAGCAGCTTGGATACAACTATTTCTCTCCATAGCATTTTGAGCATGTGTTCAGATAACGCGATCTCCTATCTTGAGTGCCATCTGATCAGGGTGGCGAGAACTCTTTGCATGGCTCAGAAACTCCCTTTTCAACAATCAGGAGTACAAGGTGTCCATCTCGCTTCTTCATTCTGCTTTGATTTTTCTCCCTTTGTTTAGATGCAGGAACTCCTGATCAAGGTGTCGTTATTTAATGGAACCTGTAGGCTGACCACAGGGCTGCTGTCTTTTCTCTTTGTTGAGGCAAGAAAATGATGTTGAGACAAGGACAAGGTCCTCTAAGGAGTCAGTGGTATCGTTGAAGAGTTTTGTGGGCTTTTTTTTTCCAAATTGCTCGTTCAGAAATAGAAATTTGCAAGGAAAACTTCATAAATATTTTCTTAACTAAGATTCTTTGTTGTTTGTAAGAAATCCTTAACTTTCATCGTTTTAAGTCAACCTGAAAGAGGAGGGAAAGCGATATATTTATTGTGCAGAAATAGGTTATTTTTATATGATTGTGATTTTAAATTTTCTGCAGTCTATAGATAGAAGTGTGTATGTTTTCATCGCTACTTGCTACATTCAGTAAAAATTTTCTCTTTTACCAGACTTAGCAATATTGAAGCTCTTTTTTTTCCCTTTTTCGTGTGCGTGCTATTTCTCTTCTTTCCCTCTGTCTCACCCCATCCTGAACCTCCCCCTCTAAGTTTCTCTTCCCTGATGTGTCTGTCAGAGATCAGCCATGGAAGAGCCCATGCTGGCAGCTGTACTATACTTCTGAGCAATGCCATAGCAGGTTTGCTCAGGTGTACTTGAATTGTTGTTCTCAGGCTCTCGGTGAATTCAGCTGCTGTCCTTGGCGTGGTCACATTGGTCAGTCATGATGTCTACAGATCTACCCTTTTTAAAAAAGTTCAAGAAGAACAGAGAACTGCTGGAGAGGGTACAGCAAAGGACCACAAATATGATTAGGGACGTGGAGCATCTCTCTTATGAGGAAAGGCTGAGGGACTTGGGTCTTTTTAGTCTGGAGAAGAGAAGGCTGAGGGGGGATCTCATCAATGCTTATAAATACTTAAAGGGTGGGTGTCAAGAGGAAGGGACTGGTCTTTTTTTCAGTGGTGCCCAGTGACAGGATGAGAGGTAATGGGCACAAACTTGTACTTAAGAATTTTCATCTAAACATGAGGAGCAACTTCTTCACTTTGAGGGTGGCAGAGCACTGGAACAGGCTGCCCAGAGAGGTGGCGGAGTGTCCGTGTCTGGATACGTTCAAAACTCACCTGGACAAGTTCCTGTGTAACCTGCTCTAGGAGGGCCTGCTTTGGCAGGGGGGTTGGACTAGATGATCTCCAGAGGTCCCTTCCAACCCCATATCATTCTGTGATTTTGTGATTCTGTAAATAGATTTTGCTCAACCTGAGCATTCAAGTTTTTATTTAGGTTGCCCTAAGTATCTTACTGATACTAGGACCTTCCTGCACTAAACCAGGCACATCCATTTTGCCTGTGGAGGGCAAGAATTGCCATGCCTCTGTGTTGAGCTGGCTTTCACGTGGGATTTTTCATTCTGTCATTTGTCACTTTATGTTTGTAAGTGTGCCCAAGGTACGCTGCCTGAGGTGGGGAAGAGAAATTTTCCCTTTTATCTGGCACTTGATGACACCTGTCTCAGACTGGTTCTTGCAGGTGAGTGGGGAGCACGCTCCAGCTGCTGATGTCCCCAAACCTGTCTTGGCTTGTGAATTCCCTGCAGAACTTGCCTTCATCCTTTTCGTTTCAGATGTTTTGCCCATGGGAAATGGATGCGCTTTTCTAAGAGCACAACTGGGTACGTGTTTCCAGTGACACTCCTCTGCAATGCGAGTACCAACCAGCCCTGCGGTAGGTTAGTTTGCCTTCCCTCATGGGGTACAAATGATTTCTGCCTTCCCAAACGCTATGGTTTGCCTTTTTCTTGGCTTTGCAGCAACTTAGATGTTGTTGCAAGGCACAGGAATTACCAGCCAAGCAGCATTTTTGAGCAGCAGTTGGAGGTCCAGTAAGTGCTGCGTTTCTGAGCAGACCTTATGTGACATGTTAATTATGCTGCTGGCAGACTTGGCATTTGCCGTGCCTTGGTTTCCCTCCTTTGACAGTCTTTAAAGGTCCCAGCTGTCACATCTGTGACTGACAGGACTGAAGACAACATATGCCGTGAGCTTCTTGCATTTTTCTCTGTTTAGTATTCACTAATGGCAGGGATAGGGAGCTGTCTTCCTCTTGCATTTCTATTCCTCTGGCTCCCTGTGGAGTATCTTTACTCTGCGCTATCTATAACATTTTTTGGTGGCTTTTTTTTCAGTGAAGGCAACGTGGTTATTCTTGAGAAATACCTCATTGCCCTGGCCTTGTGCCTAAATGCCTTTGAGGAACCGGGCCTTCTGCACGTGCAGAGGGAGCTTCTGTAATAAGGAGTCACCAGGAGCCCTCGCCAGCCTGCAGTGTTCTGTTCTGATTTAGAGGCACCTCCAGTCTGAACCAGTAGGTCAGTTCCCATTGCTGCTCCTTGATCTCTCCTTCCTTCAGGCCTCCACAGTAGCCCAGACCTATACTGCCTTCTTCATTCCCACAGTCTGACACAAACTGCCATCCCCTTGATGTTCTTTGGGAATAACAGACATTTTAAAGCCCTTTCTCTTATTTTGTGCAGTGCAGTGTATTGGCATAAGGACTTTTCCCCACCCTCAGGGGTACATTGTTCTGAAGAAAGGGAGAGGCATTTTGAGGTTAAGTGCAAAGAAGACATAGCTTTCTCTGTGCATTATTAAGAGAGCCATAGTGTGTATTAGCCCCATGTCAAGGGAGTTTTGCTTAATGTTTTTACAGGTAGAGAGGGTAATGCAAGAGAGCCAACATAGTTAAACTTACTGAGGAAAGAAAAACACCAAAAAGCCAAATAAACATGGATGGAACATCATTTCCCACATTCAAAACAGATTCCTCTATCACTGTGAATTCCATCATGAACAGCAGACAGCTGTGGCAAGGATTTTCTGCACCAAGGTTAGTGCTGCATCTTCTCTTCCCACTTAACTATCGTGGTGCTTGTTTCTGTCTTGAATTAGCCAGCGTGATACCACCTGGGGTCTCAGTGGTGTTGGTCGCCAGGAAACAGAGCAAAACCATCTTTCTTTTATTATTTTTCTTTGCAAGCTATTGGATAAGTTCAGTTTGTGAGCTGGAGGAGTAAAGAGAACTGAAAAAAAAAAAAAAGAGGATGGAGGCTTTTATTGTAAAATAGAGATGTCATCTTCAGATAACAAGAAACCATTTCCTTGCACAGGAAAAAATCCAGCTTCAGCTATAGCTGATATAAAATATGGCTTCTATCTTTCTTTGCTTAAAAAATTGAAAGATCGTGCAGTGGTTAAGGAGCAAGAGAGAGAAGACATACATATATCTCAGCACAAATGTGGCAAGTCTGGGAAAAAGGTACTAGGCAGCTGTCAGAAATGCAGGCTTAAGAGAAAAATTGCCTGTCCAAACCCCCTTCACAAAAAACTGCTTCTCTAAGGAAGCTGTTTCGCATTGTAGTGTGCTCTGTGGGGAACTGACATGTATCTGTTTCATATTGATTAACAGCAAGTCCTTTCCAATTGATTGTCCTTTGAAAAATACCAAACAGTACTTTGTGTCAGCTGAGATCTGCCAGTTGCTTTCCCCTGCTTCCTCTGTGCCCTGGCTCTGTCCAGGACTTTTAACCATAAATAAAAGCAGAGAGACTGGCTGCTGGTGGCAAGTTGTGAAAATCGGAGTGGGACCTCCTTTAAATGCACTGTGAATAAAAAAATCATTATCCCTGCTTGTCTAGCAAGGGCTATGGAGAGCCCAAATCTGAGCTATAAGTATGTGTATATAGTTTTATGTCAGATTTTTACTATTCAGATAATGCTTTCCATATGTTTTAAAAGCATTACACCCTATTCTTTCCCCCTCTGGTTCTCCTGTGATATATGGGTAGCAATACTAGATGTTGTTCAGCTGCACATCTCAAAGCCCTGTGCTGATGTCTCAAAGACCAGCTCCGTTTTACAGATACTTTCCTGGCAATACAAAAAGAGTCAGTCCAGGCTCTAAAATTAAGAAATCTTTACAGAGCCCTGGAAAATACCAGACTAGACTGCACATCTCTTAACAAATTGGCTATGGGGGACAAAGCTTAAAATTCAACAGGCCTTCCAGTGCTCGTGCAGGATGGTCATAGGTGACAACCACTAGATGGTGCTGAGTATTAGACACACACCCCATCCTGCCCTGCCAAAACACCCAAGTATGTTGCTGGTTTTTTTCTCTGTCTTGTAAAGTGGGCATTAGGACTCAATGCTGCTGGGCTCTGGCCCCATTAACTCCATGCCCCCCAGTTCTTCTCCACTGCTTTCAGGTTTTTGAGCATGTACTGAAATATTAGAGGGTGTTCTTGCTATTGACAGTGTAGAAGCCCTGCTGCAACTTCAGACAAAGGCGGTGTTGTAAGTACAGGCAGATGGATGTAAGAGCTAAAAAAGGTGGGTTATCTTAATTTCACTCAATTGGAATAATCACCAGTTAAAAACAGAAAGAATTCCTGCCAGCCAGCATCCTTTAGTTGGATGTATTTCACCACCAGCTGTGGCTCATCAGTGCTTTTACGGAAAAAGCTTATTTCTCATGATGGGCTTCAGTAGGGGACAAGGAAAAGAAATGCCATAGCTAGCAGGTTTGCACTTGAGTAATAGCCTCAGCCATCTCAGCCCGCCTTGCTGTAAACATGGAGGGAAAGGAGCTGAGGGAAGCCCAGATGGATCCTTGTCCTCCTCACTGCCTCTTTTGCTCAGGGCCTGCCACTCTAGAAGGTGAGTCCAGTGCTCTGCAGGGGACACCAGAATGGAAATGTGGCTTATGAGTGAAGCCCAGAAGAACTGAGTTTATCTCATGGCAGGGTGGTTGGAACTTGATGATCTTTAAGGTCCCTTCCAACCCAAAGCATTCTATGATTCTGTGATCTATCTTAGGGGAAACAACTGAGAGACAAGGAGATAAATAAGAAAAACATTGTGGTGAAGAGGTGGGGGGGTTTCATGGTTTGCTTTCTAGTCTAGCTAGGACAGGAGGTTATGGACTTAAATGTCAACGAAGGAGATTTGGGCTAGTCATGAAGAAAATCCTCCTTATGGTATGCCTTGCTTCATGACACAGGTCACATCGCTTCCTCACGAGTGTACTGACTGGCTCCCCAGCTGCAAACCATCTGTGCTGCCCGCTCACAAACCTGGAGGTGATAAAAATGGAAATATTTTAGCTAACACTGTCCATGGGCATTTTGCTCCCATATGCACTACATGTCCTTCAGTCACCCGCTGCCGAGACTGACACGCAGCACTTCTCTCTGAACCCTTTAATTAATGTGTGCCTGCTCTGGATTTTTATAGCTCTTAAAAAGTGGCTGTGAGTAGTATCTTGTATCAGAGGGAGGTTTTATATCGCTGCTGTGAAGCTTGCCATTGCTACCGCTGAGGAGGTGACCTTGGCACGTGTTGCCTCCCCTTTGCTCCTCGCACTATGTGTTAGCACTGCGCTTCATTCTTCCAGTCAAATGCTTCAAAAAAGGACACAGGAGCCAAATGAGGTTTTATTGTGTTTTGTTTTTTTTTTTTTTTTAAATGCAACTTAGTAGCTTTCCAAAAATCCCTGCTCCCTTGAGAAGAAAGACAAAAACAGACCTTCAGACCTAAACTTTCTCTTGCTAAGTAAGTACTCATTTTTAAATCTCAGAAATTCACTTAGGGGAGACAATGAAGGCAGTAACCTCACTAACCTTGTTTTTCTATAAATTGCTGTGAATTTGTTGGGGGAATTTTTTGTTGTTTTTTTTGGTAGTCATTTGGTTTTTTGTGTTTTTTTTTCCTGGGTAGTTAAATGGAACTGCTGGACAAGGAAACAAATTCTGCTGGAATCAAGAAGGGAAATACACACCAGTAAAAACTGCGTGATTTTCTCACTTCTATTCTTACAGGCCTGTACTTATACCCTGAACAAAGATGAAGCCTGGAAAGCACAATCAGCTTGAAGGGGATTCCAAAAGCCATGGGGTGCTGTGTGTTTGGCACACTGCAAAAAAAATACACCAAATGATCCATGAGGGCAAGGATGGGATGCAGGAGTTGCTGTGCTGGACTGAAGCCAAAGTCTAGTTCGTTTGAGATAATTTAGTAGTCAGTAATGAGATCTTGGTTCTCCTTGGAAAACAAAAAAAGTTTGTTTTTCACACTTCATATTTTCAGGGTGAAATCTGATTTGTATTTCATGTGGTAGTGTGAGGAAAGCTAGGCAGAATTTTTCTAGCAAGTCTTCTGGCACCAGGACATGGGGTGGTGCCTGCCTTGCTGGGGATGAGCTGTGTGGTCTGCAGGGTTTAATTTCACCTTCCCCTCACTAAATACCCAGCAGTGGTATTTAGCAGTGAGTAGACTCCCAATGAGTAGGCTGGCTGAAAAACATGTGGCTGCATGTGTTTTTACCAACACAAATTCCCAAACTGCATTTAGGGTTTGAAGGAGCGGGAGAGAGACCCCAATTGATGCAACACTGCTTCAATTTGCTCCTGTGCAGAGGGGCTGATGGTTAGTTAATGGGGCATTTTACAAGGACGAGCTTCAAAGTCTTCACATGTATTGATCTTTGAAGTAGTCTGTTCTGTAGCTGGGTCTTAGTTTGGTTTTTTTTGTTTGTTTGTTTTTTTTCAAGGATGGGAGATGCAAGGAGTATTGGTAAATGTGGGCATCTGTGGAATGAAGTGCTGGTGTTCAGGCAGGTTTGGTGGTAAGTTGCACAAGCTATTTTGCAGGTCTTAACCCCAAAGATGTCAATACTTTAGGTGTGCTGGTTTAATAAGGCAAGAAATGGCTTCTCCACCCTCCTTCCAATGTTTGTCAGTGGATTGTGGTGATAGTGACATAAAAAGATATTGGGGAACAGTGTCAGAGACACATAACCTGACTTCCCAATTACAATCTGCGGCAGAGGAGTAGAAACTCCCCTAGCCTTGCTGCTCTGCAGTTTTGACATGGAGAATGAAAGAATTCACGTACTTTTGTGGTCCTCGTTGCCTTGGCTCAAACTATGTCTGCCCATCAACAGCTGCACTGTGCAAACAAAACCCTTGTAAGGTAAATAGTACCAAGGAGACAGATGAGCTGACTTCATCTGTTCAGGCTTGGGGAACACCATGGCTCTGACTTCAGCAGCGAAGTACTTAAACGTCAGTGATCCTTTCTAGATATGCCTATTAATGCCCACTGAGATGCATCAAGTGACCTATTTTCAAAGCTACTGCAGACTGTCTGAAGAGGACCCTCTGGATGCATCTGTCTCTGTTGTGGTAGCCAAAAATTTAGACCTCGCTTACATGGTGTTAATTATTATCTTGATTGGGTGTGGATTTTTGGATAGTCTTTTTGTTTATCTAACTGAAATTTGATCTGATGCTGTCAAGGGGGGTGCAAAGGTCTGTTATGTGGTTATAGCTCATTCCCCTGGCAATGCAGTGCTATAAACACCTCAAAGCCGGCAGCTGTGTCCATCCTAAGGGAGCTGCACTGCTTTAAAGCTGTCAGTATATTAAAGCAGTATTACTTGTGTATCAACAAGCTCCTCTTTCTTTTAACAGTGAAAACATGCAGTGAGTAAACTGCAGGTTTTTTTCAACAACAGAGAATAAAAAGCACTAAATCTGTGTCCCCACCTCAGGCTCCTGGCTAGGTGCGTTTATGCACTGCTGGCAGGCTGGACCCCTGCTGCCACCCAGCAGACTTGTACAAAGCAGCCTACTGAGGAACTAGACACTAGAGCGTCTCTGAACCGAGGTGAGAGGTTGTCACAGCACCAGGGGGCCAGCCTGCCTTGGGAGCAAAGGAGTAAGGAACGGAGCTCCTCCATTTCACGCTTCAGTTATTATGGACCTCACCTTTTGCTCCTGCTCCCTATTAATTTCACATCAAGGAGACCCAAAACACACAGGACATTTGTAGGAAATGCGTCGCTGCTCCTTCAGACAGCTCCTGGGGGAAGTCTGTCCTTGTCATTTCTAAAACCTCAGATCTCTAGAAAGGGCGGATGGTGCCCCGGTAGCTGAGCCCATGATGCAGCAGGTGAGGTGGTGGTAGGGCAAGCGTAGCTGGAAGTGGTGGAACAGTGCTGGGAAAAATGGTTTCCAAATGCAGCAAAATAGGTTTGGGAAAAAAACCCCTAACACAAAGCCAGAGTGAGACTGGGGCATTTTAGGGAGACCAAAATGTTGAGCGGGATTTTCAGAGCTGTAGCTGTTTGCTCTTCGGAGAGGGGAAGAAAGTGCTTTCCTTAAGGTGTATCTGTCCCGCTTCTTCATTTCTGACCTTCCTGGCATCCATAAACTCTCTTCTGAATCTCACTTGAAGCTGTGAACTCCTGACTTCAATAAACCTACAGCAAAGCATGGCACATGGGCTGAGGTCAAGAAATTACAAAATCAGTAGAGGCACAAAATCACAAGTACCTGGAAAAGCTGTCTAAATCTTGATGTGCTGCCTGTAGCTCATTTATTGACTTCTGCTCAGTCTGGGGGCAAAAAATGGGCACCTGGATGAATGTGCAGAGTCAGCCTCAGTTCAGTTCATAGAAGGCAGTGCCAGGTTGCTCATTTCAATGTTTTATTAGTGAAAGAAATGTATCTGAGCCAAAATTGAACTGCAATTTTTGTTATTTATACAGTAGTGGCCAGTGGCCTAACTACACATGGAAATTTGGGTGAGCCCCAGTTCATGATGAATGGGCAATGACCTAATGGTCTGATGTCATCACAAATCATTTCTGTTGCAGATGATTTAAAACAACTTCAGATTTAGATGGATAAGGTGCTAGTCTCACCCCAGATAATAGCCAGATCTTTTGTCATCCTTATCCCTCTCCCACGGTACCCCAGATTCACTAGCCCTTAGTTTTGTCCTCCTCCCCTGTGGTATGAGCAATCCACCTTTTCCCTCTTCGTCCTTACCGTACACCTAATTTTGCTTGTCTTGGTAATTGTGCTCTTTTCTCTTTCCAGCAGGCTTGTCCCAGGGCAGCTGAGCTTGCCCATGAGAGGAACAGCCTCCTGGCTTTTCCTTGCGATGCATGGGAGACCTGGCTGAGGAATTCCTGGCATTCCCCAAAATTTCTCCTCTGGTGAGTGATCTCTCTTTGCGGCTCCCTCTGAGACTCCAGGAGATTGGACTTTCGTTTCCAGATCCATTGGACATTTTTCATTGTGATTCCCATTTGTCATTCTCAGCTTTACTGACTCGGACCTTTTATTTCCCACTTCCTCACATCACAAAAGGCTGTCAACCTGTGTTGTTTAATGACAGGGCTAGTTTTCTGCTAGCGAGCAGAAAACACTTTTTTTTTTTTTTTTTCCTTCGCTGTTGATTACATTCTCACATTGCTTATTCTTAGCTTTTTTTTTTTGATGCAGAACCTGAAGGAGGAGAAGGCAGGAGGATGGAGATAGGAAGAAGTGGAGGATTCACTTCTTCTTGCCTATTAAGAACTGGGGTTTTTCCTTTCCTGAGTGTGGTAGTTGTCCTCTGGCTTGTTCTACAAACCTCCATCCTTCTCCATCTGTTTGTTTTTAACTCGGTCCATCTTCCCTTGCTATGGTTTGCTCCCTCCTCACTACTCTCCTGCCTCTGGTGCACATACAGCCTGCTGAAGAAAACACATGTGCCTCTGAGAGCGTCTCCTCTCTGCTTTGCAGGGGGATGCACAAGATTGATTTGTTCCATAGCCATCGTGTCATTTTGCGCTTCATCACTGTGTGACCTGGTCACACAGTGAGCAGGCTCAGGTGAATGCTAAGGCTGTGAGGGCAGTGCTGAGATTGTGGCCACACAAATCTGTACTCATTTCAGTCACGGGGCAGCCTTTAAGCTGGTTTTGTTTGAAGCTTTCAAATCAATTTAAGACATAGCTCAAAGCAAGAGGCTTGAACTCACTTAAATTATCCTTTAAATTGCTGTGGGGAAAATGGCATTCAGCCCAGGTCTGGAGGAACAAAGTCAGCCACACAGAAGCTTACACAGCCATGCTGGAGCAGGTCCCTGGCTATGGGTAAGGGGCATCCAGCAGCCATCACCAACCTACCCATGCTGTAGCTCCAGCTCCATTTTAGCTCTTGGTGAGCCCTTTGGAATGACACATCCTCAGAGACAAGCAGCTCAAGCCAGGACAATTCTTGGTGCACCATCAGAGTCCATCTGCTGAAGCACCACTGGAACAGACAAAAAAACATTTTGGGATAGTTTTGGCAGAGGATGTGACTGGGAGCTGCTGAGAAGCGACCTTGGCCCGGGCCAGGCTGAGAACTGTTGCTCCTGTCCTTCAAAGCCATCTTCTGCCACGTGCCACTGTCTCGCTGTGCTCCACTCTGGGGACATGGGTTTCCCCTGCTGGGAGAACATCCAGTGATGGTGACAGGCCCCCCCTCGGCCACTGTCAAGGGCCTGCCTGTGTTAATGAGAGCCTTCATCCGTACATGGCTCTCAGCATCCTCTCAAATAAATTCTTTTTGTTTATTTATATCTTTTAAAGGAGGATGTTTGCCTAATTGAGGGCTGATCTCTCTCAGCAAGAAGAGAGACTGAGGAGTCTGAGCTGGCCAGGGACGAGGCCCAGTATTTCAAGCTGGCTCTTGTGTGTCGTATTGCACAGTCCTTCTCCCATTCATCATTGTGCATGCATTTCCCATCCCTTTGGGTATGTAAAGCACCATTCCTGACAGGGTTCTCAATAGACTTGTGCATGGGATGTAGTGACTGGACTAAAATAATGTCTGCCTATGGCTGAAACATGTAACCCACCTGGGTACAGCTGACTGACCTTCTCCTTTCCAGGGAGTTAGTGTCCGTGGGAAAAGTGCAGGTACATTCCCAAACTAGAGGGTCTCGTGGGTGCTGAGACCTCAGTTTTAACCATCTCTCCACATCCCTCACATGGAGGAAAGCTTTGACTCTTAGAAATCTCAATTCTACCTCCACATCTGACCCCTGCCTCTATACTGAGTGAAATCATACCCTCTTCAGTCCCAAATCCAAACCCTCACAATGTCCTGATAAATTTATACCTGGCAGGCCCATCTTTAGTGTATTAGCTCCTCTGCAAGAAAAAAGAAGAGCTAGCAAAGGAGAGGGCAGCAGCTGGCCTTCTGATTTACAGATGCTTTTGTTGCAAAGCACCTCAAAATGACAATTTACAAGGGTAGTTTCTCAGAAACAGAATGAGCCTCCTTTCCCATTCCTGGGAAAGGTCCATGTTTCGCTTTTTCTCCGTCTCTTCCTATTTTTCCTTTTCAACAAACGTTGTTATTTATATGCTTTAAGAACGAGAAGCAGGTTTTTCCTTGCAAATACCAGAAGGGTTTAATCTCAGGCCATTCTTTGAAAATAGTTAGCTGCAGCACACTCTGCCCTTGCTGAGAGGTATGAAAAGAGGCTCTCCTCCTTGGCACCACTGCTCAGAGAAGAGTCTAATGACATTGAATCTTTGCTCTTGAATAACAAGCCATCTTAAATCTGGATCTTGTTCTCACTGCAAACACTGGAAGAGAAACGAATGCCTTGAGAGATGCTGTGAAGCCTAGACGTAGCAACTGAGGTTTTTAAGTTAGGCTTCAAAGCTGACTTTCAGGGTGGTGGCAAGAGTGGCCTTGGGTGGGCCAGAGCTTGGAGGGTGCAGCTGCCATCACTGAGGTTGGAGCAGCCACCCATCTTTGGGCAGAGCAAATCCCAAACACAATGAGGCTGCTTGCACGACAGACATCAGAGACAAGTGAGGATGTGATGTTTGGAGAGCAGAAGAGATAAACTAAAATAAAAAATAAAATAGATAAAATATATTTAAAATCTATTTTTATCCTGGATTATCTTGCAGAAGTCCTTGAGGGCTGGGAACCTGTCAGAGCAGCCCTGACCTTCAGAGCTTGGCAGGGACCAAACGGCCCTATGAGACACAGCTGTCCTCCCAGCAAGCTCCTCCCTGGATGATAAAGGGAACCTGGTGCCTCCTTCCTTCCTCACTCTGTGTCTGCTGCCTTCAGCTGCTCCTGCAGGAGCCAGGTAGGGAAGAGCTGCCTGGAGGGTGGTGGGTGTCCCCATCCCTGGACACATGGGTACAGGGGCTGCTGCTGCCCAGCTAGGGCAGAAATGTGGTGTGCAAGAGCTCAGTGTGTGTTTGAGGTGCTGTGATGGTGGGGCCTGAGGTCACCCTGTGCTGGGGCTCAGACAGAGCCCACCTGGCTGAGATGGCTGCTTGGAGCCGGAAAGAGCCAGGCTGTGGAGCATGAAAGGTCAGTATCATGTTGACACATAGTGGGCTCCCTGCAGGCTGAGATTACACCTAGCTGTACATGGGGCTTTAAAACTTGGGCCTATTGATACGGTTATTTTTGACTATGTAGGTTTTACTGCACTAAAATCACCTGTAAGTGTTCTTCAGTATGTCACTAACCAATACAATTATAATTGTTGCACGTAGGCTTTTTCATTCTCTCTCTGCAGAGAGGGGAATGTTGCAGTGGACGCATCTGTAGAGGAATTACGTGCATAAGTAGTTATGTATTTGCTAGAGATGGTACTTTTCTTTGATCTTGCTGTGACCTTCAAACAGAAATGGTCAGGCTTGCAATGGCTTTTAGCTCCTGTGGGAGATATTTTTCTTGTCTTCAGCCTGCATCAGAGAAAGTAGTGCCTGCTGCAAACTCAAGTTAGACTTGAAACTAATCTAAGCACGTGAAACACACGTGCACGCAGGTATATGCATGCAAAGATGTAACTCTGCCTCTGAAAATGCTGCAGTGGTGTCCTGAGCATCTCTGCAGACGTGCAGGCGTTCAAATGAAAGAGTACTACTTCTACTCACAGTGACTTAACCAGTTTCTCCCATTTCTCACTCCTTTTTCTGGCTGCTGCGCTCTCACAGTGACAGCTCTTCATTGCCAAGCTTTGCATTCAGGTATTGGAGACAATTATGAGCAAAAATGAGGGGTCATTCTTTAAACAGTGAAATCTCTTACTTCATAATTCCCATCCCTTTTCTGTGCAAGAGTGATGGAGGTAATTTTTTTCAGCACTTCTAAAGTATTCACCTTTGGAGGGGAAAAACTGTTTGTCCTAAAATGTGAGTGTTTAAAGAATATGAATCTGACCTTCTGTATTACTATTACAAATGTAATCTCTAGTGCATTTCTTTATTACACAGTGCATGTTATAAAAATGGCTTCCTAATGATGAAACACATTGCCTTTCAAGGAGAGACAAAAAGTCTGGGACTCGTCCGTCTGGGGTAGGGGGAGTCTGGCTGAGAGGTCAAATCATGGAGGTAGTGGATAGGGTGGATGGAGAACTATCCCACTGCTCCGGCAGCAGGGGACACTCGGTGGAGCCTGTAGGAGGTTCTTTTCCAACAGGTAAAAGATAAAGCGTTGTTGCACACTGAGTAGAGAAGTATTGGACCTTCATGCCACAGGAGGGGATGGAAACAGACACTGTTAAAATGTTAAGAAGGCAATTACTTAATTTATGGGCTCTGTTGCCATAAACAGATCCTATGGGGACTAGAGGGACTCTGCATCCTCCAGCATTCTGCATGAGAGGGGCTGGTATCCCAGGGGATTATGAGAGGAACTGACTGCGGGAAGAGGCCAGGTTTATGAGCTGTCTCTAGACAGCCTCTCTTCTGACCACTGCGGTGGTCAGGGTGATAGAGCAAAATGAACCATTGGTTTCACGCAGTGAAGCATAACGACTTGTGTTCCTGCTAACTGTGCCAAATGCTACATTTTCTAGCAGTCCTTTGAGATGTTTTGTAATAGATAGCCCCTGGTGTCAGGTTTGTTCACGGTGAGGCTGTCAGCTTGGGCACCAGCACTGGGGAGTTCTGGAGGAGAACCCTGCCCTCAGGCTTGCACCTCCAAATCTCCTTTTGTTCTGTGTGGCCTGATCAGTAAATTGGAATGCCCACATGCCTGCTACAGGACATGGGGCTGGAAAGGGCCTGCAACTGCAATCCAATCAGGGATGATGTGAACTCGGTTCCCTAAAGCAAATGCACTTGAACCCTCATCACCTTCAGCTGGAGCCAGGTGGTCCCAGGACCTTGCAGCATCAGTCTAAGGAGGTTACATGTACCTCCACTGAGATCCCAGCTGCCTTCAGGGATGTGCTCCTGCCAGTGCTTCTCTCACCACCCTGACTGTCATTGCACTTTCTGTGATCCATTAGTTCTGGGTTGCGACGTGACACTACACAGGTCAGCTTGGCTTTCTCATCCTCCTGTGCTGTGTCGGTGCTTAACCCCAACACGGGAGAGAAACAGGGAGTCCTGACCTGTCCCACTGCTGGCAGAGGCTGGGAGGGCTGGAGTTGTGCAGGGATTTAATTGCCAAGTCTTGCCAGGCAGAGCTGTCACTGCTGAGGGTTTCTCACCCAAAACACCTGGCCTTGCATGGTCCCAGTGCAAGGGGTTCCCATGCTGGGTGACTTTATAAAGTCATGAGAGGACAGCTACTCCGTTTCTGCAAGAGCTTCAAAATAAGTTAGCAGGGTGTTTGTGGAGGCTTAGCAATACCTGGATCGTTGTTTAAAGCGGTCGCAATGGAAAGGGACGCTGCCAGGCTCAGGCTGTGTATTTCATTCTTAAATCAGAAATGGCGCCGTATTGATGGAGGTGTCTGTGCATTGCCCCATGGAGTGCCCTGGTGTCTTCCAGGCTGATGTAACCACTTGCTGGCCTGCTGCAGGTCAGCAGTTTTTATTGGTCGTAGTTCCACCAGGACTATCACTTCAATAAATCATCCTACCATCCTTGAAGTCCCCTTCTCCCACTCCCTCGGAGTAAAGATGTTCTAGTATAATGCAGGTGGAAAAGGTAGAAACTGATAAGTCTTTAGCGTTGTGTTATCTGCCTGGATCTTGCTCCTGATGTTCTCTGGACTCCAACATCTTCCCTGGCTTTTTTTATACTCTCCAGGTGCCACCTGGAGATGGATCTCAGTCCCAGCAGGCAGAGACTATGGGATCAGCCTTGCTGCAGGGGCACTGCAGTACCTCTAGAGTTGACAGATCTGTGGCTTCTATTTCTGAATTCCTCTCAGCCTGGAGTTTCTCACGCTTAATGCCAGGGCTGGAATGTTTTGGAAAGTTTTCCATTAATTGTCTAGGCTATTTTCAGTGATAGAACTTCAAAAATAAATACATTGCTGTGACCTTTTTGAAAGTTAAGCATTTTTCATTGCATTCGACTCCAACCCAGCCTGCTGTGCAGGGTGCAAGTCCCTTTTATGGGATGTGCGAGAAACTGGGTAGGATATTTTTCACAGGTTATTTCCCAGATTTTTGTGTTTTCACATGGAATTCTTCCATAGTGGAAGACAGGAGTTTTCATCATTTTGCCAGATGAGCATTTCAAGCTGCTTCTGCTTTGCAGCTAAGAGGACTGTTACGAGCACTAACCTGGTAGCTACATTGAGCTGTAAAAGCTTTGAATTTCTATGAGGATTAAATTGCAGTTCAGGTCACAGTTGGTGCTGTGATGGGCTGCCAATAAAGGAGAGCAAATTGTCGTCAGATCGTAATAAAAAGATTTTATTGTTAATTAATTCTGAGCACCAGAAAAAGTGCTACGTGCTTTACCATAAAGGTGGGAAATAAATCTGTGTCCTAGAAAAGAGGCAGCAAGGAAGAGAAGCAAATTATTTGGGGTGAGAAAAGGAGATAAGAAAAGTGGTAGGAGGGAGAGTGAAAAATTATATCAGGCTCATAAAGTGAATTGGGTTGATTATAAGTGGATCTTCTAGTTAATAAGTTGTATTAATATGTAATTATTACTACTTAAATATGTATTCTGTTTCTACACTTTTAAAAGATTGCTTGACGGGTGCATGAATTTAGAGCATTTTTTGTTGCTGTTGATAGCTCCTGCCTGATTGTGCCATAATTCCACTCCTCACTAAGGCTGCACCTTGTCTTGCGGTGGCAGACGGGGGTTACCTGGCTCAGAGGGTTAACGGGACCGTCTCCTGGGTGGAGGAGGGGTGTCCTAAATCCCAGCTATCCATATCCAAAGACTTTTCTGGCTCCTCCATGCTGTCAAAGGAGATTCATCTTGCTGCTCTTTGCCTTTCAGCAGCAGATTTTCTCTTTGTACTTGAAGAGCACAAGTGCGATGTGGAACTGCTAATTACAGCTTATTGGGAATTATTCTCTGTGCTCTCATTTTCATTAAGCAACATACTCAATAAAATAACGTTAAGGTTATAGTGACCTTAAATAGCACTAAAGACAATGTTTAACTGTACAATTGAAAGCAACTGAAATGCTAGTTCCCAGTTAACTAAATGCTATTTGCCTTGAGTCACTCCCCTCCACCACCTTACTGTTTGCATGCTGGCCAGAAACGACGAGCCAGAAGGTACTTCTGTCCTGATCAACATCTATGCCACCTAGGCAGCTTATTCTGTTAAATGCAGGAATATTTGGCATCTGCCCTCTGTACCTATTCCGATTGATAAATTAAGGATGGAGCTGCTCCCCGGAGAGTGGTTTGTCTGTCTGGGCTTTCTGCAGTGCCTGTGGCCATGGTGTAGGTGGTGAAGGGCTGAGGGCTGCCTGAGCAGTATCCACCTCTAGGCAGGGCATGATCAACACTAGGTGTTGGACTTCTGGTGCACCTTGTGGTTTCCCAGTGGTGGCTGAGGCCAATGATGTGGAGGGTGATATACAACCTGAGGCACAGAAACATGAATTTTCAGAAACTCACATGCGTACCCATGCCCTCTGACCAGCATGAGAGAGCTTTTTCAGACAAGATGAGTATTTCAGGCACTTTAGGAATTTGGCCAATGTAGATGAGTAATGCAGATAACATTTTTCTTTTCAACAACCACTCGGTGGCACACACTTTGCCATCTTGGCATTAAGGTAGAGATAAACATGTCTCAGAGATTTGCAGGGGTATGATTTAGATCTGGATGAAGAGCACGGTGATTTGCTATGGTCATCAGAGGGGTCTTTCATCCATTATGGGGAAAGGACTTCATCTCTTTCCGCCCACTGGCACAAACATTTCCTCTTCTCCCTCCTTTTCCTGGAGTTTTCCTGAACTGAAATCAGGAACAAGCTCTGAGTCCTTGCCCTTCAACAGGAAAACTGCTTTCACTCGCATTTACCTGCCAATTCCTGACCTGGAAGCAGATCATTGACCTTGCTTGGGAAAAGCATCAGGAAGGGTAAGTGTCCAGCCCAGGGATGGGCAGGAGGAGGAGGAAAGAGCCACTTGGTGGCAGCAAGTTCAGAGAAAACCGTCTTGAGATGTCTCATCTTCTCCCAGGCACCAGTGCAGAAGGAGCTCTCTGAAGAGTGGTCTCTTGTGAGAAATCCCTGAACTGAGGCTGCTCTTCCCTTGCATAACTTTGCCAGGAGCTGCGACAGAGGCTTAGCTAAGAAAAGTACCAGAGCTGTCTCAGCAATGTGTATGGGTGTGCTTTGGAGTGAGAATTAAAAGAAGGAACTGTTGTAGCTGGAGGGCTATAGGGAGATAAGGTGTATATATGACCTTTTCCCTCGTGGCTTTAAAATACAGGACTTTCCGGATCTTCAGTCTGTAGCGTGTGCAGCAAGCAGGCAGGAGCCCAGCTGGGTGCACAGGACTTTCATGCAAGGTAGAGCTTGGCTCCCAGACATCTGTGGGCAAGCAGAGCTGCCTTTCCCTGACCAAGTCCTCTTGTCCCAGCAGGATAACATGTCACTCTCATTTATCTCTGGAGAAACCTGCTGTGGTGGGCTGACCCTGGCTGGACACTAGGTTCCCACCAAAGCTGCTCTATCACTCCCCTCAGCTGAAGAAGTGAGAGGGAATATCATGAAAGGCTTGTGGGTTGGGATAAGGACAGAGAGATCGCTCACCAATTACCATCATGAGCAAAACAAACTCGGGGAAAATTAATCTAACTTATCATCAATCCAATCCCAGTAGGGTAATAAGAAATAAACTCCAAATCTTAAAAATACCTTCCCCCCACCTCTCCCTTCTTCCCCGGCTCAACTTCACTCCAGTTTTTTCTCTACTTCCTTCCCCCTGAGGGGCACAGGGGGATGGGGAATGGGGTTTGTGGTCAGTTCATCACACGTTGTTTCTGCCACTCCTTCCTCCTCAGAGGAAGGTCACAAGTCCTGCCAGAAAACCTGCTCCAGCATGGGCTTCTCTCTCCACAAGGCCATAGGTCCTGCCAGGAGCCTGCTCCAGCATGGGCTTTCTATAGGGTCACAGCCTCCTTTGGACACCCCAGCATGGGGTCCTCCGTAGGACATCTGCTCCACCATTAACCTCCATGGGCTGCAGGAGGACAGCCTGTCTTACCATGGTCTTCACCACGGGCTGCAGGAGAATCTCTGCTCCAGCACCTGGAGCACCTCCTGCCCATCCTTCTTCACTGACCTGGGTGTCTGCAGGCTTCTCTCACTCCTCTCTCCTGGTTGCAGTTCTGCAGGTTGGTTTTTTTTCCTCCTTCTTAAATATATTCTCACAGAGGTGCTACCACTGTCGCTGATGGACTTGGCCACTGGTGGGTCCCTCTTGGCGCCAGCTGGCATTGGCACTGTCAGACATGGGGGAAGCTTCTAGTAGCTTCTCACAGAAGCCACCTCTATAGCCCCCCAGCTACCAAAACTTTGCCATGCAAACCCAATACACCTGCTCCAGCCCCTGAATCCTAATGCTGATTTTTCTTTAAATGTTCTTAACTAAACTCTGTATGACTTTGTTCAAACTGTTTCCAGAGTCTAGACAGACCTTATGTTCATGTTTCAGATGGCACTTCAATGCCTGGAGGCTACAAATACAGAGGACCTGATTTTTCAGATCAGAGTAGTGCTAAGAAAAACCTTTTGGTGTTCTCCAGATGTTTCATAGTTGAACGCTCAGCTGCATTTTATGTCAGATGACTGCAAAAGCATGCACTTTGTCTCACTGTAACTATAAAGCAGTCACACTTCACTAATTTTTTGAAGACAAATCTGGACTATGCTTGTCTTTTCTTCCCCTGCAACAAAGATCTTAATTCTGTCTGGACAATTTGGACAACAGGTCTGCTCTCCTAGATGTTGTTACCGAGGCTGTCAGCCAAAGACACAAATCTGGCTTCTCAAATGCACTTTTTAATATTCATGGTTCTAGGAGATCTCTTTCCATGGGAAGTGATGCAGATTAAGGCCTTGTTGATTATAAAGAAAGTCTTAACCCCCTACATAAACTTCTTCCATGTAGCTGGCCATATTCCTCCCTTCTGTTTCTGTATCTAGATTACTCACCAAATACTTAGCCTATACTTACGTTAAAGAATCAGCCACCTGGATTGTCAAGGGGTCCCTTATGTTATTCCACTGTCCAAAACTGTACAAAGGTTTTCAGAGAATAAGAAAAGACTTAATATCTCTAGCATGGAAGTAACAGCTGTAGATGAACGTGAAAAAGAGCAAGTGTGGTGGTAAGACCCCATAATTCTGCTGCGAGGAATCTTGATTTGTTTAGTTTATTATGTTTCTCAGGTCACTTCTCTTGGCGCATTTATTGAATTAGCCAATGTTTTTGCAAAGATTAGCAGTGAAGTATTATCACTGTTAATATTCCTTGTATATCTACGTTGTAGGCTGCGCTGAGTAGAGATCTCTGTGCCAGACTGCTTCTGGTTCTTTTGTTATCTCTGATGGGACTGGCTCTCATATCTGTATGCAACATTGCAGCTTGCAGTATAGCTATACTCGAACAATTTATATTGTCAGAGATCCCTGTAGATACTTAAAGCTAGAAAGGTACTGTCTTTTAAAAGAAAGATGAGATTCTGGAGCAAAGTTCTGCAGTCAGAGGTGAAATTGTTGCAAATTCTGACTGCAGAACACAGGACCTTGGGTACAAATAGCTTGGACGGGGAGCTGATCATCCTGCAGTGAAGTGTCTGGGCCCTGAAGACAAAATGTCACTGTAGAGACACTTTCAAAGCATGTGGAAGCCTGGTACTGGAAAAGTACGTGTCTTTTCTGCTGGAGCTGGGCTGAAGGTCCTGTCTCCCTCAGGTCAGCCAGCTCCAGACTCTAACCTCTTCCAGCTCAAATGGATCCCAAAGCTTAAGCAATGTAAAGAATGGGTCTCTGCAAATCTGGTTTATCTGTGCTGAATTGGGTACCCGCAGGCAAATGTGAGCTGTGCTGCCAACAGCTCTGAGGGTGGGGAACTCGGGGCTCTTGCCAGGGCCATGGGCTGGAGCTGAGCTTTGCTACCCCGTGCTCTGGCTGCATTTCTGCAGGAACAACCTGTGTGCTTCAGGGCTGACTCCTGGAGGGAGAGAGGAGTCACACTGACTTCTTCCTAGGAGAAAGACCCCTTGAACTTCACCTTGTCCTTCCTATGTCAGATCTGACTTCTGTTTGAGGGCTCTGCTGAAGTTTGCTGACAGAGCTCTCTGCTTGTTCTGATGCTCACCTACAGGCCATCCAGTGAAAGGGACTTGGGGTCTTCAAATGAAAGGGTTAATTTAGCTGGGTTGTGTTTTTCTTGTAATTAACGAATTGATCTAATGAAGGAAAGTAGTCATTCTGCACGAGAGGGTTCCTGTCACTTGTGTAAGTTGTCAGTGGGTCACATTACCCAGATAGTACGAGTAAACTCCAAGTTTTTGTTTTTTCTGTGTGGTTTTCTGCGCTGTTGGCGGTGCTCTGAGAGTAACAGGATGTGATGGGGGGCAGAATAGCAAAGGGGGCTCGGCAGCATGTTTGCAGGCACGAGAAAGCGCTGCTGAGAGCTCAAGAGCCTCCTCTCCAGGAGCACACACCGGCATGCAGTCAGCTTTCAAGGCTTGTGTGCCCGGAGATGAAGGCCAGCAGGGTACCCGCAGCTGCATCCTGAACCCTGGCACGGGCTGCGCTGCCCTGCCCGGCTCCCTGCACGCACGCACGGAGGTTAAGTGCCTTTTGACTCTTTATCAGGGGTTTTAGTGATAGGATGAAGAGTAACGGTTTTAATCTAAAGGAGGGTAAATTTAGATTAAATGTAAGGAAGAAATTGTTCACTATGAGGGTGGTGAGGCACTGGAAGGAGTTGCCCAGAGAAGCTGTGGATGCCCCATCCCTGGAGGTGTTCAAGGTCGGGCTGGATGGCCCTTTGAGCAACCTGCCCTGGTGGGAGGTGTCCCTGCCCAGGGCAGGATCTTTACGGTCCCTTCCAACCCGAACCATTCTGTGAGTGGGTGCCTAGGTCCCGCGTGCCAGGGGGTACTCGCTGCCCACCTGCCTCCTGGCAAAGAGCACAGGGCAGCGGGGCGGCCACCAAGGGCAGGGAGCTGGGCTAGCGGTGCGGGAGGGCAGGCTGCTGTGGCACCCGCGTCCCAGCAGCTGCCTCCTGGGGCTGAGCCCGCGTCACCCACTCCCGCCCTGGGATGTCGCCGCACCGGAGCACCCGCTTCCCCGGGGCTGCCACCCCCCGGCCCGCCCCAGCTGGCTGGCCGGCCGCATCCCCGGCGGCCAGCCCCG
>VXAK01020091.1:94881-189860 GCA_013399435.1 Arenaria interpres | reverse complement strand
ATCGCAGTCTTTTCCTATCAGGATGAGACGAGAGCCGTGGCCTCTCACAAGCCCTTCCTCCGGCCAGCCGGCTGCTGGGCACCGGGCTGGGGGATGCGAGGGGCACTTTGCAGTGGGGAACTGTGCAGCTGGTACCGGCCTCTGCCTCGGCTCCCCCTGCTCTGCTGCCAAACGGGGGACCTGGGCTCAGCTCCCGAGTTCTGCCTGTTTTAAGCCGGAGATGGCAGTCTGCGAGTCAGGCTCGGGCAGGGTGGGAGATGGGAGAGCTCTTGGGGCTCCGTGCTAACCCAAGGGGTGGTAGCAGTGCTCTGCTGTGCTACTTCAAAATTGCCTTCAAAACCCCACAGTCTGCCATCCTGGGTGTCTGTGGGCTCGGTAGGGTGATAAAATTGAGCTCCTGACTTGAGGATGATGAGGACCTTTCTGCTCCGTCCGTGGAGGAGGTTTGTGCTCCTTCAGCCTATATAATAGCATCAGTATAGCTCTCCCAACTCTAGGCAGTAGCTTCATAAAAAAAATAAACCAGCCCCTGGAGCAAAAGTGGCCCAGCAATACCATTCCCCGGAGCGATCCAGCTGAAGCAGTTTGGGAACTGCACTGTGTGTCACTCCTTGGCTGCAAATCCATTTATCAGCCAGTTACGCACACATGGAAGCAAACAAAAGCAGCAGCCTGGTCAGAGCCGGAGCAGGGGCCAGGCGCCGGGGCTCTCCACTTCCCTCCTCGACTGGTGCTGTGATTTTTGGCCTGTGTCTCTCTCTTTTCCACCTGTAAACTGGGGGTGGCAGGTGTGCGCGGGGGGTGTTTGGGAAGCCAGGTGAATGTTTGGAAAATGCTGTCAGAGCAGCCCCAGCCCTCAGGGCAGCAGGGTGGAAATCCTTCTGCTGAGACTCCCCGCCATCGCTTGCAGCAGCTGAAACTCAAAAGTCAAAACTGAGGCTCTCTGGCAGAGGGAGGATGTTATTTGCCCTCCTTAGGGCCGGGGGCTGCCAGCAGTTCAGGCTGCTCTGCTGTGAGACCCTCTCTGGAGCAGGAGTGGAAATGAATGTGGTGCCCCCGGGCAAGGAGCTGTGTGCAAGTTCTGTAGACCTTTGGGTCGTGCTTGGAAGCACTCTCGGGCTGGCCAGGGTTGACTTGAACAAACGGAGGATTTGGAGCGCTGCTGCCCGTCGGGTTCCACCTTAGCAGCGGGGGAAGGTGCCCCTGATTTCTTGTGTGTGCTTGAACATGCTGCTCTGGCAGTTTTATTTCTCCATTCCCCCGCTTGTCCCTTCCATTTTTTTATTGCATTTACTTCATTCCCTCTCAGAGGGCTTGTGAGGTTACATGAATCCGTATTGTCTGCCAAACACCTTAAAATCCTCCTTGGGAGGAGGATGCTGTGGCAGTGCCACACGTCGTTCTGTCGCTGCTGTGTGCGGGAGGTGGTGGGCGCTCATGGCTAACCACAGAGCCTCTCTTTACAAGCTACAGTGCCGTGTAACAGCCGCTCCAAATCTGGTCCTGCTCGCAGATCCACGTAGAGCATCCCAGCTCTGCTCCATGCCTGAAATCCCTTAGCGGGGAAAAATAATCATCCTTTGCCTCTCCTGTCCCTCTGTAACTGATGTCCCACGATGAGCCAGCCTCTCTGAGTAAGTCATGGTCCCCTTAGCCGCAGCAGCTGGGATGAAGGAGGACCCTCTCCTGATGCACCTGACCGCGAGGTGTGGTGGAAATACCACATCCTGCCACGATCTGTTTGCCATAGAGAAGGGAAACAGGAGGATTTTGTGGTGTCTGGGCTTCCCCTTGTGCGTGCAGAGCTGTTTCCCAAGGGTTCGGTGGGCTGCCGTGAGAGGCGAGCTGGTAAAAGGCAACATACGTGCCGCTGTAACTCTGCAGCGGTGTGGCTATCGGAGAGTCTAATGGGTTTCTCTTCAATGGGAGACGGAGAACAAGCCATCCCGGCCACAGCCTCTGCCTGCGCTGCTGGGGTGGAAGCAGGGATGCGACTGCAGGTGGGCACAGGGCAGGAAGGTCGGTGGGGGCCCGGGGACAGCACCCCCCCTGCAGGAGGTGGCATCTGGCCAGGGTCTGAGCAGTTGGTCTCCTGGGGCCGAGTTGTCCATGTGACCCTGTGGGGCTGGTTGCCCAGGGGCTATAGCTGTGCGGAGCGGTCCTCAGCCCGCATCCTTACCCGTCTCTGGGGTGCACGGCATCCGGGCTGTGACACTGCCCACTGCCCTCTCCCAGCCATTCCAGCCACCCTGCTGGAGAAGTGATGAATTCAGAGACACGGCTGTCCTTTAGCAGTGCACTCAACCCAGAGTTCATTCCCCGTGAAGTCAGATTACTTGACTTAATATATAATGGCAGTCTTGTGTAAGAGGAGGCGTGCCTGTACCCCGCGTTCTTCTCCTGTCCCTTAGCCTTCTGCAGGGCCATGGAGACAAGCTGCCCATTTTGACCCAGCTTTTGGTTTCCTCTGCTCCGTGTGAGTGATGGTGTTGGAGTTCAGGTTTGGGCTCGTCTGCAAGTAAGGGTGACTCATGTGACTTATGGGTCTCTGGAAATATTTTTTCAGTTTTCTAAAACTGGCTGCTTTTCTGTCTGGAACAAAAAAAATCTTGTCTTTTGGGTGAGTGAGTCCAAGAGTTCTGCTCTTGTGTCTATGCCGTGACATTTCAAATCCTGGGCAAATTAAGGTGAATTGCCTGTTTTTTAAAAAATGAAGTGTTTTCTGCGTTTGTGGTTTTCTTAATTCTCTCCCAATGCAAAGGACAAAAATCACCTTGGGTAAAAAACATAGTCAATTGCAAGTCTCAGCTTCAAACTGGTTTGTTATTTGCTGACCTCCTGTTTATTAGCACAACTTTAAACTTAAAATGTGGATGCCTGACTCCTAGAGTCAGCAAGGGAACTATTTGGATATTAAAGTTGGGGGGGAGCTGTCAGAGATCAGTGTCCCAGAAACAGCTTGTGTGTTAATGGTGATCCTCCAGATCCTTGTTTTATAGCCAGAAATCTTGACATCTGGGCTCTCTGCAATAGCCTCTCCCCAAACAGGTCCTACAGATCCTTGAAATAAAAAATACAGAAATTGGTAAAGGGCAGGGCTGACTCGGTGTTGTGCTGAGCCCCTGCACGTTTCCCCTTCCACACACCACGGAGGGTGGAAACATGAGTGAGTACCACAGTCCTAGCAATGCATTTTTCTCTGGAGCATGGCATAGTTTCGTATCAATTAGGAGGAGCCCTGGGACCTCTGCCAGTTGGTTTGTACGTTGGGTGTTTCTGGAGGATGGACTTCTTCCCTGGGCTCTTTTTCTGTCCCTCCCAGGCGGGAGGTTGCCTCCTCCTCCTCGGAAATTTCCCAGAGGCAGCAGCTCTGCAGTGTGTCTTTTAGAGGGGCTTTGGCATCATTTCTACACTATGTGCGGCCAGTTAATCATTCACCACGTGCTGCTCATCTGCTTTAGCACCGCGTTGATGAGCAGAGCCCAGGACTCTGGGCAATCTAAAGATTGCAGCGTGGGAAGCTCACCCAGCCCACCAGTGTCCCACTGAAGAGAGCAAGGCCATCACTGTTGTGTGGGCAAAGCTTGGTAGTCGGAGGGGTGGCTGGTGGATAGCTTTGAAAGGGGAATCTTGCTCTGGGCTGACTGTGAGCTGAGGATGTGAGCATTTGCTCCCATTTCCCAGTCAAAAGCTGGCTGTGAGGCTGCCCACAGGCTCCTCCAGCTTGCTGACTTCTCTGAGGTGGTAGGAAACACGCCTGGAAGATGGAGACAGAAGAGTATCTTTAGTTAAATGCTCTGGGTTGTGTTAGGCTGGTGCCTGATTGCTCTTTGGAGCAGGTATGTTGTCTCTTTGTCCTGCCAGCTTCTGTGACCTGTGTAGCTCCTCTGTGCCCTCCCTAGAGACAGTCTGGCAGCTGAGATACCCAATATTGCAATCCTGGCTCACGTATCCTGGGCTCAGCTCTCCTCCCTGCTCCCTTCCTCTGTGCTCAGCCACGTAGAATGAGCACATTCTACGAGATGGGAGCGGGGTGTCCTTTTCCCTTGGAGCAGAAGGGTTTCTAAATGCTCTGTGAACGTTGCTGAACTGAGCATCACCTGCCTGTAGCGAGACGGTGAGCAGGAGATTCCCTGAGAACAGGAGGTGTCTGTAGGCATCGAGCAAGTCGGCGAGGAGAGATGTCAGGCATCTGATTCTCCCCTCTTGCTTAGCCAGAAAGTAGGCTGCCCGGAGGCAGGTCTCGCAGCCTCGGGGATGTACCTCTGGGAACTGAGGTGGGTCCTAAATTAAAAAAAAAAAAAAAAGAGACAACAAGAGGAGGAAGACCACAAATTCCTTGCATTGGCATATTGTCAGGTTTGTGAAGTACAGGTTTGCTTTCATGTCCTGCTGTGCCATGGAGAGAGAAGGCCTAATATTTAATGAGATGCCACAGCTCATTTCAGCAAGCCTCCTTACTGCTTGACTCCTGCCAGGTTGCTCACTCTTGAGCCTCCTGCCCTTTTGGGCAAAGATCAGTAATATGGCTATAGAGGCTTCTTTCTGTTCTTAGGCTGGGTAGCCGTGTGTGGGTTTGCACACGTGTGAGCACAGCATGGGAAGCTGTATGGTGCCCCCGAGGCTGCTGAGCTGCCTGTAAGCCCGACAGCATCAGATGCAGGCACCAGGGAAGCACGGTGAGCAAGCCAGTGACTTCTCCGCATTCAACAGCTTGTGAAATGTTTTCTTAAAACATCTTCATCCCTTCAAACTAAAAGGAAAGCGAAGGGGACTTGGGCTCTCCCTCATGCCAGCCCGCAGAGCAGCTCTGCAAATACCTGGGGTGATGGAAACGAGATGGAAAAGAAACTGCAGGTCGGTTGTGGTGCCGATGCTTTCGCAGGGGGAAAGTGCCCCCTCCAGTGCCCTTTCAGCCTGGCTCGTTCCCCTGACAAAATCCAGCACCTGCCCAGCTCTTCCCTGTGCTGGTACAGCCTCTGCTCTTCCCAGTTCATTTTAGTGGTTCTGTGGGAGCTGTTCCTGCTGTGGCCAGACCCCTGCAACACTGATTCTTTTGGGTTTTTTGCATCTCTGTGTGATTCTTATAAATGCCAGATGTGCTAGCTCCTCGGGAAAAGGCCGACTTGGTAACTATTTCTCCAGGGGTATTACTGCAGGAGGAAGATTCAGTGACAGTTCGACAGCTTAATATTTTATTTACTGTGTTTATGTTTTAAAAATGTGGCAATGAATGCTGTTTGCCTAAATGGCAGAAAATGATTTTATATTTAATTTGTCCCAGTGGCCTATGTGGTGCATTAAAAAATAAAGTAAAAATAAAAGCAATGGTTTGCAATAATAATATTAATAAAACCCAGTTGTCAGTGCTGGCCTTAATTGTTAAGCTAAGTGACAAGGTAGCTGGGACTTGGGGAGTGTGGTGGTCTGGGCAGCCTGGGACGGTGGGGGGGTGTGTGAAATGCAGACCCCCTGGAATTGATTTTCTTTTTTTACTAGAGCCTTTCCATGAAGTAAGTGGGTGAAGCAGCTGCAGGTTTTAGCGAGCTAAAGCGTTCTTTCAGTATGCAGCTGTTTCCACAGTTGGATTTGTCTTTGCATATACAAACTGCCCTAAGACTGAAAAGCTAAAGATGTAATGGTGTTTGCTGGAAGCAGAAGCCTTTGCGAGACATCTCGGGTCGCTCCTTGCTGTGGTGAAACTCATCCCAGGCGCTTGATGCGGAGGCAGGTCGGGAGTCACTTGAAAGGCGAGGGGAGAAGATCTGGTTTTGTTTCAGCGGCATCGAAACTAGGACTGTGCCCATGTTGGAGGGCTTGTTCCTGTTAGAAAAACACACAGCGTAGCACAAAGGCAATGAAATGAGCAGAGGTGAATGTTCTGGGGCTGAAGCAGAGGGGTCAGTGGGGGACCCTGGCTGCCCCATACCGAGCATCCCCTCCCTTTTGCAGGGAAAGCCCCAGCACAGAGCGTGGCCAGGCAGCATCTCCTTCTTGCTCTCCCCAGGGTGCCAGCTGGTTGTTCTTGTCCCAGGACATCTCAGTGACAGTCCTGGCCGCAAAGATGATCAGAGGGATGGAGCATCTTTCCCATGAGAACAGGCTGAGAGAGCTGGGGTTGTTCAGCTTGGAGAAGAGAAGGCTCCGGGGAGACCTTATAGCAGCCTTTCAATGTCTGAAGGGAGCCTACAGGAGAGCCGGAGAGCGTAGTGGTAGGACGAGGGGTAATGGTTTTAAACTGGAAGAGGGGAGATTTAGATTAGATACTAGAAAGAAATTCTTTACTGTGAGGGTGGTGAGACACTGGGACAGGTTGCCCAGGGCGGTTGTGGATGCCCCATCCCTGGAGGTGTTCAAGGCCAGGCTGGATGGCACTTTGGGCAACCTGGTCTAGTGGGAGGTGTCCCTGCCCATGGCAGGGGGCTTGGAACTTGATGATCTTTAAGGTCCCTTCCAGCCCAAACCATTCTATGATTCTCTTTTTCCTGCTGTAGTGGTGAAGACTGCTGCTTTGTGCTCCTCCAGATGGATTCTCCTCGTCAGATTTCCGGGTGTGTGTTCCACATTGTGCATGTGGAGACACTGAGAGATATAGAAGTACATTTTAAAAAAAAAAAAAAAAGTGGCCTCTTGGGTCCCATCTTTTCAGAGAAATTATCCGTGTTGTGATGTGCTTTGAGCATATGGGTAATTTCTCAGTGTTGGTAGAGCCTGAATTTTTGACAGGCAGCTGTGAGCTCTCTTTGGAGCTGCTTCAGGAGCAGCATCTCTCAGAGACCTGCTCCATCTCCTCCTGTGGTGGCAACGGAGGTCCACCAACACCTTTGGCATGTCAGCTCTGTGCTCCCCCAGGATGTGAATGAGGCTGCCGTGTGGGGCTGCCCCTGGGCAGGGAAGCTGTTTTAGCCCGGCCGATGATGCTTGGTTGGTGGTCCAGCCACGATGGCTGATCTTTGCCATCCAGGCTTTAAGGCTGCCATGGTCAGGCTGGGTTAGTGCTCCGACTTCTGACTCTGTTGTAGCGTGGGCACTGATGACACTTGGCTAAAGCTGCAGAAAATTATCTACTTTAACCTCTTGTTTTCTTCCTCCCACTTTCCAAATGTTTCATCTGTTAGGCTGAAATGTGGTCCTTGTGAGGAGGCTTTGTTTTGAAGTAGCAGAGAGAGAAAAACCAACTGTGCTGAAACCTGTATCAGCTGTTTTGTAGGCCCAGGAGTGGGGGGAAAAAAAAAAAAGGAATACTTTTTTATTTTAGACAGGCTGAATCCTGAAGCAGCTGGGTCTTGGCTGGAAAAGTGCTCTTACCCAATGAAGATGTCTTCAGAGGTTCTCTGAAAAAGTCTTCCTGCAGGACAAAATTGGAAAGCACTGATGCTTTCCATCTGCTCGCGTGCTGAGTGCCCCGAACGAAGTATTTGGTGCCAGAGAGTGTCGTGCTCAGTAGTTCCATGCTGTACCTTTGTGCCTTTTGGTATGCAGTATGCAGTAAAAAGCCTAATAAAAGAGGAAAAGCATGTAAGAGCTGCAAAAAGCGGTGCAACTCCTTGGGTAACTGGTGAGTTGGTCTCCAAGTATGGAAAGAGGGATACAGTAGCAGTGCAAGTGGAAGCCATCGCAGCCCCACAATGAAGTTAACAGCTCTGTGCTCCCTATGTAGTTTTCCAAAGTAGTTTTAAATTGTAAAAATTAATAGTAAAGTGTTGGAGTTAGGAAATGTGAATGTTGCAAGTGCTCGCTGCAGACTCCTGTTGCTCAGTGATGTGATCATGCTGTAATTCCCAAGTGCTATGCTATGTATGTGGTGTTGGTTTGTTTTGGTTTTTTTCCTTTGTACCTTTCAGGGAGACATTTTGGGTCTAGTTGCATGGTAGGAATTATCGTCTACATCAGCCTGCTCATGGACTGGGCTATATGTATTTCCTAACCTTCTGGCGTGTCACAGTTTGGCTGAACTACCTGTTCTACACCTAAAGGTAGGACACAGCCTCCCAAAGTGATCTGGGGCTGGGATGACAGGAGCAGCGACAAACAGGTAGGGCATAACCCTGTCCCTGGCACAGGGATGCTGAGTTGCTACATCCCCACGGGTGCTACACTTGCTTCTGCGATGCTATGGCTCTTGGCTTTGTGTTTGGGAACAGCAGAGCCATCTCCTCTGGCAGCACCAGATGCAGGCTGGGGTGAGCACAGGCGTGTTTCTCCCCTCGCTGGGAGCGCAATGTGGTGTTTATACTGAGCTCGGGTTGGCAGCAGAAGGATGGATGCTCTGCCATGAGGTAACCCTTGAAAAAAATCCGTTGGAGCAAATCTGAACAGACTTAAGTCTGTTGGCATCCTCTCTGGATTTGGGTGGTCTCAGTCTGGTTGTGCCGTGCCCTGGGATGCCCCATTGCTGCCCCGTGCCTGCTAGCTGGGGCATTTCCAGTCTGTGCTGGGAAAACTGGACCACGCTGGTTGGGCACTCCAAAAAGAAATTTTGGGAAAGGCTGGGAAATGGGTGTTCCTTGAGGACTAGCCACGGTCGGCACAGAGGGGCCGTCGCGTCAGGCAGTGATGGGATGTGGTCAGGTGAGGTCTGGCTTCGGAGAGGCTGCCCAAGCACCTATCAAAAGCTCTCTTTGGCCGAGCGTGAAAAGGTTTTAAGTCAAGGGATGGGCTGCTGGCTCGGGTCAGGTTCTTGAACAGACACAGATCTCATGCTAGATGTTAGGCGAGCCAGGAGGAGGTGGTTTACAGCGAAAGTAAACAACGCTGTCCTTACAGCACAGGATACAGATTGAGTCGCATCGGATAGTAGGGAAAATCTGCTGATCTGCTTGCATCACTTAGATTACAGCATTATTACAAATAATTATTGATTGTAAATTATTTACTCATTAATTTTCTTGGGCCCAAAGCCTCCCTTCAAGAAGGATGTGCTGGAGTTGAAGGAAGACATGGTGGGGTGATATAGATGATTGTGCTTGGCAGGGCTAATGTGAAAAATAGGTTATTTGCTACATTCTTCTTCCTGCTGCCATTCAGCCGTTAGTTGTGCAGCTCTGCCCTGCGTGGTTGGTACCACTCTGACCTTTGCTGCTCCTTGCATCTGTGAATCAAAGGGACTATCTGTGTTCTCCCGCCACCCCCATGGTTTTGGGTGCTTTTAGTCTTGACATGGCAACGCATCCTTTGCCCACCTCCAGCACCCTCGGGGCAGTGGGTCTCACCAGCTCTTGCTTGTGCTTCCTTGCTGAGGAACTGGCAGGGACAGTGTACTGTGGGGACCTTGTTAGGGCCTGAGCCCTTTAAATCTTGGTGCCCTAGTTAACGGGGATTTAGTCCTTCCAACCTGTCACAACCCATCTCATTTTTCCTCCTCTTTCTTTTTAGTTAGAGGATTATAATTGTTGCATTGAGCTTACAGGGGATTGGAATGCTCTGTATCTTTCTTCTGTCTTTCCCCAGTATCTCCTAAAAGACATCATAAAGAAGGGCCAGGAATGGATAAACAGGTATTAGCACCACTACAGGTGCTAAAGTAGGGGTGAGAAAATTCCCCCTAACCTTTCATGCCTGCTGCTTTGCAGGCTCTGCAGGGGATGCTCTGTGGCCTCCTGAACTGTGGCAGTGCCCCGACACCCTGGTGTTTTTCTGTGTCCCCACATCGCCTGATGCGTGGAAGCAGGGACTCCTGACAGTCAGCTGGGCAGAAGGGCCGAGTGCTGGTGGGAACGGGGTGTATGAACGGATCCCCTTCTTATTCTTCTGTGCCTCCTGTACCTCAGGAGCCCGGTCAGGTAGTGTTCTAGTTCCCCAGCTCACGAGTGTGCAAAAGGAAGGTGTTGCTGCCCATGGGTTGCATGTTCAGAAAACCCAGCATCCATATGCCCTCAGTTCCTTCAGCTGGGCTTCAGTAGAATCCAAAACTGTAACATCTAAAGTTTAAATTAAATATCTTGACTTTTTTTTGAGGGACATGTGAGTGATGCTGTTCACCACGGAAGCATCCTTCAAAATGGTAGAAAGCAGAAATGCATGCTGACCATTTGAACTCCCCAGTTTATATAGCAATGAATCTAAGAAAATAGGAAATGATGCAGTGCATGGCATTTATTAAATATCCAGGAAGTTGCTAAACCGAGTCTTGTGGCAGATTCATTAAGGCTAAGTAAATTTTGAGGATCTATGTTGCATTATCAATTTTCTTGCCTAACTTTCTGTTAATACTTTTACAATTCCACTAGAAATACACCTCCCACTGCTGTATTTAACTTGCTGGCCCTGTGTGAAGCTTTAATTGTGGTCCTGTGGCAAGGACAGCCATGAAGTATGTTGCCAGAAGGTTATTTTGAATCATTAAAGGCAATTCATATCTTTCCAGTCTTGAGTAGGCGAGTTGAATTTGAATGGAGAATATTTCTATCTAGATCAGAGTTTGCTTTAAGATACAAATTTAATATTTTTCTGCCCATGGTAAATTCCCATATCGTTGTCATTGTCCCATTCCCTTGCCTTGGCTGTAACTCTGTGTGCTAGGGGAGCATGTAGCCTGGCTCACAGCTGGATGTGTATCTCCGTAGCAGACTCTTCTTGTACATTAGGGACTTGTTTTGGGGTGCTTCTGGGATGGGAGAGTGAGGCAAGGTGACTTGTTGATTAGTAGGGGCTGTTAGGGGCTGCCACAAGCCTCCTTGGAGTTACCAGTTGCCTTGCCATGCTTTTCTGAGTGATTTGCACATCAAAATCACACAGCCTGAGATCTCCCGTACGTCTTGCTCCTCACCCAGGCATCACATACAGCCTGCCCTGCTGCATCTCTTCTGAACTGAAAAGACAGCCTCCCCCCAGGGAGTTTATAAGTTCCATAGGTGTGTAAGATAAAGAGTTGGGTAGAGAAAACATTCTTTCCCCCTCATTTCCCTGATGTAGACCTGAGATGAAGCCTCAATCTTTGCTGAAAGGAAAAAAGAAGAAAAAAAAAAGTTCATTATAACCTCTGGTTATTAACTCTAATTAAAATACCAGTGAAGCCAAGACACCTTGGATATCAACTGTGTACCAATATGAATTCAAAGAACTTGGCACTGGATTCAAGCTACTACCCAGAGACAATGAAAACTTGGTTTGTCCTGTAGTAGCTGCTGTTGTGACTGACTGTACCTCATTCTTGTTAGGGTTTCACTTGCCTTGGTGGTTTGGGTCACCTCTCTGCCCTCTGATTTCTATATGGTCAGTGATGGGTTGGCCACTTAAAAACTGCTTTGGCATTTCCCATAACCTGAGGGGCTGAGTTAGCTTGCGGGGGGGATAAATTTGGCCCGTGTCTGGAGAGGTTGGGAACTTTCCACCCCCTCAATTACCCTGAGTGCCAGCTCAGGTTTTGGTGTGCATTTTTTAGTGTGTGCTCCTTCGGGGGAAAAAACAGCATTTGAAGATAAGCCACTGGGAGCCGAAGTGGGGAGACAGGTTAGAAAAAACTTCTAAATGATTCCTGTATGTGCAAATGTTAATCATTAAACCTGTTACCGCTTAACAGCAAGACTTCTTGTCATGATAAGCTGCCCCTCCAGGCTGAACAGGAATACATCTCAGGGTGTTTGCTGAGTTCTGGGAGCTGGACTTCAGCCTCTTCACCTCAGCCCTAATACTGAATGGGATTTAAGCACTCCTTAGCAGGCTGTGGTGGTAACCCACGTGGCAGTGGGGCTCCCTGGGGCTGCTTCTGCTTCCTTAGGCTTAACTCTCTTTGGAGAGTTAAATTCTCAAATTTATCAGCGTAAATTGAGGTTCCCCATGTCATGTTGTTTTTAATGCCGAGTGACATCCGTAACCAGCGTCTGGATTCTCGTTCTGTGCTCAGAGCAGTAGCCCGTGTGATTTGCTCTTCTTAGGGGGGAAGAATACACTGTAGGCACTTTAATCGTTCTATCTGCAGAAAAGACAGTGTTTGCATCTGGGAACACGCTCCTGGCATTTGTACTATGCATTCATTTTTCGTCTTGCTACCATGTTCTTAGAGCAGACAACAGGAACGTGAGTGCCTGCATGCTGAAACACTTATATTCCTGTCCGGTGGCACAAGCTGTAACAGGCAATGCCATCTGACTGGGCATATGGCATAACTTTTTGCCACAAGTTATTAATAGTCACATGCAAATACAAGTGGCAGCATCTACCTTTGTAGGAGCAGAACTTTGCAAGGATGAATTCAGCTAGGTGTACTCATTTGCCCCCAAAGTAAGAGTCTGAATGTAGGACATCCACTGCTGTGGATGTTGAGAAGGTTTAGGTGACTAATTCAGACTCTAGCAGTCTGGACAACATCAGTTGGATGATGAAAAGTCACAAATGGATGACTAGGCCTTTACCCCCATTGTTTTGGCCAGTGTTATTGGGTAATATTTGTTGCTAGTAATTCTGTAATGCAGGCAGGCAATGCTTAGCAGTCTAAGGCATGAGGGCCCTGGGGTACAGCCTGCACCTGAGCTGGATAACCCACTCTGCCAGGCAGGCTGGAGACCTTCTCTCCTGATCAGAGAGGTGAGGAGCAGTGTTTCTGGGGCAGCAGCAGCAATATGCCACCTCGAGAAGACTCCTAACAGCTGCAGGCAACTCCAGGTCCCTAGGGAAGCCTGTCCTGTTTGACATACACTTGCTATTGCTTCTTGAATGTCTCCAAACCCAGAGAAGTTGTGGACACCCCATTCCTGGAGGTGTTCAAGGCCAGGCTGGATGGGGCTTTGAGCGACCTGCTCTAGTGGGAGGTGTCCCTGCCCATGGCAGGGGGGTTGGAACTTGATGTTCTTTAAGGTCCCTTCCAACCCAAACCATTCTATGATTCTATATGGGACTATGGGACTGGGACAGAATTGGTTCTTCAGAGTGGCTCTGCACTGTAGGCAGAAATGGGCTTTATGGAGTTGAGGGGAAAAAAATGGCCAAAATGAAAAACCCTGATGATCTAAAGGAAAGACCTTTGCTTCTGAGAAGAGTGGGGGGGAAAATCTTGTGCTCCCTGTAGTCTGTGCTTCCAGGAGAGCTATTTGTAATTCTCCTGCCAGTTCAGTACCACCAGCATTACCAAAGCACACATGAAAAACAGATGTGTGGGAATGTCTTCAATGTCATTTAGAGGGCAGCTCAGCTCTCTGTCCTCTGGACACACACCGAATCTGGCAAGGAGGAAGGTATTTATACTGTGCTTTAGTAAGTCTTGACCTAAAAGAACTTGTTGCTGTGCATTTCTCAAAACCCTGTTAATTTAAAAAAAGAAAAAAAAAGTCTTAGTTTTTCATTAAATTGATTTGGTGCATTTCTGAGAGCGTGAAGGTGAACAGCAATATACTCCTTGGTTTGCTGAACTAGCTTATGGGAACTTGGAGGGGCTTCCTTCATACTCGCTGCGGATGAGAAAGACGTATGAAGAGGCCTGGGGCGCAAGAACTTTCATCTTTAGTACATGTTCCTACTGTAGGGTGGGTGTGAAGTATTCAAATATATTTAAAACATGTGAATGTTTGCTGAAATGTACAATCTTAATATTATCTTTCTCACCTTGTCATTTCAGCTATTTGAGTTTATTAGGAGAAAAGACAGGGGTTTTTTGTATTTCCTCTTTATATCTATGGTGGTGTTTGTGTCAGTCATGGAAAATGGAGATGTTAAAATAACTCTGTCATCCAGACAGCCTCCCTGGAGATGTCAATGCCTCTTGTAGCAAAGGCCCACGCTATCTCTTGGAGCCTTTTGCTTATTTGGGGAGGTTCAGAAACCATCCGATAGGTCTTCTTTCCCTTTGTCTTGTTAAAGAGGTCGACAATTTAATATGCAGGGTGCACAACGCTGTGGTTTTAGTCTGTACTGAGCCAGATGAAACACTCAAGGCCCGAAACCAGAATGAGATTATCTAAGGATGCTGGGATTATAGAGTAGGAGTCAGTGTCACTGGGCAGGAGCTGGCTGCTCCTTGCCGTGGAAGGAGCTCAGCCACATCCCCTTCTTTGAAGATGGGAGGAGAGGACTGCTGTTAGGGAGGCCTGTCTGCTCCTCCAGAGCTGATTTAAGAGCCTGCCTCCCAGTCAGGCAAGGGAAATGCTATCAATCAGTGGAATTTTTCCTAGTGTATTAAGTGGCCCAGCCTAATGGTGTTACCACAGAGAGCAGCGGATAGAGGATGGTTTACCTTCAACCTTTTTTTTTTTTTGCTGCCTGGGAAAGGGGCCTGCTCCCATCTGGTTCAGCTGCTAGGCAGCTGAGTTCTCTCTGCTGGTCAATAATCAGAAACTGCTGCTTTATGCACCAGAACTGGGGTACTGCCTGCTATAGTTATGACTTAATTTCTAGTGTCAGATTAGTTAGGACTTAGATATTGCACTGAGCCAAGGGTCTATCTGCTAAAGATGCACAGGCTGAAAGTGATCCGTATTTCTACATTAAGTAGATTTGTAGTGGCATCTGTTCTGCCCAATGATTTTTACAGGGGAAACAGTCCAGAGACAGTAAGATTGAGACGCTTCAATTGGTACTTCTGGTAATAATTTTTTTGTGTTGACACGTTTGGTGCACTTGACTCTTCAGAAATGTGGTAAATGCTTAAGCATCTTCTTTTACAGATCAAGTGTCTGAGGGAGGGTCAGTAAGGTTAAAGTCTTGATCTACACTGATTGCTCAGGCTCCATTGACTTTCTCTTTGAATGTCTTTCCCACCGGGTGTTTGACTGACATCCCTTTCCTTAGAGCTTCAGCCCACGTGCAAACAGTCATGGCTATTTTACAGGGAGGGGAGGTGGATGAAGGAGAAGCGAGGTGAATATACGCCGCTGATAGGGACACAGGAGGCTTTGCACCCCCCAAGGATGAGGCTTCTCCTCTTGGAGTGTCTTTGGGATGAAGCATCAGGAGTGCTCAGCTCTCTGTTTGCAAGTGTGACATCTTGCAGTGCTGCACGGTGAAGGCCCTTGTAATGAGCTGCTCGAACAAGGCAAATGGTAACGAGTTGTCCAGGGATGGTGCATTGGCTCCTGCCAAGCAGAAGGAAGTGTCACTCTGATTTGTGCTTACCTGGCTACGCAACTGAATTTTACCCTTGAACTGAGTTCCTGGGTAAGATAAAACCCCTCAGGTGAGACGCATGCCATTCGCACGGGGTTCTTAATTAGAAGAATTCATCATAAACACGGGCATCTTTCTCTTGTTAATGTGGCAGGGGATAGAGATTAATTACATCAGCAGAAATATGTCTGTTGTTGTTTACTATTTCCATGAAATGTGACAGTCCTTGGTGTCTGCAGACAGAGATGAGGTTCCATATGATATTGCTGTGCTGCCACTATTATGCTTTTAATTATTTAATGAATTACTGACTTTTGAGTTGAGGCTGCTCCACAAGGCTTGCTATCTGCTGATCAGAGGATGCTTGAAACTTGCATATTCAAAAATTTCTAGATCTGCAGTGATAAAGAGGGAAAATCATGGCATGTTTAGATTTTTTAATAGCACCCCTCTACTAAAATATCCGTGTTCTCCTTTCCCCTACTGCCACTAGCAAAGTGGATAGAGGGCAAGCAGATAATTTACTATGATAATTTCAAGATTAACAGTTTAGTTTGGGGCACAAGTAGATCTTGCATCCTGTTTCTCTCCCTGGTGTCCTCCCGCCCCCTCCAGTTCAGCTGGCCAAGGGATGCCATTTTGAAAGTGTCTGGCTGTGAAGAGTTTCGGAACTGGAGATTAAAATTACTTACTGAGTTCTTCTATGTGAAACCTAGATTCCAGCACCAAGGATTAATTGCTTACATTCAGGTTTTGAAGGGTCTATGTCTCTCACAGAGAATAATACAAGAGTGACTTGCTGGCTCCAAAGCACGTAAGCATCATTTGAAATGCTTGCCAGTGTAGTGCGGCAGGACTCTCCTCTGAAGCTAGCAGGACAGTTAGACCACTGGAGAGTTGGTTTTGATGGGGTTTTTTTGACCAGTATTCCCCATCTATCTCCTCAAGGAAATTTTCTTTTAGCTGGTTTGTCTCCTTTCTTCCTCAGATGGTATCGCGGTATAAACAGATTGCTGAGAAGTGTTTCCTTCCCCTGTCTAAAACCAAAGTGAACATATGGAAGCTGTCTCACAGAGACAAGTTTTGAGTCCTCTCTTGACTTGGCAAAGACTTTGCTGTCACCCCAGGAGCCTTGAGGAGCAACACCAGCGTGGTAGGCAAAGGCAGAAAGGGATGCCTACCTAGATGGCTTACAGGAAGAAGGGACAAAGTGTGTTTTGAGGAGATCCGTGTTGTAGCAGCTGGGTACACACCTATGGTGTGCTGGGCCAAATCCCACTCCGGCTCTCACACTAGGTAGAAGTTGTGATTTTCAGCTGCTTCTGTCTTCTAAGTACAAAAGCAAGGAGATCTGTGGTAATACTAGAGAAGAGACGACTGTTTGTCCATGTATTTAATTAAGACCTGCTCTTCAGCGGGTGTTTTATTGCAGATGTTCTCCGCACACTTCTTGCACTTTCCTTTGGGGATTAAAGTGTTAAGAAATCTCCTTCATCCCTTTGTCTTCCGTACTCTCATGTCATGAGTTAGGGATGAAAGTGCTGCTTCTCCTAAATATGATCTGATGGAAGGTTTATTTATTTTAGTATGAGGGTTTTCAAGTTTAAGTGGTCATTAAGTTGGAATTTAAAGAAATATCTCAAAATGAAGGAGGGTAGAACAAGTATTTCTGCCCATCCTTTTTCTCAAGTGTGCAGTGCCTGTCACTCTCAGAAGAGGAACAGACTGTTGTGGAGTTTTTAAGATGCTTGAAGAGTCACTGACCTGTGGGTTTTGCTGCCTTTTCTGTCCAGAAAAATAAAACCCTGGAGTAGTTTCTGTGCAGTATTTTAGATGCCTAGCTTGCAGTTTGGCGGCCTGGACGTAAATGATTTTAAGATCTGTTATATGTCTGAGGACAAGAGTTACAAACCCTTAGAAGATACAAGAATTTAGTTGAAGTAGATAAGAATTTACTGACAATCCATAGCTTATTGGATTCCTCTGTGTAGAATGTCTGTACAGCGCTGAGGATTAATTGATTAAACTCTTGTCTAGAAATTTTTATTCTTTAATATATGAGAAATGTAAAATTGCCTTACCGGTTCAAAAAAGCGTAAAAACAGCAGTTTAAAGTGGCTATTGCCAGGCAGAGAATACTGTTATCTGTTTTTAATTACAGGACAATATTTTCCTTACAAAAGACTTGGATTCACGTTTGGTTTTTTTTTTTTAATCTGTATGGTTAATGGAAGCAGTTAAATAAACACTTTGAGTTTGAGATTCACAAGGTCTTCCCGTGAAGGATGTGGGTAGATGTGGGAGAAGTAGGTGTTTTATGAAACTCTTTCCTGCTTTGCAGCTCTCCTTTCAAGCTGAGACGGAAAGGAGGTGTTAATCACTTCTCAAGGGCTCCACAAGACATTGCTGTGGTCTTGTGAACATCATTGATTGTGTCCTCCAAAAGATCTTGCTGGGGCCATGCAGATGAAAGAATGGATGGACAGCTGTGGTAGCTCGCTGAAAGAAGCAAAAATATTTGATTTAAGTTCTTGCAGGCACTGTTCCTCTTGCTCTGTTAAGGCACTAATCTTGTATTTTGCTCTGCAGGTTGCCATGATCAGCTGTTCCATTCCTCCAGATTTTGCTAGCTGTCAGTAGGGATGGTCCTTGGAAGGTCAAGAAACACAGGAGGAACTGGTCGTACCAAGATATCCCTCCATCTGTCTGCATGCGATGCTTGTGTTTCCTTGTGCCTGTGTACCGCCTCTCTTTTGAGCTGTGAAAGGGGCAGAGTACAGCCCCATACTAGCAGGAGATGGGAGCTCTGCTGGGTCATGAGAAGCCTGGGTGCATGGGGTCATCTTCTAATAACCAGCCTGAGAAGACATTGAGGGATGCAAGGTGTATTTGGAGGGAGTGTGAGGGGAAACATGAGGAATGAAAGCAAAATTGGTCTCTACCAGATGCTGGCTGTGGTCCTTGAGGAAGAGCATTTTGCTCTGTTGCCACTGATGTTTGTACTCAAGGTTAAAGCACTTGAGCAGAGGTGAAGATACCATTCTGGGAATGTTTTGCTTCAGATGGGTTGACTGCAAAAGGAAGTTGTTAGCCTGATATTAACCAGGGGCTATGAAGGGGATGTTGACTCTGTTACTTGCCTGGTATCATGGAAGTGTGCAGTGAAGGGTGACATTAGGTCATTATCAACTAAAAGAAGTTGAGGGAGTTCCTTTCTCTCTTGGTTTAAAACTTGTTGCTTCACACAGGCTAACACAATGCTCTGGGAAGAGGCTGAATGTGTGTGAGAAAGCAAAGGATGGGGATGGGTTCTCTGTACCTGCTTTTCCTACTTGCTGCTTCCCTCCAAAGTTGGGAAGTTGGTTCTGGCGTATTGCTCTTGATGTTATAACAGAAGGAGTCTGTTCAAGGCACATCTGATGGGTGCTGGAGTGCTTGTATGAGCTGTCACCTGTTAAGGTGTTACCAGGTTAAAGATGGTTGTTTGCTGGGATGGTTGCTGCACCCTCAGCTCCAGTTCAGCACTGAGTGGAGGGACTGGGAGGAAAGGTGCCATTTGGACTCGCAGTCCTCAGTTCAGCGCTGAGGGCTGCTGGAGCAGCCTTGCTGGAAATATCCTTGGGGTTTGAGCCACTGGCCTAAATGCTGGCTCCATAATCCAGAGAGTGAATACTAACCTGGAGGTAGTCTCACAGCTCTGACTCAGTGCATCTAAGTGATGTGGAATGGGGAGAGCTTGCAGAGGGCCAGGCAGGATGGATGAAGAAAGTTAATTTGGAGGGGAGGTATATCGCAGCATGGCAAGGTAGGACCAACTTGTTTCCTTGTGCTTTTTCTCTGCATTCTAGACTTCAGAGAACAGCATCAATTTAAACATCCCTGTAGACTTTCCTCGCTTTCAGATGGGGAAAGAAAGGGACAATAATTTTTTAGGAAACCTGAGGTATGACTACGTGCACAGTTTCTGAACAGGGTTGTCTGGGAGCTGTGTATGTGTTATTTGCGTGGGTGTATATTGACATCCTTGAGGTTCACGTGGCAGCCCAGCTATGAGTGCATACTGTAGTATTTTAATTGTGATAACTTCTGGAGACTGTATTTCAGTACAGAGGATTTTCATCTCTGTACTTTCCTGTTTTATTTAAAGTAGTAATTCAGATCTAGCGTTTCTCCTACTGCTCTGAGTGGTACAAATGAAATGGTGACAAGCTGTTTGACTTTCTGAGCAAAAACCATTGTAGGTCAGAGGGACGCCTCCCCATATCTACCAAGGGAACTGACATATCTACCTGATGAGAGACCAAACCTGATCACTTTGGCTGGTGCACTTCTGTCTCCGCCAAGCAGAGCTCTGTCTTGGACACCTTTTAGTTTAAAAGACCCAAAGCCTTCCTGCAGAAAGGGCTGGTAGCAGGCAGCTGCAGGACCCAGCTGCATTCCTTTCTCTTGGGTTTCTCTTGTCTGAACCATCCCTAAGCAGGACTTGGGGCATCCGAGAGCTGGGGACAAGCCAGGTTACAGACCCCTCCTGTATGAGGGTGGGCTTGCCCAAGACTGGGTGACTCGTGTGCATCCTCTGAAGTTATCAAGACAGCAGTGACTTGCAGCAGGTGGAGTCCTCTTTAGCAAGAGATGGTGTCTGAGCCTTGCAGCAGAGGCTCTGCCAGCTAAAACTAGTGAGTCGCTTTCAACTCCATTGATTAAAACCGCAGTAAACGAGCATTTATTTGTGATGGCTAAGTGAAGTTGTAGTACCTCAATCCATGAGATTTTGTTTGATGTTTCAGCGTTCCCAAGTTAATGAGCCTCCTTGAGATAGGTATCTCTTTTCTCTTGACACCTATCATCACATCTCGGAGCTGGCACAGTAGGATTTGAACTGTGTGACACTGGTTAATGCAGAGATACGAATTGCTATTGCATTACCTTTGCTACGGTGCGTGGTCTGTGTCAATTGTCTCTCCAAGGCAGTCATTTTTGAAGCAGTCCATCACACACTGCAATTACGCCTTTGGTGAGGAAGATCACTTACTTTCTGCAAAAAGAAACACGATTCCTTTCCTAATCTATGATTAAAGATCGGTGGACTCTTGAGAAATACCTTTCTACTTTTCTTTAACAAAATTATTCATTCTGTTGTGCTGCATGACCGACAAATATATATCAACGACAGGCCTTATCATCACAGTACAAACCTCTACTGCCTGCGGTTAAGGACTGGTTATTCGTTTGCAGGATCAGATTATCCTCTGTGAACCTGCCTACAGAAATGGGTATTGTGCAGTCCTAGCAAATCAGGATGGTAAGCTTGCAAAAATTGCTTCATTTTATGATGGATGTACCTTACCAAGGTTTGATGGCTGTGAGACAGTTTTCTACTGTTTCACTTAACTGCTATTTTCTAATGAAAGTGTGCTGCTAAGCTCTTCTGCTCCATTGGTTGCTTAAAGGGTCAGCTTTCTTGAATTACCTGAATGTACCAAGTGGTTGGCTCTTTGGGGGAAAAAAAAAAGCTTGTGTCAAAAGGATACTTTTTCTGCTTCTGGAAGGATTCTCCCTTGAGTATTCTTGACTCTGAACATGGCTACAGTTAATTTTATTTGTGGGGAGGTAAATGTCTGACAATCAACTTGTTTCATCTTTTCCAGATTCCTTGGAGTAGCTCGTGAATGACATGCTGAAAACTGAGCTTTTGACCAGTGTATGTTGATATGGCCATTCTGGAAAACACTTTTATCATACTTGTATTAGGGCTTCTATAGATCACTGGTAGACCCTGGAAGTAGACACTAGCATTAAAGGAAAAGTTGGCTTTACATTATTTGTGCTGGTCTTGTAAGCTCCTTTTGGCTGAACTGTTTAGGGAAGAAGCTGAATGTGGATGCTCATAACAATCTGATGATTGTTCTGAGAAAAGTTAATCACAAGAGCTCCCCAGGGGGGTAAGGAGGCACAGCAGCATGGCACTCATCAGCGTGGGTAGGTAGCAACACCGTGCCGGGTGCGGGCGTCAGAAGTGGCTTTGGTGAATGTAGCAGGGAGAGCCCTGCAATTGCAGTGGGGTGTGAGGCAGGAGCTGAGCATCTCCTCTCAGCACCCTGCTCCCAGGCAGCAGCCCTGCCGCGTCCGCAGCACCTTGCGGGTATTAATTTCCTTCGCACGTAACGGGGAACTGGCTATGTTTGCACTGGATAAGAACCTGGCTTTTTAAAAAAACAAAACAAACTAAAAATTACTATGGTATTGCTATGGTAACAAACATCTAGAAATGCAGACGGATCTCTGTATCAACAGCAGGCTTAGGCTTTACAGCCTGTGTCCTGGTGGCTGCATATGCCTTCAGAGACGGAAATGATGCTGTAAAGGGAAAACAGCAGCAGGTTTATGATACCTTGGCACCTTTCCAAATATGAGACCTACTGCTCCCTCTGAAGCAGGCTGGGGGGGAGCAATTGCAGGCTGTTGGTATGCATCTGTCACAGCCTGTTCGCTACCCACCCAGGCAATGGGAGATGAGGGGCCAAATGCACTTCACAGCACTGTTACGGCTGAGCAGAAATGGCCGATTATGGGATTGGAGCTGGAATACCCTGCAGTTTGAGTTTAAGAACACCTCTTATCGGGTTTTGGGGGGGCTTTGACTAGTTTGAGAAGACACATTCAGTTTGCATGTAGTGCAATTTGCAGCTTCCAGCAGAACGTTCAATGGCAGGCCTGGGAGAAAGCAAAGGGAGCTCAGCCTCTTCACTGCGGTGGTGTTTAGTTGTGTGTGTGGTGGATCTGGGTCTTGGTTGTTTTTTTTTTTTCATTCTTTCCCATTTTTCACTCTTTTAGGGGCAGTGTTCAAATCAGCGAAGAAGGAGAGGAGGTGCTAGCAGCAGAGAGCTTTGAGTTTTCTAGCCAAGATAAAGCAGGTTCTTCCAAAGGACCCCTGAAGCATGGGGTGTTTAGGTAACTCAGATAGCCGGCTTCTCTTCCACAAGCATCTCCTGAAAAAAATATGGCAGAACTGGGCAATAGGACAGGAGAAAAAGGGAAGGAACTTCCACTGGGGCAATTACAGAAGTGTAGGGGACCCTGCTGTAATTGTGGAGGCTGGTATTAGGAGAGAAGACCTGTCCTGAGAAGGCCTGGCTTTGAAGAGGAGAACAGACCTCAAGATGCTGCCTTCTAAAAGAGGTCTTATTTCCCGGCAGCCCTCCTTGAGGGATGATCCTGAATGTGAAAAGGCAGCTGCCTCTTGCAATGTCGGAATTTCTCTGGCTTGCTGCTGCTGCGCCTCCCCTTGGGACTACCTGTTCTTGCTGACTACCATTTCTGGCTTTGAATTAGTTGAAGCTACTGAGTGTGAGATATCACTGGTGACTTGATATGGACGTTTTTGGCATGCCACTTGTTTCTGTTTTACCTTTGCATGTGATTGCAGGGAAGCAAGGGAAGAACTCCAGCGAGCTCAGTCTCCTGCATCAGGGCATGTGTTGGCACATAGTTAAGAGCGGTCATGCCAATTAGTGCTGGTATTGGACATGCATGGTAAAACTAGCTTTGCGCTGACACTTGATCAAGATTGCCCTCTGTGTGAAGTGCTTGACTCTACAACCTTAAATAGGCCTTTTAATATTGGTTTGGGGTAGAGGCGGCAAGGGAGAGGGTTGAATGAGGTAATATGTATATTGACAGACAGTGAAGTGCCCTTCAACTAAAGTAGATAAAGTCCTGAAGGGTGTGCTCCTGTAAAAGTTCAGTACATCTGCTTAAAGGTCTGTTAATTATGGAGAAACACTGCAAAATGCTGTCCTGGCAATTGGCTGGATCCTGAGCGGTGAGCGTTGCTCGGTGGGCATGGAGCTGCTGTGCACACTCTGGCTCACACCCTGTGGCTGCAGAAGTCTCGGTGGGAACTGCCTTTGTGCTAATCAAAACTAAGATTTGAAACGTTAAATGCATTGTATTCAGTAGGAGGTGCTGCTCTGCTGAAGAGTTCTGTTCTTCGTTGGCGTTGGGTGTGCTGCTGGTCAGGCCATCTTCAGTGGTAGGGACAGATGCCACTACACAGGACATGCTGGTGAACACACTGCCCGGGTGCTGTCACTCCGTGGTCCTACCACGTTCAGAGTCATTCTATAGAACACCTTTTCCCTCCAGCCAGCTACAGTAAGAAATGCTTATTCCAGACTGTGTAATGCAGAGTTACAAGGTAATTCCTCTTTCACATTCACCTTTTGTCATTTCAGGGTAGGCTTCCCACATCTTGTACCTTCTCTAACAGTCCTTTCAAGTTTTCTGATGGTTGGTTTTATGGTTTGTTTGGGTTTTTTAAGTTTATTTTGTGATATCTTTGGTGCTGTCTGTCCCCACGCTTGCAACCACAGCTCTGCTTTTGGTTTTATGACTTTTTTTAAACCTACTTTGAACAAACCTGTCAGCATGTTTCCTTTGTTCGCGTTTGTTCATCTCCCTGTTCCTTTCTGGAGCCAGAAATGCTAAAACCCAACAGGAGCAAGCCAGAAATGTGAAGAATGTCTCAACATCTTTTTCTATTTGGGAGAAAATGAATTGTGTTGTAGACTTCATGTCTCTAACAAGCTGTATTGCGTTTAACCTTTACCTTGCCACCACCACAACCTCCAGCTAGAAATTTATACATTATTTGTCTTCTGGGTAATGCAGGATATTTAACAACATATTGTCATTTTCCAGGGCAGATGAAAGTATGGAAGAAGGGGAAGGTCAGTGTGTTAAACAGTTTAATTTTTCCAATAGGTGAAAGTAAAATAATGAGTGTGAATGACTGAAAGGCAGTAGAAAACTGGGGCCTCAATAAGTGCTCTGTGTGTGTTTGTTTCTCTCTGTTTATATTTTTGTTGTGGCTGAAATCCTGTCCTGCTGATGTCACTGGGAATTCTGCCACTGGATTTCACTAGTAATTTACAGCATACTTAGATTTTTGCATTGTGTTCTTGTGAAGACAAACAACGCCTCTGTGCTTCATGTTGCTCGCTGCGGAGAGGAACGAGCAGAGCTCATCCTCGTGAGCAACCATGTGGCTTTCATGGAGCTGCGACAGGACTGAATGTATCTAGGTTTTATTTTTCATTCGTACTTAGGAAGGCTGCTGAGGGGCCAGGCAAGATTCTTTGACCATCACAGCACCGCTGGCTTTCTGGAGCTGTGTTCTCACCTTGGTGAACTAAATCCATGTGGTGAAAAATGCCCTTCCTCGGTGTGTCAGGCAATGGGAGGCAGCTGGGCTGTTCCGCTGCCCAAAGACATGAATGGAGTTCACTCAGTCCCGCTGGTTATACTCCACTGTCGTACTTTGGAAGAAGAGAATTTTAAGAAGTGCATCCAACAGATGTTGAGAAGGGAAAACTGCCTTCCTTGACAGCATCAGTTATACTCACACAAGGCTGCTCTGGGAAGCCAAAGCCAGCAGCACGGCCCCAGCTATCAGAAACAGACACCCACGTTTTTCTTATGACACATGCATGAACTTTTAGTTTAAAAACTTGCTCGCAGAGTGGAAACTGCTGAGCTGGTGGCTGGGTTGTGAGCCAGCCGGCCAGGGGGGCTGTCAGGAGTGCAGGCTTTGTGTGGTGTGAGGAAAGTGGGACCGAACTGCAGGGCTCTGGGAGTGTTCTGAAGATGCGATTTGGGCAAAAACTCGTTAGTTCGATGTGTGGAGAAAAAGGTCAGACATATATTTTAATAAATGAACTCAAAACCAGTGGTTCCTCTCTGTCCTGGTTCGAGTGACACAAGATTAATTTCTCTTTTCAGTAACTTTACTTTTCAGTAAGGTCTCTTCTAATGCTTGGGAAAACTGTACTTTTAGAAGCTATTAGTGTATGAATTTGTGAAAATATTTACTTTATAGACAGCTATGGTATGTAGGTTTCAAGGTCTCAGTGTTTTCGAGCCTTGCCAGGTGCAGGGATGAGGAGGAGCGAGACCTGGGCACTTGATCCAGGCTGGCCAGCAGGGTTGTTTCATACCATGAATGTCACATTCAATATAAATTAGAAAGTTTGTTGAGAAGTTCTCTCTCTCCCTTGATGACGGTGGTTCAGAGAACTTCTTGCCCCTGCCCTTCCCTTCCTGCTGAAACGGCAGCTCACAGTGCCTGACATTTGCTGTCCCCTGCTGGGAGTGCACAGCTTCCTATTGATAGAATGGGCTGAGTATAATCCTTGTATATTTTATACTGATATCTGGATCAATATTGGTTCTTTAGTATTATTAATTATTTAGTCTTATTCCATTAAATTTGTTTATATTTAAACCCTCAGGTTCCCTTGTTTTCCCCGATTCCCCTTCCTGGGTGGGGAATAGAGTAATTGTCTAACCAACAATAAATTGTTGTGGGTTCTTCGAACGATAACATCCCCAAATCTGCCTGCTCAGACTCATGGTTTAGCCAGGCCAAAACCCAGCTATATCCCAAGGTTTTTCTGGTGCTGTTGTTGCTGACCACAAGCATTCAAACATTACTTGGTGTGAAAATCCTTCATCGTCACCTTCTGGGTTTTGAATTTGTAGGTATCCACCTTTTTCTCTTCTGCCACTTTGGAGGCAAAGCATTATCCTTTCAAAAGAAAAGCTGCGAGTTCTCCTGACAACATAGCCCAGCAGCTGCATCTTTATGAGATAATCTTACGAGACTCGCCATGGAGCTGTGAGCACTGTACGTGCGAAGGCAGATGACGGCTGCCCCTTGTATTGGGTGGGGATTAGCAGAAGAATGGATTTTAAAGATCCTTGCTGGTCATTGCAATCGTTGACTTTCTTTTTGCTGCAGTTTGCACCTGCAGAATGAGACGAGTGCCTGTGTGAGGGACCCTGGGGCTCTGTGCACGGGGAGAGCTGTGTTTCCGTGAGCCGTGGTTCTGGCCATCCCTGTCCTGAGTGTATTTCAAGACTGTCAGATGCATGCATTTTCGTGATGTCCGCTTCAATGGCTTTGCTCTTTCTTATATGCCCAGCTCTTTCTTGGTTGACAGTGATTAAACGGCAGGCTGTTGAGGAGGCCTCTATTAATAATGTGATTGAAGTCCAGAATGACACAGAGGCCTGCATAGCGTAACACAGGGGTTTTTCATATTTGACAGGCATATATGAGCCCATTTCACGATTCTTCATTGGTATGCACCATCCTTGATTAAATTTGCTATTGGGGAGGTGAATTTAATGTCTTTACAAATGGAGACCCAAGCAGAAGCAGAGAGTAGCTCTGAGGGTCTTGGCAGTTCAAATTGATTGCTGAGTCCTGGAATTGGAGCAGTGCAGTAACTGAAAAATTAATCAATTAAAATGGAATATCATTTGGCTCCTAAACAAAATGCCAACAGCCTGATATTCTCAAATCTTCACTGACAAATAGACAATGAGTTTTTCCACTATTAGAAGGCAATGTTGCATGCCGCAGGGCTGAATGCACGGCAGAGAAAGTATCTCAGTGAACAAGGTCTTGTGCAGAAGAACTCATTTTTGTAATAAATCATGGATGCATGTGGACTGTCACTGTTGTCACTACAGAAAGAGCACCAGTACTGTCCCTGGGGATAGATCTCCTGGCTTCGAACCTCCGAAATACAAGTCCGCATTGTGAGCTGAAGGTCATTCTCAAACTTCTCTAAGAAACGAGGTCATGATGCAGCACCAGCATGAGGAGTTATATTAAGTCACTTTGTTAAACGCCGCTTTGGTTGTTGGTTTACGCACAAGTTGCATTTTCATATTGGGCCTGGCTGACTCCCAACCAGCGGGTCCTGCCAAGAGCCTTTGTGTGTGAAGTTCACCAGCTAACATGAGGAAGAGCTGTGTGAAGCATCATGATGAATTACCTGACTCGTCAAGGCAGTGTCTTACCCAGGTGTTATCTCCTGGGAAGACAAGCTCCATGCAGGCTCTGGGGCTGAGGGCCAGCCTCCAGCAGCAGCCTGATGGTACCCCGACCAGCACAAAGGCAGGAGCGTGGCTCCCCGAGGCCAGTCTGCCTCCCGGCTTGGTTGGCGGGATGTGCAGTTCTTCCCACCTTGTACGGTGCAGCTCTCTGTGAGAGGCTGTAACAACATCCGTCTGGCCATTAACATGGGGAGAGAGTTAGTGCGGAATTGGATAATATCCAAAATCATGACTGTTTGAGCAAGACTCGCTAACAGAAATATGTTAGGGAAAAATCTTTCCTTGCTGGAAGATGGGGAGAAATTCCCACCTCCTGCTGTGGGGCTGGGTTTGTCCCTGGTGGGGGTGTGAAATGCCGCCTTGTCTTCCTGGCTCAGCTGCGCCTGTGCACAGTATTTCTGCGGAGTGTGAATGCTGGCTAATTGCAAAACCACACTATTTTATTCTTAATCTTCTAATCTGTGTTTAAAGCTCTAACTCTTGAGGATGAATGATTAAAAAGGTACTTTAACTTCCTTTCTCTAGCCTTAGCAAAAAGCCCTTAGTGTGTGATCCTGAAAGCAAACAAAATGAGCCCCAAGCTTAATATAATCAGGTATTTTAATGCTTTGGGTGAGCAGTGCCCGCTCCCCAGTGCTAGCTGACCCCTGCTCATCTCTTAGGTAACTAGTGCACTGCTGACTACGTTAGCAGCTTATGAGGTCTAAAGTTGCTTTCTCTTCTGCAAAAATATCTGTGGCGGCATCTGTCACTCCAGACAGTTGTGATTCGCAGGGAGGAAAAGGCTGAATGTAGGTCACTTGAGTTGAAAGGGAGTAGATTAGTACATCAGCAGCGGATGCACATACACACATTGTGTCCGTGCAGACAGAGTAGGTGGGGGAGTGGGCTTAGAGACACGTTTTATGTGACGGATGTGTTTAATGAAGACCTAGACCACCCTCATTTGAGCTGTCTTATTGGTTACATAGGTGCTACCAGGTAATGGGGAGGGCATCATCTATCTTGGTACAGAATGCTATGTCCATCTGCCTTGATACAGACGCTCTAAATCGGGGTTCAGCTGACGACTAGAAAGGCTACTGAGCATCTAATGCTTAGAAGACAGAAAACAAACCATTGTGTCTTTTTCTTCTTTGTTTTAATAATTCAAAATCACTTAGAAACCAGGAACATTCTTTACGTATTTAAATGTCTGTGGAGACGGGTATTTTTCCAGAAGTAAAAGTGCAACTTCCTATAGTGCCTTTTTTTTCACTCTGAAGGATCTCAGAACACACTTCTACAAACTGCATACGTATAACCTTTAGCAGAGGAGTATTCCTATATACAATAAGTAACCTAGATGGTTTTTGCTAAGGAGGTTTGCTATGTGATACTGAACCGATGTCTGAATGCAGTCAGCTCCACGTCCATGTGACTGTTGTTTCTGTGTACAAATCCTGAATTCCCAGAGGAGCTATACCCCAGCTCCTCTTTCTGGGAATCTCTTTCTGACAATGCTGCTGTTTTAGTGGGAGTGCCAGCGTGAACTGCCTGGTCCCTTAGGTATTCAGAGTGTGCTGTCATGTCTGTCTTCTCCCTGACACCAGATGTGGTCATGGATATTTATGGGTAAAGAGAGGTATGCTTGGAAAACAAGGGCTGTTTTGGGAAAAAACAACCCCACAGTCTTCACACTCCTCTCTCATCCTCCTCATATTCCTCTCTCGGTAATTTTGAAGACCATCACCTCAGTATTTTTCAGGGTTTTCTCCAGATTGTTTTTCTTCTGGAGATAAATATAAAAGCATAAAGGTTTCTGTCAGCAAAAATGGCTGTGTTCATTTGGCTGTATTTGCCAAATAGGGAAAACAGGCTTTGCTCCAGGGAATGAGATGAAGATCAAATGAACATAGAAGCCAGATGTATGTGTGTCTGGACATGTGGGTGTTTATACAAAATCAATGTATGTGAATGTCATAAATATATTTAAAATAAATTGTAATATGATTTTTCAAATTTGCATAATGGACATCTGTGTGCATTAGACTTCAAACTGAGGGAAGAAATAGGCCTTGGCAACTGCTTCACCTCATCTGGGGTCTGGTTTTCCAGGGTTCTGAGCAGGCTCATTTCCTCAGAGCAGTTCGGAAGAGAGTGCCCTCGGGCATCTATCTTTGAAGGCCTTTTGGCTTCCACTGCTTTGCTTTATTCAACACCCCTAAAAATAAAAGACTAGAGGGATGCCCCAGGGTATCATGTCCCCTCCTTTGAATTGTGGGCAATGTCTTCCTGCCTCTGGGCAACTGGGCCAGAAAACACTGCATGATCCAGCCCTTGCTAACTGCTCAAGGTCTTTTCAGCATTACATAGCTGGGCCAAAGATGGGCATACTTTATAGAAGTCATCTCCTGCTATATGTTCTATCTATATATCATATATCTGTCTTGGCCAGCAGTAGCAATAGCATCGTGCGCCTGTCACATGTGAGGTTGTGTAGTAAATTCCAGCTTCTTGGGTTATCGCTCTACAATGAATATGTGTCAGGACTGTATTCAGAGGGGAATCCAAGTTGGCATGATTTATGCATGAACTGCTAATCTCCATGGGGGCGGAGAGGGGTTATTTCATGCTGGAGCCAGTCACTGCATGTGGAAGTGACTTGTTTCCATGCAGCGCGATGCTGAGCTCATGTAACCGTCACAACAGCGGGTACCCCACGCTCTGTAGGGCTGCCATCTGCAAAACGAACGAGACTGATGTGTGCTGTAGTGCTGTTGCCTGGGCTCTGTGTGTTACTTTTGGCTGTTCTCTAGTTGTCGACCCATGCTGCTTTGCCTACCTTTGGGACCTGGGCAAAGCGGTCCAGATGTGCTTCCTGGAAGCATCCCTCCCTTCTGTAGACAAGGACGTGCGGGATCAGGATGAAATACCACAAGAAGGATGCTTGTCCACAGAGTCACTAAAGAGATGGCTAAGTAGGATCATTAGGCAGATGCTGCCACGTGGCTGCCTCAGAAGCAAGGCTGTGAGTTCTTAGACATGAAAGCAAGGAGTTGGGACCATGGTAGGACAGATACTAGCTTTCCATATGCTGAGAAGTTGGATGAGGATGGTGGTATGTGAAGCTATCAGAAAACCACTGCTTGTGATAGACAGGAGTAGTAACTTAATTGCGCTTGTGGATTTTTGCTGCTCCCCAGTAAACTTTCCCTGTATTGTTTTCCTCTTTTATGTTGCCTACTTTCTCACCCAAAACTGCCCAAAAGACGAGCTTGTCAAACGATGGCAAGCCTGCTTGAAAGGTAGTGGCCAAGCCTTGTCTATCAACACACCGTTGTGACCTGTAAGCCAGCAACCTCCTGTTTCTAAACTCTTCGCACTAACAACCCATGTCTGCTTGTGACAGACATCATAGGAGAGTGTGATGTTCACCTCATCCAGGCTGTGGGCAACAACGTGGAAAACACTCTGCCATCCTCTGTGTCTCTTGGAGAAGGCTCTGAAAGTATTATCCAAAAATTTATGGGTGTGGGGAGAACATTGCTGTGGAAACCAAACACAGAAAAACAATTGCTTCTCCTTTCTTGCCTTATACAGGATTTCCACCTTTTCAGGCCAGATGCTTGAGGATACTTTCCTTGTCAACAGCTCAATGTCTGGCAAAACTATGAGGGAAGAAGAGAAGAACAAAATAGAAAACATTTGGTGGAATCCCATGACTTCCTAGCCATGAGGCAGGAATGGAGAAAAAGGATTTCTCAGGACTAAAACAGAAGAGAGCAGAGATGCGGTGTTGCAGAGCTGGCAGAGAATCGCCTTTGCGTGCACAGAAAGCAATAAATGCCAGGGGACAGTGGAAAAGAACAGGGAGGTGGAGAGGCAGCTTGAGCAAGCAGCAGTGCTGGAAAGCAAGCCCCAGCAGACTTTCCCTGCTTCTCACTCCCACCATCGCATGGTGACTACACCTCTGTGACAGAGAAACCCTGTGAGCTGGCAACCATGGCCTCTTCTCAGAGGGCATTGAAAATATCCTCTGCTGAGGGCCCACCACTGGTCTCTCCAGCCCGATTTGGAACTGGCAGCAGGCCTCAAGAGTGTCCAGTGCTGATGGCGGTAGAAAATCTCTTGAGACCAATTAGCTGGTGTGGGAACTAATCAATTCAATTTGCTTTGCTGCTTCCATTGTGTTACTCCAGTTTGTGCAGGCCACAAACAAAACATTCAAATCGGTCTCTGAGCTCCTCTGTCAGCACTTGCACTTCCCGAAGAACAGAGATGGTTCTATTTAACTGTGGTAATTTTTATTAACATTTCATAACAGAAGTTCCATAAGAGCATGGTTCCTAAACCACATTTAAAATGCTTTACACAGTTGAACAAAGCATGAATAAAATAGGCCCTGTGCTGTCAGGCACAGCCTTTTCTTTTAAAGTATTTTGAGCAGTTTTTCAGAGAAGCGTACAGACTATTTCATGAGACACAACAGGAGCGATGTGCACACTGGGACTCCTAAACCCAACTGGAAATGCAACACGCCATCTAAAACAAATGCTTTTGGCTGCAGGCATTCAAGAGATGATACCTTGCAGGTTCAGTCCATCTAGAGTAGCTTGCTCCCTAGGTAAGCAGGATGTCCTGGGAATTTCTTAGAAGTTGCTGCAGTTCTCAGTCCTTCCCTGTTTGTGCTTTGTGCCGTTCAGAGCCCATCCTTGTGCCAGCATATGGGTTACAGAGCTGAGCAGCCTCCCCAAGCACTGCTGTGCTCCCCAGCATCTGATTGCTGGGGGTGGTGGTGCTGTGCTGTCCTACCCTACAAAGGTGACTTGGCCCTGGTCTTTGAGGGAAGAGGATTTGCTGAGCCAGCATGGTATAGCTCAACCCAGTAGAAGCTGTTGAGAAGGGAAACCTCTGCTGAGGGGGGTTGGACCTGCAGGACCAGTGGGACGGAGGTGCTGGCAGGGTTGGGGGTCGTGGCAGCAGCAGTATGTGAGGCTGAGGCAGTGGGATAATCAAAGGGGGGCATCGAGAGGGAGGAGGGTTTGGTGAGGTTGTTCCTCCCTGGCTTGCTTTGTGTCCATTTTCATCAATTAGACCTTCCTGGTCAGTTAGTTCTTCCAGGAAAGGACACTTACTGGGGATGACTTGTGATTGATGCTTTGCTGTCCTGGGATTTGACAGAGCTGCCACAATCATGAAAATTAGCTTAAAACAAAAGAGAAGGATGGCAGCCCCCTGCTCCGTTTGTTGAACTAGCACTAAGCACTTGTAAGAAAGATACGCAAGAGCTGCAAAGTATACATCCTATCCTATAAAACTGGTGTTGGACTAACTTAACATTAACTGTAAAACGATTAATTGCACTTACCTGTGAGAGCTTTGCGTACCTTACTCTAGTTAAGGAATGATTCCTCATGACCCCTGGGGTATGATTGTCCTTTTTGAATTTGGCCAAGCCTGCTGTTACAAAAAAATATCTTGGGACCCCAAGGTGCTCAGCTGCTCTGGTTTTAGTGGCTGTTTGCACAATGTTGGAGCTGGCATATCTGTCTGGTGGCAGGCAGTGACCATGCACAGAGGTGAGTGACAGTGTCTGTAGTATAGCCTTAGTATTTTACAAGTGATCAGACCTAGAGGAACATCACTGTGCTAGTCAAAGAAATAAGCCTCTCAAGTTTTCATAGATGTGCGTGGTATTAATTCGTTTCACTTAATCATTTGTTTACAAAGTTAATTTCGCTACTTGAAAAGTTTGTAGTCTCTTGAACCATGTCAAAACACAAATATGAACATGCTTTCAACAGCAGAACTAGCAACTCAGTCCATTCTGTCACTGAAAGGGAAAAGCATATGTGAAAATGAGAAATGGTGACATGAGATTAGAAGGTTTACAGTATTTCCTGAAATTTTGGTATGTGAATTGCATTGGAGGTCTCAGCAAGGTTTGGGACAAACCTTAATTTGTGCAAACTACTTTGCTAATCCCCAGTCTAGACACTCACATATTTCCAGTGCCTATTCATCTTCATTTCTGCTTTCATCCAGCAAAGTTTTTTGGTCTGTCACAGAACATCAGTCAGAAGGAACTGGGCTCTTCTGCTCCCCTAACTCCCACTTGTTCTAGCCTCAAGCACAGGATACAGGGTGTGTGGCTATATAAAGAACTCACAGGTATGAACTGTCCTGTTGATGTGGTTAACTCTGCACTCAGCTGTACATACTGTGCCTTTAATATACCCAGAGCTCATATGTGCTTATATTGACTTCCTCCTGAAGTGAGAGGTGTTAATGTGAAGGGAGAGGAAAGAGGGGGTGAATGTCAGTCCGCCCTCCTCAGAGGGACTGACTGCTATTTCACAGAGAACCTGTGCTGCTCCTGTCAAGTGTGTTTTCAATTAACAGTGAAAAAATGTCCTGTAGTCAAACATCTATATTCTAGGAAAAGAACCTGATAAAGCAAGTCAGTACTTAAAGATAAGCTTTATATTTGCTTTGCCAGGCTCGTTCCTAGCTGTCTGGGCTCTACTCAGGATGGTGTTTGCTCTCTTCTCTTTATTGGGCTTTGCTGTTGTGTGCTTTGTAATGAGCTGTAATATCTAGGGCTTTTCTGAGGAGCTTGCTTTATTTTTCCTGTTTCATATTAGCACAGACCTGATGAACTGTAGAGGTCTACAGGGCCTAGTTGACTTGTATTTCTTGTTTTCAGACTTTTTTTTTTTTTCCCATTTGTTGAGATAATTTTGAATTCTAATCCTGTTCCCCAATATGTCTAACATTTTTGCTGGATTTTCCATGTATTTGATAAATGTACTCTCTCTCAATATCCAAGGTGCTTATGAAAATACTGACTAGCACTGGATCCAGAACAAACCCCTAAGACCTGCTCTCAGCATGGCCCCTCTGCTCTGACAGTGGCTTTCCAACCAGTTTCACCCATTCTGTATTAGTTTAATCTAGACTGTTATTTCTCTAGCTTGCTAATGACAACATCTTCCCAGCCCCTGTCAAAAACCTTTCGGAAGTTGTGATGTACCCCTGCTTCTCCACACCCTTAAGACTGATTACTCCATCACAGGAGACAATTAGGTTGGTCTGACATGATTTAGTCTTGACAAAACTCAGTTGGCTCCTATTTATTAGCTTGTTATCTTCTTGGTGCTCACAAATCAGTTGTTTGATTACTTGTTGATTATCTGTTGATTAGCTGTCTGTCTGGAAGCTGGAGCTCAGCCCTCTGAGCAATCATCCCCTGAATTTTCCCTTTCCCTGTTTGAAGAGATACTGGCTGAGATAAAATTGAGAAACGCTCTTAACTGACAAATAATTCCCAGCGCTCTCTTACCACTTTTTAAATTTGATGTGTAAGTAATGTGAGAACCCTTGCATCTAGAGGATTACCCTAGTAGTTCAAGTTTAAATGTGTCATGGCTCTGAGGGCATTAATGGACCTTCCTGTCCCTGTCTGCTCCCCAAGGCTCCCTCCACTCTGCCCATGGCCCAAGACCCCATGTCAGCCCGAGGGAGCTCCCTCCACCCTGCCCATGACCCAGGACCCCAGGTGCTGTCAACCCCTGTTCCAGCGATGCCACAGCAGGGTCAGTCTCCACCTCCCCGTGGCCCTGCCCTGCCTGGCCATGGGCAACGGCTCCTGAGGGCTTATTGCTGCTTCCAGCTTTTTGCACAATATTTCATGGCAATATGAACCAAAACCAAGCCCGAGTTGCGGTGGTGGGCATGGTGAGGGGTGTCGGAGGGACAATGGCATCCCTTGCAGAGGGGCAGCAGTGCAGGGGGGGATGGAGGCAGACGTATCTGCCAAAGCACCTCTGTGCAAGTCCTGCACTGGGGTAAATCCATATGTGGCAGCTTGGCTGTGCAGTGGTTGAATAAGATTCCTTGTATTGAATATTGTGACACTTTTTTTTTTTTTTTCCCCATAAAAACATGTTTCCCTCTTTCTTGTATGGTAAGAAAGGGAAATCTGAACATCAGGCTCACCTTGGCTGTATTAGGCATAATGTTATGGGCCACCTTCATTTTATTTCTCACTTGATTCGTCTTCTTTCCAAATGGAAAAGTCTGCATGTTTAATTTCTCTTCATCCTCTAGTAGCTTCTTTCCAGAGACCGGTTTGACAAAACTTGTGCTCTGGCAGCGGGTGCTGAGCTGTCACTGCTTTTGCAAAACAGTGTTCTCGATGGTTTCAGTTTTCTCTGTCCCGTTTGCAGTGCACTCGATGTGCTGTATTTCCCCTCTCGGCAGACCGAGTGCAGGGTTTCTCTGAGCTGTCCATGGGGACGCTCAGATTTGCAACCCGAGTGGTCATGGTTCATTTGAAATCCATCAATGTGCATGAGTAGTTCAATTTGTTTCTTCTAATGTTCATTATCCTGCACTTGTCTACGCTGAATTTAATTTGCCAACTGTCTGGTTCTCCTAGGGCTGTCTGCACTGCAGGGTAGCCCTTCTCGGAGAAAGATGCAGAGATGTTTGTTCTTCTAAACGCTCTCCTGCTTAAGGAATTTGCTGCGGTGCTGCGTCTCTTGAGTTGTTTCCCAGCCCACTACGATGGCTCAACCAAAATGCTGTGCGATACTGGGAACAGTCCCTGGTCTCTTGTCCTCTAAAACTCCTAAAAGGAGCCTTATAGCAGAGGGAGAAACATGATCAAGTCTAGTGTTAGAGGGTATCCAAACTATTTTACACAGAAGGTCTCAAGATCTGGGGATTGTCCAGTGCTTTGGATGAGGTGTGACTGTGCCAGAGTCTGCCTTTTCCAGCAGTTTTAGGGAGCTCCAGAACTCCTTCATACAAGGCTGGGAGCATTATACGGCTTCTTCTTGATTTGGTCAACCAAATGGCTACCATAGACAATTTGTTAAACTACTTTTATTGTATACACCGTCCTGATTGGTTTATAAGCCGGCATTTTACAGTTTCTAGGTTGTTTCCAACCAAAATCTCATATCTAAGAGTTCAGTGTGGGCTAGAACTGTGCCAGTCCTCTCTCCCAGTGGCCCTAGTGAATGGTTTTCGGTTGCTGGCATTGCACTGACTCTGTGGCCTAGGAAAGCCAGAGGTAAAAATTTGGAGAGGAAAGTGATGGCTCAAGTGTTTTTACTCATGGGTGGCACTGGGGACAGTTACATGCAGCTTCCAACTTTATCATGGACTTTTGTGAGATTGGGCCAAGCTGGGCAAGGTACAGCAAGGAGCCTGTTAAATCAGCTGCCTCTGTGTATGCCGAAAAGCTGAAACTGTTGATCCTCAAAATACTGTGTTTCAGCCACATTGGCTGGAGGCTGCTCTCAAACTGGCATTGCCTGGAAGGGTTTTCAGATGCCTGCAGCCTTGGACGTTCTGCGTAACAAGTGCTAAAGGGAATTTGACTTTTCCTGTGCTATCAGGAACAGCAGCTTTCATCCAAAGCTCAGTTGGTAAGGATAGGGAGGCCTGTAATTTTCCTCAGAGAAGGAATTATAACACCATATCTGTGAGGGTTTCCTGCTGTCCTTTCCAAGCTCTCGTCTGTCTTTCCTTCCTTCATACCCGAGCCACTTCCAGATGTGCGGCAACCAACCTGCCTTAGCCTACTCGTGTCTGAACTTATTACCCGTGTCTCAACATGAGTTGGGTGCTCCCCCTGATACTCTCATTCTTGCCTCTGCTCTAGATGACAAGGGCTCCCCAAGGAGAGAAGAACAGCCGGAAGGGTTTTGATGAAAAGGCTTACTTGTCCTCAAAGCTGCTGAAGGCCGGAGAAGACCCTTACCGCCAGCATGCTTTTAATCAGCTAGAGAGCGACAAACTCAGCAGCGATCGGCCCATTCGGGACACCAGGCACTACAGGTACTATGCAGCCCTTGCTCCAAGCCATGGTTGTGCTTGGTGTGGGGAGTCCGTTGCCCTCCTGTGCTGTTCTGCGATGACAAAGGATGGTTTGGGTTTCTCTTCACCAGCGTTGGTCCGTTACTTCACTGTATTTCGTGGTTAATCTGGAAAGGTCTCAAATGCACAGAGACCCTTGACTAATTTGGCCCCAGCTTGTTGCTTTTGTAGGATCTCTTCTCCCAGGTCGGAGCCCCATCTGTGTATTTCAGCACAGACCCTCCATTGCAGCTCAAGTTGCTCATCTGACAGTAGGTTTTTGCACGGGTCCCCTCACGGCTTCCCTCAGTGACCCTCTGTCCTGGCTGCAGGGTACACCACTGTTGCAGCCTTGCTTTATGCTGGTATTCCTCACCTGCTCTGAAGGTTGCTACTCGGATATTTCTCACCTTGGTGCCTTCTTTCCAGGCTGAGCATTACGGTTTGGATGAAGGCTGCTGAGGTGGGGATGAAACTAACATGTAACTGCAGTGAATATCTCATGGCTTGCAGAGTTCTCATCGTTCTGTCCTTGTTTCACTGGGGGTGAATTTATTCTGCTGACTAAATTAATCTTTAAATTGCTAATAGTGCTCAGGTAACTATTTTGTATTTTCTGGAGTACAAAAAGATTATGTTTTACCTTGAAAACGGTAGGTTTGATAGTGATAGGATGGTGTAAACCAACCTACTTCAATGGAGAAGAAAAAATAGAAGAAAACTAAGCATGTCTGAAATGCATGTCTATCCAGGCTGGTATCTAGACCTTACCGAGGGTTGCAAAGCAATATTTCACAGCTGCTGGGAATGGGAAACCAGGCATCTAAATTGAAACTGTGAAAGGGATGCCGGGAGACATGGAGCTCTGGGAGCCTGCCAGCACTGACAGCCACCAGGGTGCTTTGTGAACACAAGCAGTAGGGACCTTGGTTGTGAGATGAAAGGCTTGCGTTCCTGTTCCCCAGCACAGTCCTCGGGACTGGCTTCCTAGTGACTTGGAGGCAGCAGTGCCATGTCCTGCGTTATTGACAAGTCTCCCTGCCATGCAGAATTGCTATTTTCTGTTAATCTGCTGCCATGTTCTGGCCTAAAAAAAGATCACTTCAAAGGTGAAGTATTGTTTATTTTGATGTGTGGTGGCAAGCAGAGCATGCTTTTTGTGAAAAGCCTCATCTACGCACTTCAGTCTGAAAAACAACATGTATGTGATTCCCTGGAAGTGTATGGCCATTTCAGCCCCAGCTTTGCAAGGGTTCCCTTCAGCAATGGGGAGTCCAAAGCAGAATATAATCAGAGTAGATAAACCTATTTCTATGTTCCTTGCTTTGCAGAGGTGGCCTTTTGGGAATGAGGGAGCTGTGTTGGAGTACCTTGTCTTTTAACTATGCTGAAGTAGTTGCTGGGCTGAGGATGAGGACTTAATTCAGATGATACGAGTTAGATTGTGATTTGAGAAAAGCCTATTCTTGTGTCACAAATGGACCTGGCTCCTTGTTTAAGGAGTGAGGGATCAATAGGTCACTAACATGTCACCTTTTCTTCGGGCACCCAGGAAGGGCTTGAATATACTTGATTCCACGTCCTACAAGCTCCTTCTGACCTAGCATGTACCGTTTTTTGATCCAAAGCAAAGAGAGGGCCAACTTTCAAGCACAAACTTTGTCCTTGTCCTCTGTGATGCTGTAATAATGCTGAGATCTTGGGAAGACTTCCCCAAATAACACATACACCAATCTCTGCTGCTTTTACACTTCCTGATGCCTTAATACATTTTGTGTGCACTACATCATGGAGTTATTTTGAAACAATAATAAATGTGGTATGTCTCCTGCCTGGTCTTGGGTTTTCTACTTCAGTCTTTATCAACGTTTCTTTATATGTTTGAACATTGCTGTAAGAAGCTGCTGTCCCCTTAATAAAATATTGCAATGAAAAAGTCATAAACCAGTAGGACTGAATGTGATGTTAAAAACAGTAACAGTTTAGTAACAGCCACAAAAGAACAGTAAGTAAATGTGGAAGAACAAGTAGTGGCTATAAGAACTGAGTTATATTCCCTCCCAGGACGGATGCAGTCTATGCATGGCCTTGAATTGTTAAAAACACTAGGCCACAATTTCAGGTGTGGGCTCTTCGTTAGGCAGAGAATTAGTGCAGACTGACTGCTGTTCGACACTGGCTGGAAGTTAAGGTGGCAGACACTCTGGAGAAGCAGAACAGCCCAAATCTGCCATTCCTAGTATCTGCCAGAATTGGATCCAGGGTTCACATCTGTGAAGAGTTCTCCTCCAAGAAACTTTGGTCTCCACAGGGTATGAGCAAGCTGATCCTGAGTTAATTCTTGGTTCTGAGTATGAGAATGAATGTATGTACCTAACATTACAAAGTCATGGGCGAGATGAGAAGATGGGAGGAATTGTGTTCTATTACCAGCTGAGGTATTAGTGTTGAACCTCAGCAACTCCCTGATGCAGATCACAGCACTAACTGGTGTTTTCCTTTCTGTAAAACCCAGTGTCCAAAGAATCTGAAGTGCTTTATACAGCAATGCCTGAGTGTCCCAGCTCTGTGCGTCCTTAGCAAGTGCATGTCCTATGCATGGATAAACAAGATCTTACATGAATCGTAGACTAATCCATGGGCTAGAGTCCACCGTGCTGAACCTCTGTTCCCCATGAAACCCACGCGCCCTCCTCAGCATGCAGCATCCTGAGTTTAAGTGTCACAGTCTCAAAACTTTGCCTTTCAACAGGCACAGTTCTTTTTAAGCTCTGCCAACCTTGGTGCAGGGACTGCTGAGCCCTCCCTTGCTGCATCTCAGTTGTGCCATTTCTGGTTTTAGCATATATAATTACACTCTTCTCCTTTAGAAATTCTAGGTACGCTGCTGCCGTGGCTGCTACGGGGTGACGTTTGGCTTACGCTTCTGCTCTCCCCTGTTGCAGGTGCACTTCTGTACGCTATGACACAGACTTACCAGCCACCAGCCTCATCATCACCTTCCACAACGAGGCGCGCTCCACCCTGCTCCGCACGGTGAAGAGGTGAGTTTGGCAAGGGCTGCTGGGCCCAAATGGTGGTGGCTTGGTGGAGGGTTAGGCATTTTCCAGCAGTTAGCCAAGCAGGGTGGCTGCAGTCCCCACGTACTTGTGATCTGCCCTCGAGCTGTCCCGGTAGGACAGGTCAGGGGCTTGGATTGGCAGTGTTGGCGTATCTTCAAAGACAGAGCGTATCTGCAGTTAGCTGCGCTATAGCCAGTGTGGGGGCAATTGTTAGCAAGAGGAAAGGGGCTGCTGGGCTGTCTCTGCAGGTAGGAACAGTCTGCATGAGCTTGGTTTGGAAGAGCGTGGGGGGACCAAAAGGGTGTGTTGCTAGATGCGACTGAGGGAAGGTGCTTGGGAGGGACTGTGTGTCCATAAATGCAATAAGCAGCCAGCCCCCTGCTAGGGCACGTGTTACAGGAGCTGGGGCTGGCTCAGTGAGGGCAGGGGGCACAGCTGACACCTCTTCCAAGCAGAAGGTGATGAACTCGAAGTCTTGTGGAGACTGAGCCCGTCTGTCAGAGCAGGTGCTCGGAGTCACTTGCTGGTAAACAGTTGCTGAACCTGATGGCTCACCAAATCCTTTTTAGGGCTTTCTGCGCATACCTCGCTGAACCTGCAGGACGCTTGCTGTCTTGTACAAATGACTCCTCATATCTGGGTATCATCAGCAGTGGCCAAATCTAACCAAGTAAATACGTGGCATAGGGCCTGTCAGCATACCCAGGTAGACAGGAGCATGCAGTTATCTGTATCACAAAGCAATGTTCCAACTGCTCCTTCCCTTCCCCATCAGCCTCACGGAACCCAGGGAGGGTCTTTGCCTTTTAGTTTTTACACAAGAAATGCCCTCTGCCCTCTCTGACTTAACAAGTCATTTCTCAAAGGGTCTCTGAAGTCTGCACACAGGTCCAGGAACAGCCGGTGGAGGCTGAAGGAAGAGTGAATTGTCAGGGTAGAAGGTTGAGCTGATGGTATCACTAACATGAATGCATTATTCATCATCACCACTTCTTCCCCTGTCAGATCCTGTGGGCTTAGAGAAATGTGCTTTGTGAATAAATAACAGGCTTTTTCAAGTTGGCCTCATGGCTAGGAGGCTGGGTTTCTGTCTGCCAGGTTTGGTGCTACTGTGTTTCCAGAGACTTGTGTATATTGCGTTAACACAGTTTGCCTTTTAATCTCTATCTTTTCCTTTTCATTTGAACCATAAAACAAGTTCTACAGAACCACTGTTCAGAAAATGAGCAGATTTGTTTGGAACCACGGTGCTGCTAGGGCAACGGCAGGAGATTTCTGCCAATTACATCGTAGGTCAGACAGTAAATGGCTAGGTGCTCAGAAACCATGGTAGTAGGATCCTTAAGAAAATCTGAAGGCAGCCAATCAAGTAGCCAGATGCCATGATGGTTTGTTGGGGTTCTGTTTTACCTTAAACCAGGACATAGCTAAAATGAAGGGAAGATGACACTCAGAGCAATAGTAATGCACAGAGAGAGAAATTGATATCCAGATCCTATGGAAGTGACGTGTACTAATGAGCAGGTAAGTGTTGCCAGTCCATCAATGGCCAGTATTGCTCTAAGCAAGGTCAACTAGAGTAGGTTACTCAGGGCTGGAGTCTCCATGGATGGAGACTGTGCAATCTCTCTGAGCATTCTCTTCTCAAGACTAAACAACCACAGCTCTTTCAACCTCATCTCCTATGTCTGATGCTCCAGTTACTTAATTTTCTTAGATCTGCTTCAGCATATCCCTCTTTTTCTTGTTCTGGGAAGCCCACAACAGGACACAGCACTCAAGATGTAGATGTAGTATTACCAGTCTCTCAGATATGGTCTTCTGCAGCCCAGGGTCCCCAACAAAGACCGTGAAAAAATGAATGAACCATCTTTTCAGATTGGTCCCCTGCAATCCTGCTGCCACTGGAGAATGCTGTTTTGAGGGGCTGGCTGTGCTCTGCTGTGAACAGTGGCGTGGATGGCATTTTCTCCCAAACCTCTGGCTACAGCTGGAGTCTTCAGTGCCAGATGGTTTACAGCCAGTGCATGTGACTGATTTACTCCTTGCTTACATCAAATGTCAGAAGTGTCCTTGATTTATCCCTATCTGATGAGGGATCCCAAAGGCTGAATTCTTCTTGAGTTCTACGGTATTTGCAGTGTCACACAACCAAGCATTGGCTCGTAGCCTTGTCTTTGAGTCACGGGAAGTTTGTCAGCTATAGACAGAGGTGAAGGTTCAGGTCATGGCTGCACTGTTAGAAGAGGTGTGGGGCTGATTCCCACTTGCAGGTTGACACAGTTGTTGTAGAGGGAGTTGAAGATTTAGATTTCATGATGCTTTTCAAGGCCTCTTCTGTAACCCGGGAGTCCTGTCTTTCAGCAGAACGCATCTGAATGTGCCAGGTTGAGTTACTGCTGTGACTATAATTGTCACTCAATTCACATACACAGTCAGTCCACCAAATGCTATGTAATTATTACCTTGCAGCACTTTGGGATAAGTCAAGTACCAAAGGGACAGGGCTGTTCTGTTCTGTTTGGTTTATGACCTGCCTGTGAGTCTGCAGAGGACCACAGTGATATTAAGCAACAGGAGGCATAAAATTGCACTGCCTGCTTACCTGCTGACTAGTCAGGCTTGCAGCCTGTCATTATTTCTATATCTATAAGAGCTTTCTTAAGCCAGATAGAGCATGATTATTTAGGTAATTAGAATTAACCATTTGAGATGCACCTGGTGAAAATTAAATATGATTTGACCATTATTATGGGCCTTTTCCCAAGACTAGTTATCATAATTACACTATGGGGAGTGGAAGAGGACAACTGATGGAAATGAACAGCACTAAGAGCAAAATTTTCTGTGGCTGAGAACTTTTTTAGAGTTCCAATCTTTAGAGGCAAGTAGAATATGAACTACCAGTTGAAGTTTTCATACCTGAGATCTTTGCGAGCCTGGCTGGTGAGTGCCTGAATCTGGGCACTCAAAAGTCAGCTGTAAAATTTTGGGAAATTCTAGGAAGAAATATATAAAAAGGGTACTGGGATTGAACTAATCTTAAATTAAAACTAGAGGGAGCTTGAACGTGCTCCCCTAGGCCAAGTACCGTCTTACTGTGTTATTCTGACAGCTGTGCAAAGTAACTCAGCTGAGTTGCAATGCTGGTACCCAAAGGTCTTGGGAAGACCCAGGGATGAGACTCCTGCAATGCGATTTATTTCAGGGTGATCTAAACGTGGCAGCTGTAGGGGTCAGATCCTGATCTGCAGACCCTTCTTGCTAACCACACCTGTATGTGTGCACAAATGGGAAATGGGCTATCCACCAAAACCTGTGACCATGCCAGTTCAAATGGCTTGTTGCTGGCATCCTCGGCCCTGCAGGAGATGTGTGTCAGTCAAGAACTGCTGGCTTGTGTAATGTCTCTTCCTTGTCAGGACAAGCTGTGTCCTGAGAGCTGTCACTCAAACCAGTTACTTGCATGGCATCCTGTTCTCCCCCAGAAATAGCTGTCAGTCAAAAGGCATTTTGTGTGATTGATGTCTATGCCTGATTAGTCATTAGGTGATACCATCACTTCTGCTGCAGTGACCATTCTTGCAGAAGGGAAAAATCTACTGCCTTATTGTGTGGTCCCCTTCTTTCTCTTTTTTTTCCTATTTCAGTCAGTACTGTGGGTACTGTTTGTCTTTGGTGCAAATATAAAGGGGAATAGTCCAGTTTTAAGTCAATGGACTTGAACAGCTGTCAGTGGTTCAATGCCTATGTAGAGAGCCTTCATAAATTCTGATTAAAAAGGATGCTGTTGTAATGCCAGAGCATTTGGTATAGCAACTCATTACAATGACAATTTAAATAATGGAAAAATAGAAGATTATTTTAGAGCACAGGAAAAAAGAGATTCTCCTCTGCTAACATCTGGAATAAACGAGATTATCTATGAGCTGATGAAGGATGGACAGAGGAGGGAAACTCAGAGGCATTGCTGATGTAGTGTCATGCAACAGAGTAAGGACACTGTTGCTGAAAGAAGGAAAGTGTGAGAAAAGACAAAGGAGGTAGGGAATCCATGAGTTAAGGGGAGAACAGTCTGTGTTTCTGCTGTAAAAGGCAATTGTCATTTGGATTTTGGACTCCTAGTAATACATTTTGTTCCTAAAAGTAATCTATTATCATGCCAGTCTCTGCACCTCATTGGAGGGAAACACTGGGATTACTGTGTTTCTTGTTAAAAAGACAGACAAGACAAAGTGCAAAGAAGATTAAGTACCTTTCCCAAGGTTCCACAGCAAATTATTGCAGAGCCGAGAGCAGAACTGGGCATTGAACAATGAGCTGTGAACTCCTTGAGGAGTGTTTTCTTGCTACTGGGGAATCAGTGGACAGGTGAGGAAGAGGGAACAAAGTGTGTGCTTTTCTTTTTTCCTAGTTATGTTGAGTTGGAAGACCTGAAACTTGTGGAGAAAATGAGAGCACTGCTAATAATCAGGCTAGTGGGAAAAGGTGTAGAATACTGTTTTACAGCCATTATACTGCAGGGTGCAGCCTGTCTGGGTTGGTTATGTTTTGCATTGAGTTTGCACAGACAAGAATTTCAGTGCAGGGCAACCTTGTCTGTAAAATATGCAGATGATGGCTATGCTGGGAGAAGCTGCACTTATAAATGCAAAGAGGAACATCTCCCATCTCCCACCCCACCATGCTAGAGGATCCAGAGAGGTATGAGGCAAGAGAAGCAAATGAGATTCAGCTTTGAAAAATGCAAGCTCAGTCATCTAGGGACGTATAAGCTCAAAATACAAATACTCTCTGAGACATATGAAGCAGCATAAATCTGAAATAGAGTGGGATGTGATACTGAGCAGCAGAGCAGTCAGGATTTTGCTGTGTGAGACAGCAGAAAACTCTCCCAAACTGAGGAAACTTTGGCTCTGTATGCAAAGCCATCAGTGATGCTACTTAGCAAGATGGTAATTTATTTCTCTACAACTCCATTCCTGGAAGTATTACTCTTGTTTTCTGTTTCCTGTATAAAACAAAAAAAAGAAAAAAAAGCCAACAACCTTTATGCAGAATTGCTCAAAATCAGAAGTGTGGGTGCCATTGAAATGAGATGGGTTGCTAGAACCAAGAGGGCAGTGTTTACCTCTGTTTTTTAATATTAAAGTTTTCATGGCTGTCCTCATCACTGGGGTGACTGAATGCGACTGAGCAATCGTGTTGAAGGCAATGAGGACCTGCCTGTGCATAGAGGCATTGGAGAAGGAGGCTTGAAGGGGGAATATGCTGTGTGGTTGTAGTAGAGCCGGGGGAGAGACTTGTAGAAGTTATGGAAAATTATTTGAAGCATCTTAAACAAATGAGAGAGACAAAGAGATGAGAATCAGACTGCTCTGATTCCAGGGTACTGGAGTACATCAGCCTCTGAGGAGGGCAGAAGCTTTTATCCCCCACCCTGTGTATGAAAGCCCCTGTGTGGTGGAAACCCACTGCAGTTCCATGGGTATGGTGGGGTGGGGTGTGACCAGCCCGAGGTGCTTCCAGCAAGTGTTGGGGCTGGTTTGAAAAAAAGATAAGTAACGAGCAGAAGAGGAAAATAAAACCCAAATCCAGAATATTGCCAAGGAAAATTGCCTTCCTCCCAAAGAATGGAGGAAGCCCCCCCTGCTGGGGCTTCCTCGTCTGTGGCACTGAGACAGAACTCCTTCCTGGGGAAAGTGGTAGCTCTTTCCAATCCCAAGCAGTGATGAGCTTTTCCCACAGTTTGGCAGATGGGAATGGCCTCCTGGCTGCCTCGGGGTGGGTGGTGCTCTCCTCTTTGCCTCTCTGTGTAGAGGCAGAGAGCTTGCTGCAGCATCCTCTGCTATCTGCCCCGAGGCAGTCCCGCAGTCAGCTTCCTGGCTGTGGTCCTTGTAAGGTCCAACTGAGATATCATAGCTCTCTGCTTGCAGTTTGGCTTCTGCCAAGGAACCCTGGTACAAGGGCAAGGTTACCTCTTCCACATCGCTGGAGTTTGGTATTCCTGCTGTAACGCATAGCACAGCAGTTCTGAATCAATCGTTATTATCATTGTCGTTCTTATGGCACCTCACAAAGATTATTTTTTTTCTCCCTGGGTCCCTGCAGTGTCTTGAACCGCACACCTCCCAGCCTCATCCAGGAGATCATTTTAGTAGATGACTTCAGCTCAGATCGTAAGTATGGACCTCTTTCCCTTGCACTTTTTTCTTCCCTTCTGTTTTCCATCTTTTTGTTTGCTCTGTTCAGTCCCCCTACGTTTGAGAGATTCCCTCTTCTCTGTGTGCAAGAGAAAAAGAAAAGAGGGGACGTTTTTCTGTGTTTAGTTTATGTCCGTGCATGGCAGAGGCCAGAGCTTCTTCCTTCTTTCTGTCAGCTTGGCAGTTTTGGCCAGGTTGCCACTTTTGTTATGCACCATTTTGTGAGCTGTTTAGCCCAGGTAAGTACGTAAAACTGGTGTACATGGGCATAATGGGTAACTACAAACCAAGAGAGAGCAAGAGGATGCAATGGAGCCTACAGAAAATTGCTCCCTGGAGTCCTGCAGGCAGACTGGGGCAAGACTGTCTGCCTGCCTCCATGTGTCTGGGAACCCAGGTGTCCCTGTGTGTCGTGGTTTGGGCCATGGTAGGGTTATTGCTTTGGACAGCACCATAACTTCTTCTGTAGCTTGGCACAGGGATGGAGTGTCTTCTGTGTGAGTCCCACCAGCCCTGTAGGCTGGAGGCTGTGTACTATTTCTGTCCATACAGTTGCTCTTCCTCCTGGGTGTTGTGTAGTAGTGGTGAGGTGGTGGGCACAGAAGACTTCTTGCTTCTCCCATGATGTGTGCTAAATTCAAGGACAATCTAGTTACGTGCCACTTAGAACAATTGATAATTACTCCTTCTGGACTCTTTACAGAGAGCTCAAAATGCCCACCTTGGCCTGCTGAGGCAAGGAAGCGTAGCTTTTTTGATTTTGGAGCTAAATACTGGGTAGTTTTGGCCAAAAAATTTTAAAGGCGGATGCTGAGATTAGGAATTTAACTTTCTGGGGGCCTTAGAGTGTGATTTGGATAAGGACTGAGCTGGGACTGCCCAGCTGTTTGAGTTGGGTGCTTCTGAGCACCTCCAACAAACAGTCCTAAATGTCCTGTGTTTGGCATCTAGAAATTCAGTTCTCAATGGCCAAAGTGTACCAGATCAACACTGATGGATCTCTGGGACCTGTACTGCACAGGGCTCAGCCAGAAACTCCCACTTAGGCTCCTAGGTAAATGGAAAGATTTTTTTTAAAGCCCCATCCTATGACAGCTCTCATTTTTCTCACTGGCAGTGGGATATTTGTGGATACAGCTACTCCCCTGAGGCACCTGCATGGAGGCACTTTAGCACATGTTTGAGGTCTGACACTGCTTTTTATATCCACTACAGTTTCTGCAAAGATACAGAGAGTTTCTAAGCTCTGGCAAGTAGTTACAGCCAGAGTGATATGCTCCACTCCTGAAGAGTGAGTGACTTGATAAGGATTCTCGTACTTACCTGAAGTTGTGACTTGACCAAGATGAGTGTTGCCCTCTCCTGTAGCAGATGTCCAGCAAAATCTGGGTACTCTGTAATTAAGAGCACCTGCCACTTCGCTTGGATGATGCAGCAGCTGCCAAAGTGCCCCCACAAGAGCAGTATTTCAGGTTGCACTTATCCTTGAGAATGGAAATGCTCCTGCTGGAGCAGGCACTTTGGCTAATGGCCTTTGCGTTCTCCCCAGTCTGAGGGAGGATGACAGCAGGAACGGGGAGTGTGAGCCCTGAAAAGGAACAAGCAACAAATATGGAAGCTGGGGTGAACTTGGTGGAGTGAGGGAAAAGAGCCAAGTTAGAAATTGTTATTCCTGTGACCTCTGCTAGGGCAGGAATAGAGAGGGGATAATGGGGGACTAAAGACCCAGTGCTCACTGGTACAGCTGGGCTGGAGCCGGTGGCTGTTCCTCTCTGTCATCTTGCTTGGGCACTGTGAGTGAGGGACTGCTCGAGCTTCTGGCAAGCTGGCAGCAAAGCCCTCGGTTAGGCATCCATGTGTTAATGTAATGGTGCCTCCAAGGAAGCAAGTCACATCCCTGTAGCCTTTATTAAATAAAATCAAGCAGAAACTGCCCCGAGAACAAATGGTGGGAAATGCCCAGACGAGCCACTGAAGGCAAAGAGAGCGGATGAGACCACTTTATATGACAGGACTCTCTTTTACTTGGCACATTGGTGATTTGCAGCCATGGCTCCCCGTGGTCCCTCTGTTTCATCAGTGCTCGGTGCTGCGTTGCCAGCGTGTGCTTTTGTGAGACGCTGAGCACAGGAGGGTGAAGGCCTGGCTGCTCAGAGCATCAGGAAACACAGGCTCAGTGGTCCGAGGAGGACAGCAAGCAAGCAGTGCTCTTCTGTGCACTCTTTAGACAGTCAGGGTGATTAACGTGGTATTAAGTGAGGGCAGAATTTCCCCTCCTGTGGAGAAGCAGGAGAACAGTTAATTGGAGCTCTCTGTTGAAGCCAAATATTGCATGCATGTGTGCCAAATGTGGTTTTTTTTTCCCTTCCCTAAGCTGAGGACTGCCAACTCCTTACCAAGATCCCAAAAGTCAAGTGTCTACGAAACACCCGGCGAGAAGGTAAGTGTGGAAAGCTTGGTACAGATTTTGTAGGTTTTCCCCCATGACCCTGTTTGCTTGCCAACTGCTTGCATGTTGTTTCTTATGATCACTGTTTGTTTTTTCAGTATAAGAGTTTGGTGTCCTAGTTTGGAGGCTCTGTGGAGGGAGAACCTGGCTTATCAACTCTCATGCTTCAGGGCTCTCATTTTGTACTTTAAATAATGAGAAGTGGTGTCCAGAGGCCCTGGCTAGAACAAGGACCGCAGTTTAAGATCTTGTGAATATAGATGCAGATGTAAGTCTTACCCTTTTAAGCTCCAGAGTGCAAGATAACAAGCCATCTAGGAGATGTGGGAAAGGGAAAAACAATCATATATCTATCATAAATAGATACAATTAAGGAAAGTTATTTCTCGTATATCTCCTATGTGCATAAATGGTAATGCTGACTCTCACGGCTGCTCTTCGGTTTGACTCACATGTGCTGGCTTATTTCTAAACCTGTCAGGGCACAGCAGGCCTGGAGCGAGGATCTGGAAGGGGAGATGACAGTCAGTGCTCAGTTCACAAAGGGCATTCCAGGTGGTCTGTAAGAAAGTATGGAGACATCTGAGAGACAGCTTGACATCTCTGGCTGCAGGGCAGAATAAAGGACAAGTGGGAATAAAGCAGATAAGCAGTACGAAAGGCAACAAGCAGGGCGTAGAGCTTGGTCCCATGGAAGTGGTGAGAGAGGCAGCGGGGTGGCTCTGATGGGAGAGACACTGAGCAGGCAGCAGCAAGGTGCCTGTGGGGAGGGCTGGAAGTGAAGGGGAATGTCATCAAGGCAGGAACTGGATGAAAACTCAGTGGTGTGGACAGAAGTCACAGGTGAGGTCATTCTTTGTCTGCTGGGAGGGCTTGGCTGAGAGCATGTCCTCCAGGGCATGCCCTGTTAAAGCTGCTCTCTGCTTCTGGTGGAGATGTGATATAGGAGAAACACCTGCTCTTCTCCTGTAATGGCCACACAAAGTATTTTATTTTCTGAAGGAGGCCCAACTGTTTTCCTTCCTAACCTTCCTGCTCTTCTGCTGTCCTTTCCTCATCGTAGGGCTGATTCGCTCTCGGGTGCGAGGAGCTGAAGTGGCTACTGCTGACATCCTCACCTTCTTGGACAGTCACTGTGAAGTCAACAGCGAGTGGCTGCAGCCAATGCTTCAGAGAGTGAAAGAGGTGAGTGCCATCTCCCCTTGTGGAAAGGATGGAGCTGAGCTGGCTTGTGCTGGTGGATCCTCTGCCCTCACATGCCATCAGCAGTGCCAGTGAGGACAGCATTCCCAGTTAGTCCTCAGGCAGGCTGTCACAGAGGAAAGTACAGCCTGAGCTAGATGGGCAAGAGATCCCTGACGGGCTTCTACCTTCTCCTGCTAATGTGGCAGGGCAGAAAGTGCTCAGTGATGGTGCAGTGGTGAATACTTGAACCACTAACTTATACCTTGGGTCTCCTGCAGGTGCTGTGCTTCCTAGTCCTGTCCACCTGTACAGAGGACAGCCACTTCCGCAGCACACACTGTGCAACTATTCTGTGGTGGCCATCTCCCTTCTTGCTGCTGGACCCTCCCCTCTGCCTTGTCACTGCCAAAACTCTCCTTCTGTTAATGCTCCTGCTGAGCTGCCAAAACACATCACCTGCGTGCGGGCGGCTTCCTAGCACAGAGGAGCTGCCTGTGGGCGCAGGGATGTCCCTTTGCTGGTTCACTTGGGCAAGGATTGACATGGAGCTGGAAGGGTGAAAATGCGGCAGGAGCATTAGCAGCTGTCACCCTGGCTGCACTGTAGGGCTGGAGGGGGAGACATATGGCTCCACTGTAAGAGCAAACTGGGGAGAAGTGATGCGAGAAGTCACAGCCGTGCTTGCAAGTGGCAGAGATTGATCCTCTCCTCTGAAAGGAGGATTCCATGTAGTAATGGGCCCCAGGAGATGGGGTGGAGGCTCTAATGCTGCCTTGTATTCGTGTCTGCTTGGCTTAATGTGAAGGAGCAGAAGACAGTGAAACTTCAGGATTGATGACTTAAAAGCTCCTGCTTTTTATTCCTGCTCAATAAATCCTCCATCTCGAAAGCCCATAAATGTTTTCTTTACTGCTGCTCTTTAAGTCAAGCTGCAGCAGCAACAGCATAGGGGTCCCTGAGCAGAAAGGACCTCACAAGTTTCTTCAGGGAAGGATCTAAGTTGCAAACGATTGGGTACTGACTCCAGTAGTACTTGGTGAGCAGATTTCAAGTCAGCCTATTTCTGACCGACTTCCTACATTTCTGATGTGCATCCTAGTTCAGATTGCAGTCTTGCCGTGCCTGGTCCTAGCATTGGCTGGTTGGAGCAGTGGCTGGAGCACCAGGCTGCCGGGTGGGTGCCGGGGGGGGGCTCAGGCTGGGCAGACGTACTCTTGCTGTGCAGCAATCGCAGCATAAACATGAGTAATCGCTCTCACCTAGGATGCACCATCCTGGCCAAGTGTGCTACAGCAGGAGGAACTGTTGCAAGGTACAAAATGAAGGTTTGATAGGAAAGGCTGACAGCTTGTCCCATAACAAGACACTGTTTCTGGCATTGCCAGCTCTCTGTTTCATCGTATATTTCAGCTCCCACAAGCCTGTCTTTAATTCCCTGTCTCATGATGCTGAAAAATTGTTATAATCTCAACTTCTGGTTAGTCAAATAATTGCAGAGGAAAACTGTAAATATCTATACCCTTTAATGCCAGTAGAATACCCCCAGTATCTTAATATTCTAATACCAAGGTTTTTTTCAGTTTGCACTATGATTCTTAAGTGTGGGGTCTTGATTCACAGTACTTGTTAGGAAAATGCTTTATTAGTAGGTTGATCATATCTAGGCTGATAATAATACATTAGTTCAAGGATGACTGAGCAGAAGGTATGCTGGCAGTAGATATCAAAAACAAGCAGAAAACCTTTGGGACAGTGATTCATGTCCTGTGACTTGGGCAGGAAATAAAGAGCTGTTTCTTTGCAGCACTCCTGGGTGCTGGGGACCCTGGATCCATTTCCCAGCTACCAGAACTGCACTGGAGAAGTCAGACAAAGATTTACATGTGTAGCTTTGTGTTTTCTGATTTCTGGCGGCTTTGCCAGACATTCAAGAAAAGCCTGACTGGTTTTTTTTTTTGTTTTTCTCCCCCCCCCCTTCTCTCTCTCCCTCAGGATTATACCCGAGTGGTGAGTCCAATCATTGATGTTATCAGCCTGGATAATTTTGCCTATCTGGCAGCATCAGCAGATCTGAGGGGAGGTGGGTATAACGACTTGTGTCAGTTAGGCCTGAGGGATGGTGCATGAAAAATAATTTATGTTCTCTTCAGCTTTCTAAGAAAACAGAGTGATCACTGTCCTCTTTTTCCTGCAACTTGCAAACTCAGATCTTTTGCAGAATTAAAACCCAACTAGTGTTTCCCTCTTGAGCTTGCATCACTGCCACAACGTTTTGCAATTTCAGGGCTTAGTTAACTGATTAAACATATCACCATGCCCTCCCTACACTACATGTACGCTGGAATCTGACAGGCACTTACAATTGCTGCTCCTATCTGCCCAGCTACCTCACGGCATCTTCTGAAAAGCATTTTCCCTTCTCGCCTGGCAGCTGAACCCCATTGCAGCTGTTTCTGTGGTCACCCACAGTGCCTGGTGCTCTTCTCCCTCTTCTGTGGCTGTTTTTTGCTGCCACACTGCTGGCCTGCGAAAGGCTACTCGTTCTGTGGCTACCCTTCGCCTGTGGCTACCACTAACATGGTCTAACATTAGTGACTGTGCTGTGCTTAACTATCCACCACAGGCCAACTATAAATAAATGGTAGCCTTGAAAGAGGTGATGATTATGGTCCCTTCCAATCCAAACCATTCTGTGATTCTATGATTGTATCTGCAGGCCTCTGTTCCCAGAATACATCACATCCCACAAAGTCCTTTGATTAAAGCCTCATAGCTTTGGCAGACAGGGAAGTGTAAGACTGACTGGCCAAAATGCAATTACATCTCGCACTGACAACACTGTCCTGAAGATATGGAGTGGAATTGAGCAGAAATCTGTAATGCCAAGGGATGAGGATGCCAAGACAGAAGCTGGTGACTTCTTAGCTACATTAAGATATACTCTTACCATTTTGGGTAGACTACAAGGGAGGTCAGGGAAGAAAGGCAGGGGTAGCCTGTGGTGTAAAGGTGGAGGCTATCACTGAAGGTAGTAGAAAAACAATAACAAAACATATTTGATGTGTTTCTTTTCTTCTCAGGGTTTGACTGGAGCCTTCACTTTAAGTGGGAACAGATTCCTATAGAGCAGAAGATGTCCAGAACAGACCCAACTCAGTCTATAAGGTAGCTGTCTCCGATGAACTGTGTACGACCCCCCAAATGCCTTTACTGAGCCTTCACCTGTGAGACAAGGGACTGCCTTGCTGAGGACAAAATGCCACAAACCCTTTGTGTTATCTTCTGAATGCATTGAGGTCTATACCCTGATTCTGAGAGTATTACTCCCTGAATATTCTAAGAATAGCAATTATAGGCTTGTAGGCAAGCCACCTCTACAAGCCACCTCTTTTATATGTTACGCATTTGTATAAATGCAAAAGACACAGAATCACTCATGTAGTGCTTGCAGAACAATCTAGCAAAGGCAGGAGGATGATCTAGTGGGGGGGGGGCTCAGAAGCCTACTGCAGGTTCACGTCCCTGCTCTACTATTTTCCTCTTTTAAATAAGATACGATTTTTCAGGCCTGACAATTTGTCTGCCCTCCAAGATGAAGATGCTTGTGCTACGTGTACACATGATCATTTTGTGTGGGCTTGTGTGTTCTTTTCCAGAACCCCTGTCATAGCAGGAGGCATCTTTGTGATCGACAAGTCCTGGTTTAACCACCTGGGAAAATATGATACTCAAATGGACATCTGGGGAGGAGAAAATTTTGGTAAGTTTAGGGTGTTTCAGAGGAATGACACAGTAATGCACAACCACTTCCCAGTCTTCATCTCTGACCACAACTCTCCTTTTGAGAGATCTGATGCACATGTAAGGCTAGAGACATGGTCAAGTATTCCTCACGTTGGTCAGAATTGTATCATCATCAGCTTTGTGCAAAGTAGAGGCCTTTTTCGATCAGGGCTATCACTCTCTTGCAGGTATATGCACTATTATGCAGGTGCTCCCACAGTATAAGTAAGAAAGAGGAACCTCCTGATGTTGAAATTGTTGCTTGTTTTTGGATTATATTCCTCCAGTCCTTCACATGACAGACAGTCTGTGTTGCCCCAGCTCTAAAGTGGACAGTCACTCTTACGCTCTCTTCTTATACCCGTTCCTCTTTTCCTGATAAGTCTGAGTTGCTCTCCCCGCTTGATAGGTCAGAATGATGTTTTTCCTAATAAAACAAGCCTCTTTGTAAGTGGAATTTTGGTACAAATAGATGGAGAATGCAAACATTTAGAAGCAGACTAGGGCATCACAAACATCTAAGGAATTCAGAGGCCCAGGGTAGTCTGTCCACTCAAGGGCTGTTATCTTATAGGGCATGGTGCTGAAACCCATCTCCTTGCACTTCATGGTGGCACAAATATTCCAGGCATCTCTCTTTGCCCTGTGTGAAGGGATGCTGCAATGTCACTAGGTGTTAGTGACAAAAGGAAGGAGGGTATTGAAAGAGGTTCAGAGACACCTCGCGTATTCAGGGCGTTCATTTAGAAATGATGCAGGTGGAGCTGAAGAGATAAAAGCCTTACTCTGTTTTGCAGTCAACTTAAATAGACTTTTCTGTAGCTAATGCTGCCGAAAAAATTATTCTGTTTCTACAGTTTCCATAAATGTCACAGATTTGTAAATAAATCCCTTTAAAGAAGAATTTATATGGTGTTTTCTAGCACCTGAAGGACCAATTAGAAAGAAAGAAAGAAATAGTCAGGAAGAGGAAACTTCATTCTCCAAACTCAGCTGGGAGAGCTGCCTCTTTCTGAAATGCACTTTGAAACCAGTGTGAGAACCAGGAAATAGTATTTTTGGCTGATAACAGAATATCAAGGTACCACTTTTTTAAAAACAAAGTACATAATAATGAGTGCTTGTATTCTCTGTTTTCTGAGGTCTTGCTTTAGTTTTATGATATTCACGATATTAAAAAGTGATATTAAATGGGGCTTGCATTGGGATCTCAGCAGTGCTAGTAGCATCAGCGAAGCATTGTAGGCAGAAGTAACAGGCAGCCTTTACCCAGGCATGAAGATCCCATCTCCTGTGTCCCTCAGACTCCTCTGCATAGCCAAACTCAGCTCCTTGCCATTCGCTAGCCCTGCTCCAGCTGCAGAGCCAGCCACTTGGCCGTCCTGCCAGCCTCCAAGCTGCAACTGTGTAGAAGCTGTAAACCCCAAAGATGGAGAAAAAATATTTCTTTAGGCTTTTGGTTGTCTGTTCCTGCCCACTTGGGAGCCCAGTGTTGTTCGGTGCGTACGTCAGTACCTTGATGCTAAGCAGAGCTCTCTGCTGTAAGTGGCAGTAAATTACCTGCACGCCCACAGCCCTTCCTGTATGTAGAGCTGATCAAAACCTCCACAGAATTCCGTCATTCTCCTTCAGATTGTTCTTGTAAAGCCTGGCAGTGGCTGGGCCAGGCTGCGTGGGACGGGGCCAGGTGTGCAGGGCTTGCCAGTTTTGCCTTGTTGTGTGGTTTCGCCGTAAATTCGTTGTCTCCCATCACTTGTCTCTTATCCTGCACCTTCACCCTTCATTTAAGAGGGCAAAGCTAAGTGCACAATGCTCTGTTTAATGGGACCTGTCCCTCAGCCGCATTGCCACGCCATCACTGTGATGGTGTCCATGGAAAGGTATTTTAGAAACAAAGTAGACTATTCTTTTTTAAAACTAACTTTTGTTCAGCTCTTCAGCATAATGTGAGGCAACAAATCAACCAGTGGCTTCTACATTGAGCCTGTTGTTGTTGCATAGCAGAGGGGAAGAAGTCCACTGTGATGAGTAAAAGCCACGGTGATTACACAATTTAAAACACATATGGACTAGGTCACATCCTGGAAAATATACAGCAAAAATTTCTTCTATGCTTTCCATCAGAGGATGGATGAAAGTCTGTAATTAGCTATGTTTGATCTCCATTTTCTCTTCTGTGCCCAAAGTCTGCATTCTCTCACCACTTCTTTAAAGAATTCTGTCATTTACCAACCTGGACATGCAGCCTGTCTGTGTGCCTAAGATATCAGTATGGCATGAGGAATCCTCTCTTGGGAAATGGACATTGTTTTAAGTCACACATGCTGGTTTGAGAGTTTTGTTTTTGTTATAGCCTGGAGTGAGTCAGAACCTCATTCCAGGAGAGCAGATGCCAGCTGGACACACCACCAGACAGAAATTCACGTCTTGGCCTTTTGTTTGTTTTTAAAGCCTTTCCTCTCTTCAAAGCTGAAATTCCCTATTGAAAAGTGACTGCAAGTAATAAGCTCTAGGAAAGTGTCAGGGAAATACAAGAGCTAGTAAGAAATGCTACAAAATACAGTCTAATAAAGTGTTTTTTTACTTAGAAGCTAAATTAAATACACCATCTTCCCCCCTAAACACACGGTTTAAACAAACTTTCCCAGGAGCTAGAGAGGAAAGCTATGTAGAAAGATGAAGGTTGGGAAGATGTTAGTGTGTGTACATGCTTTGAGAGAGCCATTAGATCTGGATACATAATTTCTTTGTAATTTCCAAACATCAGAGCCCCACATTTCAGGCATTACTGGAGGGAGATTCCAACTGAGTAAAGTTTTTGAAGTAATCAGTCTACACAACCTGAAGCCCTTTTGGTAAGGACTACCAGACTACGCAGCTAATTTTCATTTTCCCTCTTCCTTCTTCTCTTCTCACCACCACATGAAACACAAGAGGAAAACCCCTCTGGTGTGGTAGTGATTAAACTTGTGAGGAGAGACCCGTAAGCTTGAGCAAGGTCACATCTCTTCTGTGATGCAAATAAGTGCTTGTACATCAAAGCTATGTATTCTTCTAATCCTTTAACAAAATATTGAATTTAGCTTCAGGACCAGCTGGATTTCTTCAAGTAGCAGATTTCTCTCTACTTTTATAGTCACACTTTTATACTAGACTGATTTTTGCTCTCAGTATATCCTCTAGCAGCGGCAACTGGTGACAAACTGGAACCCAGTCATCCACTTTTTTTTTTTCTTTTTTCAATTAACAGAGACAAACAGGACAAGACCAAGATATTATAGGATGGGTAACATGAAGATATGAGGGAGAGGACTCTGCTCTAGACATTGACTCCCTTCCTGTACCCTCATCTTGTTCTCTTCTTTCTCCTTGTCTCCTAAACTTTCTTTCTTCCTCACATCATTTGTTTTACACAGTGAATTCTTCTTTTTTTCTTTCATCCACACACAGGGTTGGAGAATTACAAAATTCCAAAATAAGGTGGGTGTGGGGGGTGTTGCCAAATGTCATCTTGAAGGCCTGAAAGCAACCACAAGGACCTGTTTAAAGGACAAGGTCTCTCACTGAAATGGTCAAGGGAGCAAAGAGAGGAGTGGCACTGGAGAAGGCCGGGAAGTGTCTGAGCCATAAAGGCTGCCTCCATTTTGGCAAAAGGAGGACAGTTTTTCCATTCTTACCATGGCATCGCTTTTCCTGGTTTTGCTGTTGCAAGCAATACATCTAGAGTAGAAAGGCAAGGTTTTGAGACACGCTGCTGAAGTTGCCCTTCTTGGAAACGCTGCCAAATCTGCCTGTAGATGTATGTGTGACTATTGGGGTCTCTTCCAGAGCTCTCTTTCCGAGTGTGGATGTGTGGTGGCAGCTTGGAGATCGTTCCCTGCAGTCGAGTGGGACACGTGTTCAGGAAGCGCCATCCCTACGACTTCCCTGAGGGCAACGCACTGACGTACATCAAGTAGGTGTTGGGTAGTTCCTGGTAGCAGCCAGGTCACCTTGATGCTGGGCATGTCTAAATAAGTCTTTGTTCTTTGTTGTCTTTCTGCCTGATGGCAGAGGATAACAGCTTGTGGCTGAGCATCTGTTCTCAAGGGAAGGATGAGTTGCTGTTTTCTGTGAACAAAACCTGTTTCCTTCTCTGTTGTTTGTATTAGTGCACCTTGTTCCTCTTCAGTCTGCAATGGAGCAGGGGGAGCAGTACCCAAGAGAGACTCTGGCCATTTGTAGATACTGCCCTGACATGTGCCTGTGTATCAGCAGTCCTTAGTCATCCCTTTTGTCTCTGAGCTGCTTTTGAGTCCAGAGATCATACTGAGCTGTGTGTTCTCTGAGACAAGCCCTAAGGACCACTTCCACTGCAGGACAGATGGGAAGAGAAAAAAGATGAGACAAAGCACTTCACAGTGACAGTGGTTAAGGACTGGCATAGGGCCCCAGAGAGGTGGTGAAATCTCCATCCTTGGAGATTTCAAAACACGGCCAGACAAGACCCTGAACAACATGATGTAACCTGAAGCTAGTCTGCTTTGGGCAGGAGGTTGGACCTGGTGATACCTAGAGGTGCTTTCCAAGCAGAATTATTCCATGGTGTTATTCTAATCTGAAGAAAGTGATACTGTAAAGGAGGGTGATGGCCACAGTCAGTCCAGGTGTCTCTGCAGAGGCAGTATGTTTGAGAAAATCATGGTAAACTGTGGCTGTTAAAATTTTAACTTCTGAACTGATGTGTCCTTGCAAGGCTTCGTAGACTTAACAGATTCAACCTTTATCCATCCATACTGCCCACTGTGTTTCATGTTTGGGACTGTCTCCCACTCCCTCCTAGCAGACGGGCCTTGGTCTGCCCACCCAGTGCCTGCTTGCTGGAAGGGCAAGTTCTCCAGTAGCACTCAGCAAAGCATCTCCTCATCACTATGCAGGAACACCAAGCGCACAGCGGAGGTGTGGATGGATGAATACAAGCAGTATTACTATGAAGCCCGGCCATCTGCCATTGGGAAGTCGTTTGGAAGGTAAGCTGCCCCCAGACCTCAGTAGAAGAGTTCTGGTAAGCTGCTTGCTAGCGAGAAGTAGTTTTTGGATCTTCTCTGGGGCTAAGTGTGGGAGACAGAATTGCTCTGAATGGCTGGCTTGCCATCTTGAGTGTCTGGCTAACAAAGTTTGCTTCTATTTCACTTTATTTTTCCCCCAGTAACCCTGCATAAATCATTTGTTAGCAGAAGGCCGAAGGGATCTGTAATGAAATTAAAAGGCCAGACATTTTAAGTGGATAGATAAGAATATTTTCTGACACAGCATGTAGCTGCTCTGGAAATATGAACTATGCAGTTACTAGAGCTTGACCCGAAGTTCCTGTGCAGATGCAGAATCCTGGAGCAAACAGAGCTACCTGGCACGTGGGGCAGGTTCCACTTGGTGCACTCCCCTCTCTCCTGATGAGTGAATGGATGGTTTACCTGGTTTGCAGGGCAGGAGAGAGCCAATGGCGAGATAGATCATTTGGAAACACAGTCTGGTTGTGACTCATCTCCAGCACCTGCTGAACCCACTTCTGTGCAGAATTGTGCTCCTTTACAGCACCTTTGCTAAAACTGTCTCCAGGCCACACAGGATTTGGACTTAAGCTTTCTTTGTGACGCAGAAATCAATGATGGATACCAAAACTTGGGATGAGAAGAGATCTTCTCTCTGTGCTAACAAACCTTATTACTCCCAAATAAATGTAAAACAATCCCAGGAGTGTATATGTTTGGGTTATCTCTGTGGGTTATATCTGCCTATGAACAAGTGACTATTGTAAAGGTCCCTTCCAACCTAGACAATTCTATGATTCCATCAGCTTAAGGACTTGGTAAACGTGGTTGTATCTCCAATGTCTAGCTACATGCACTGGGTAATGATGCATCTCCTGCTTAATTGATGACAAGCAGGTTTGGTCTGATCCACACACACTTTTTTGTTGTACATCATGTTTTATTATCATGATGCATTACATATTTTTGTACACATAGCTTTGCCCACCTCATTTATCTGTCTTTGAGCTGACTGCAGCAGCTGGGCTGGGGCCAAATAGCAAGTAACCCTGCTGCTTGTGAAGGAAACTGGACTATTGCGTATTGGGCATAGATATATTGCTAATGTGTTTTAGGGCCAAAGCCTGCAGTTCTTGTTCACACAGACTTCCTAGTGGCTTTAGTGGCAGCTTTGGCTGAATAACAGCTGGAGCAAAGCTGTAGGATTTGATTTCAGGCAATTTCTTGACCTGTAGTACCAGCACTGTGAAACACACATTAAATCTAGATTTTAGAATGCAAATGCCTCTGACACCATCACTGTCAGCTGGGCCTAAAATTGACCCTTCTTCCCTACAGTTTTTCTGTTAGTAGGATCTAAGTACATTTTCCTGAGGTATGGGCTGTACAATGGCCTCTGTTGGCTGAGGATGGCAAGGAACATGGGTGCAGCAGTTAAGTCCTTCCCAACAGACAAATGTAGTGGTATAGCTTGAAGAGCAGAGTACCTAGTGTCACTGCTTGAGGGAAGTCCTCTTCTTCAGCCAACCAAAGCCAAGCAAATCAGCAGTGGGAGGACTGCTGTGGCATATGGTTACCAGGATGCTGAGTTAATTTCCCCTTATATTCCTCCTCTTTGCCCATATTGCCCAAGATCAAATGTTCTTTAGGTCTGAAACCCAATCTAAGCCTCCAGTTGCTGCCGTGTTTCCTCACCTCTAGCACACACAGATTAACCATTTGTATATTTCTGAGCACCAACACTTTCTAGACCTTTTCAGGAGCTGATGATTGAGCAAGTTTCATGGTATGCCTCTACAGGGGCACACAGAGGCAGAAGCACCTTTGTGGTCCTGCACTAAATATTTTTTCTGTAATGTATTATTTAACACTGTAGGTCCTGGGCCCTGCCATCATTCTGAGCCAAAGGAAGTACAAGAACTGCTCTCTGAAGGTGTTTGTCTTCCTTTTCTATTTTCTGCCACTTGCTTCTCCTTTTCGCCTCAGGTCACTGCTAGTGCTCTGAACCCAGCAACAACTAGTTGGGAGAATGAGTAAGGGGGAAAAGTCATATAGTCACCCTCAAACCTCCTGGCTGATCTTCACTGTTCCCCTCCCTCCTGTTCACTACCTTATCCTCAACAACCTGCCTGTGTTTCCAGTGTTGCAGACCGAGTGGAGCAGCGACGCAAACTGAACTGTAAATCCTTCCAGTGGTATCTGGAGAACGTCTACCCCGAGCTCAAGTGAGTCAGTTCCCTGCTTGTAGAAATCTCTGAAGGATCTGGGAGGTGGGTCACAACACAAAGCTGAGCCTTAACAGCAGTGGTCAAAGAGAGACCCAACTGCGCCTGTGGCTTACCCTGTGGCGCGTCAGGATGCGGTAACGCTGTGGCGTTGCTCTGCTGGGAGGTAGCCTGGGTAGAGCCGTGTTGTTGGCACTTGCTGCCAAACACAGCCTGACAACACATCTTTAATCTCAGTCAAGCAAAGTTGGTATCTAATATAGCTCAAGGCTAATCCATTCAGCTGTAGTCTGGCCTTGACAAACCTTTCCTGTCTGGAAGACTCTGGAAAAGGAGGAGGCAGGAGCAGGATAAGTCAGTGTGGATATGACTTTTTACTGGGACTGGCCTCTTTCAGAAGAGACATCATGCTGGAGTGCTTGGGGTGCACCTAAAGCACCTTATGCCTTCTGAAACAAAAGGGTACCAGCCCTCTGACGAAGTTCTCTGTTGACTTTTGCCTCCTTCAGGCATTTCCAGTGGATAGCTAGCATGATATTGTTAATTTTCTGTCCAATAAAGGGGACTATGTTTCAGTAAGTATGGCCAGCTATGCCCTTCTAAATGTGTGCGTGCTTTGGATATTTCTGTGTACGAACTGCCATGCAACTGTCATTTTACTTCAAGGGTTCCTGAAAAGGAGCTGATTCCAGGAATAATTAAACAAGGAGGAAACTGCCTGGAATCTCGGGCACAGGATACCACAGGGAATACATTGGCTGGCATGGGAATCTGTAAAGGAACAGTCAACAATCCACCTGTCACTCAGGTAAGGCAGGCTTCAGTTCAGTGTTTTGCTCCTGCTTCTGCCCTTTTTGTTACCAGTGAATGAAAAAGCATCTCTGGCCTTGGTGGGTTTGTACAGGAGTGAATGGAGAAAGAATTTTGCCCTGATAATGATTTTAATAGTAAGCAGAAAAAGAAGCTGTGCCCCTCTCTTAGAGCTCTGTTGGCTCAACAGACCCAGCAGTCAGGCACAGAGTGGGAAGGTTTTCATCACTCAAACGCAACAGGTAGTGCTTGAACACTCAGGGGTGTGACTAGTCTGTGCAGCAGGCAGGCGACCAGGGTTTGAGTCATGTAGCTGTTCTCACTCAGACCGTTGCTTGGGTGTGCTGTGCTTCACCGTTCAGCCCATGAGAACTGGTCCTGGGGTGTGCTTGGCTAGTGCCCTGGCACGTGGGTAAGAGAACTTCCTGGGATCAGAAATGCTCCTTGGTCTGCCAGTTCAGCTGTAGCTGCAGATGGCTTGAATTGTGCTGTTTTACAGATGCGTTTCGGTAGAAAGACCAAGTAGAATTTAAATAGCCAAGACCCCAGCTGCAGTAATTTGCAGCTCTCCTAACTGCAGTGGAGCTGTGCTGGTTTATACCAGCTGAGGATCTGCACTCAGCCTCTTCTTTTGGTGACCAAAAGCAGCAGGGAAGCAGCTTGAGAAAGTTAAGGGTCACAGTAGGATATTTTACGCCAGAAAACACATATTCACATCTGTTAACTGTTGGAAACCAGTTTGCAGCCAGCGTTCAATGTGCCATTTAATCTGACTCATTGTTTCATGTCATTACCGTTTGAAATGTCTGAAACTTACTGCATTTTGTATTTCTTCCTTGGGGAAGGTATAATAGTAATAGCTGATTGGGTTGGGTATCCATCTAGTGAGAGGAGGGGAAAATGAAGTGGCTTGTGCTTTACGTGTGCTGGTGATATATGTGGATATGCTTACATGTGTTTTGCTTCACTTGGCGATCTGTAGGTCCCAGATAACCTGTTACAGAATGTGTCTGCTATGTAAAATATGCAGCAGCAGTCGTATGCCATGTAAATCAGGGGTCGGGGTCCTCCCTGCTTTGTAGGCCTAAATCTGTAAAGCTGCAGAGCAGGGAGCTGCATGGGATCCAAGGTTAATCAGACAGCCCAGACAGAAGGAGGGGGGACCTGACCAAAGCTGCAGGCTTTGAAATGGTCATGATGCACTAAGCCTGAGCATAGACTTCTGATCAGGTGAAGACTGCTGCCATCATCTGCCCAGGGAGCCTGTGGAAAGAGTTGAACAAAGGATATAAGTTTTTGAAGTACTCTTTCTCCCTCATCTGATCACCATTATGATCCTAACCTTTCTTTTCTGGAACTATTCTTTTTCTTATGCCAAAGGAGTGGGTATTCAGTGACCCTTTAATTAGACAGCAGGACAAGTGTCTTTCCATTGTCTCCTTCTCTACTGGCTCTCAAATCACACTGGAAGCCTGCAATCAGAAAGACGGCAGACAGGTAGGTAACTGTGCATGTGTTTTTAATCCCACCATTCCCACATACCAGTGTTCCTACATCAGTGCAGCCTGCAAGGGAAAACTTAGTACTATCAAAGTGTATAGAAGTCCTGTCCATCTTCTGAATCTCCCTCTCTGGTATGTTTCATAAGCTCTGATGTATGAGGTTGCCCACAACCAGAGCGGGGAGCACAGACTACACTGCTGTGTGGGTGTCTGCTCTGCCTGGGCCCTGGCAGCATGGTTACCTCCAGCTCAGCAGCACCCTGACGTCACTCCTTGTTCATTATGTCCACATGTATGTTCAGCCAGATCGGTGCATGGATGGAGCATGGCATCAGAGAAGGGTAGATAAGTAGCAAGTGCTTTGAGATGCCCAGGAGAAGGGTGATGTGTGCTATCATTTGTTAACTTCTTTAAAAGTGTGTTCTTTGTGCTAGTTCTGGACATGTGAACAGAGCTCTAAAACTGAGCGTGTGCAACTCATTTGAGAAGTACTGATGACATAAAGCACCATATGTTCCACCCAAACTGCTCCCTGGGGAAAAATACACAGCAGCAGTGTTCCCAACAAAATGCAGCTCTGTGACTCTTATGCTGTTCCAAGATGTTCATCCCTGATCTGTCAGGACATATCATTTTGCCTTACAGCACAAGGTAAGAGATGGCCTCTGCAATGGCCAGGGTGTCCTCACAGAGATGTGATGTGCCTTTTTATCAGAACTGGGCAAAACACAACAGGTGACAACCCAGCGCAGGCAGACAGTGGACTGTGCTTCCCTCTACGCCAAGACAGAACACGTTTTCTGTCATCTGAGGCTGTGCTGGCTCTGTGTATTCTGACACATCTATTGTTTTGATGGCCCAAAGGTAGGAGACGACCCAGCTTGCTACCAGGCCTCAGCAGCATCCTCTTTTGTCGCTATACAAATCTCTGAATTTAGTTCTTCCTGAAATAAAGTGCTGAAATCCAGTCTTGCCCGTTTATGGAAAGCCTGTGTCAACTTTCCTCTGGAGAACTGGTTAATGCAGAAATGCCTTGAAGAGTTGTCACCGTGAATATGCTGGGAAAACTCTGAGTTTGGATTAGCCTTGCAAGAATATCCCAGGCGGGCTGTGCTTGCCTGCTCCTTTTTCTTGCTGGTAATCACTTACCCCCTTGCTGTGTAATTAGGTCACTTAGCTTCCCCTTAGGTGCCTTGCAGCATTTTCCTCCCTGGCAGCAGAGAGGACTCAAGCAGCTGCCAAAATCAGCTGTCTTTCCCCTCCTCCCCTGTCATGGAAGGACAAGGGTCCCCTGAAGGAGGGTGGAGTGCAAGCTCTGTTAGCCAGAAGAGAGATTAATCCACCCTAACACAAGCAGGCTTTTTCTGCTGCTGGAATAGGATTTATTGAGCCTTGATGTGTTGATTATATACAGGCTCATTATAAAGACATGCACACACACTTAAGGATGTGAGCTGTTGTTTTCCGTTACCTTGTGTGAACAAACTGCACTTAAATCAAGGACTTGACCTAGCAGATGATTGAGCCAGCTGACTGTGAGCAAGGATTTTGTTTAAGCATTTGAAATAATTAGAGACTGATTTGAATCTCAGCTGCTATTGCAAACCACCTTGTGGCTGAAGGGCCGAGGTGGGGATGAGGTGCAAGAAGGGCACTTGAATTTTTAATCTAATTTGGGTTGAAATGCTCTGAAATGCTGGGGGTTTTTGGGAGTGCCAAACTTCCATTTCAGATTTCTACTTATAAAGCCAGTCTTACTTGCAATGCTCAAGTTTATTATGTTCTCGAGGAATGTTGTTATGGTCCCTTCCTTCCACAAACACAACAGTAATTGTTGTTAATACTGACATTGGATTTTAATTAGCTCAGTCATCTTTGCAAACTACCCTATTCTCTCTCCTCTGTCTCTGTTCTAGAGGGACCACCTGCATCTAATGCAGTGTTTTCTGCTTAGTTTGGGAACTGACTCTTTCTCTGTTGTCTCCTAGGTAGAAAGTGGAAAGTGAGCCTAACGGCTTTTATGGGGTCATCTGAGAGTGTATGTCTGGGCTGGCAAGGCATGTTTCTGGCAACAGAGAGCAAAGACAGAGAGGGAGTCTGGTTCTTCCTGGGTCTGCAGCTTGCAGAACCCCCTTCCTGGGATGTCACCCAAGCCTGGCTTCTGATATTTGGGAGGTTAAGTTCCAAGGAGATGTCCACTACTGTAGAAACTTTAAAGTGCAAAATGAAAGAGTAAAGCTGGAGGGAGCAGTTGCCCTATGACTTGCCTATCTCCCCATGGGTACTCACAGCCCAAAGTGTGAGTAACGGAGGGAGAGCAGTGTTTTCAGAATACACATGGGAGTAGCCGCTCCTCAGTTCAAGTGGGCTTCTCAGAAAGTCAGAGGGGCTGAGCGGGAGTAGAGGAAGGGAAGCTGAGCAAGCAACAGCCCTGAATAGGTGGTCTGAGTGGAAGGGAATGAGCCCGGGCAACGTGAATCACACATATCATATCTTAAGAGGAGTTAGTGACATGATGAAAACCCAGTTTTGAATGTCTCTGGTGTCACACTCATCAGAGGTCTATGGTGGAAGACGTTTGGACTCTTTAGACTTCACATCTGTCTGAGTGATGCAAAAGCAAAATTTCTGACAAAAGATGGGGCACATCATAACTTAATTTTTTAGTGTCACTAGAGCAGATTGGTTAGATCCTTACGACAGTGCCATGAAGCTCCTAAAGTTACTTTCAGCTTTCAAACATACTGAAGCCATGCCCATGCTACACAGCTGTTGTGCGTTAAGCGTGTCCACAGGGCAGATAACTTTATTGTTATTTTTGAGTGCTAACAACAGTCCATCTAACATATACTCTAGCAGAGGCTTTACAGTATTATGAGCTATATCTAAAGTATTACTTCAAAATAACTCTAGAACTTTGCAAGTAGGAGGATATGAGACAATGGTCAAAATTTAGATCGTTTTTGGTTCTGTCAGACTATTCTCCCTTGGGTTGAAAGGAACCGGGAACAAAATCTATTTGGCACCATGATCCCGTTGATCATTCAACAGCAACAGCTGGCACTGCTAGCAGAAGACCAGCCAAGAGCTATTCTGCATAATCAGAACTAGATTTCAAACCAGATGGATGTTATCCATAATGTTATTTGGAGAATAGCATTATTTAGTTGAATGCACAATAAATTATTGCCTTTTGCTTTGGTTTTGGCTCTGACTGGCGGTGGGAGTGGCGTTTTAATTTGTATTATAGTGAGGACAAATAGAAGGCAAAGTGAGAGTCAGACACTAAAACAAGAGAATGAAAATGAGAAACACTGGCACAGTATTTCCCAACAGAACAAGCAGCATGCTGAGAAATCCTATTAAAAAGCCATATTTCATTAAAATGTGCTGAAGGAATGTGACCCCAGCCTGAAAATGAGGACACTAAGTTTTCTTGTGAGACAAACAGTATTTGAAATCCTATGTGCCTTTGGACGTGATTGGGATTTTTTTCCCACCTTGCTTCTCAGTGTATCATATTATCTGAGGTGCAGACAAATGCAACTTTATATAGACTATTGGATAAAACAAGGAGTGAAAACCTGTCTGTTCTGGAAGCACCTGACTTGACTACCCTGAAAAATTACACTAGTGTAAACACTTCCAGCTCTTGTATATATTATGTAGATGACAACTGGTTATTTCTGACTTTTATTGATTGCACATGGGGTGCTTCTGCCCAGTCACCTCAAAGTGCGTTACAATGACAGATAATAAAGATGGAGAGAGGCTTTGCAAAAGAGCAGGGAATTTTTTGATTGACATTGGGGAAGAGGATCAAGACACAATATTTCAAAGAAAATATGGATTCTTATTTTTCCATCTCCACTCCAAACTTGCTGTGACCAGTAAACTGTATTATCTCCATCTGCACAAGAAAGGGAGACCAAGGAAGATTTTCAAGCCAAAATTTTTCAGATTGTGCAATGCTCATGTTTTCCAGAAGCTCTCTCTCTAGTGTTTGGCTGTGTATGCAGTAGGTATCTGCTCTGTTTGTCTGCTTTTCCTAAAGATCATCACTGTCATTTAAAAGTTAGCTGTCCAGGGTCCCCTTGTGGTCTGTGGAGAAAGCTGGGCCCTCTCAGAAGGTGCTTGTACCTTGGACCCCTCCATAAGTATCTCACCAGGTGACTAGTTTGGACTAAGTTATCCAGCTCAAGGTGGGTGACAGTGGGCAATGAGCGTCCTGTCTCCTCTTCCCGCTGATTCCTACTGCCCACCTTCCTCAAGGTCTGAGATAACGATGTGTCCGTACAGGGTTAGGTCTTAGTAATCCTGTGGTCTGGCATTCAGGCAGGGGCATCTTGTGGAAGGTTCAGGTGAAGTCAGGGGAGTTCCTCTGGTATCTCACGGAGGTCAGTGAAGCAGTTTTTGACCAGAAAGGGTAGAATCCCTCATTTTGAAAATTTCACTTCCATGTGAGATGCGGAGCCCTACTTTGGCTTTTACTGTCAGTATACTTAATAATACCTCCCTGCATGGCCACTCTGCAGCCCAGATGAGCCTTATATTCAACTCTGTCAACTTTTCAGTGTTTCTTCTTCCCCTTCCCCATCCTTGCTCCACTTTCTGTTGAGCACAGGGATCCGAGGTGACTCAAAATGATGGGATTTCCAGTGGTGTGATTCACGGAGAAGCTGGTTGGCATAGTTTGTTAGCGGCAGAAAATGTGTTCTGGTGAGTGTTTGCTGGTGTCCCCTGTGTCTGTTGCTGCAGATTCTCCCTGCAGACATTAGAGTGGGTACCTGCTCAGCATGGAGAGATGACACAGCAGTGGGTCTCTGATCTGGAGGCATAACATGAGTGAGCCTCCCAGTGGTGCTAGTTTTCTCCTGAACAGCTAGAGGGGAGAAGAAAACTAGTGTCTCTTAGTAATTGCCCTTGTCCTCTATCTCAAATCTCATAACAGCATACTCCTTTACAGCAGGGTCTTCTGATGAGCTATAGGGGGTGTGGGAGAGACAGCTGGTGGGCGTTCTCTGGCACATGCACAGAGGAAGGCAAAGGAGGAGGCTGGGAATTCGCAAGTGCAGCGAGGCAGGGGGATAGTGGAGGGCAAGGAAGAGTTTCCCTTTGCACAGTAGATGTGCTTTGGAAAAGATCAAGAGGCTCTTCACTGAGGTGTCTGTGACCCTGGCAAACAGTGGTGGGGAGGCCATTGTGCAGAGGTTGAACCAGCCAGGCACTGTGTGCTGCTTTCCAGGGAAGAAGATCTCCAGCTTTCCACTCCATCATTACAACTGCTTCTTTATAGTATTAACTCTTCCTCAGCTGTTTGCAGGGAGACTTCTGCCAGATGAGAGCCAGGTGGTTCTGGGACCTGTGTAGGCCTTGGCTTGCAGCAGCTGGTGAGAGCATTGCAGTGCACAGACTGCATTGCATCTTCCTCCCCATCATCATTACATTCCTCTGCCCCCTTGCCTATTAAAACCAGCTTCTTCCTGCTACACAAACAGCTCTCCTTTAGTGGTATCCTGTCAGTCAGTGATAGCAGTGCTGGCAAAGCAATCCTGCCTCTGGTATTTAGTCTTGAAGGAATACGTGAGACAGAAGCAACAGATTACTCAGGGCTTTGCAACTGCCCTGCCCTCCAAGAAACATAACCAGCACACAGATTTGGGGGAGAGCTGCCAGCAGTATGTGTACATAACAGGATGTCTTAAGCCACAAAGCATGTGGCAGTCTGTTTGCTGTGTTACCCAAGAATTAAAATGTTGGTAGGTTTTGACATTGTCTGGGTATTGCAGGAGTTTTTGCCTGTCGTTTCTTCAACAGCCTTGAGGTCCATCAGTGATGTCAAGCTGTTGGTTTTTAGTTCATCAGTTCTATGGGTTAGCCAAAACATCCTCATAGTATTCTTAAGCTGTTTACTGACTGGGCACCCAGACTCTTAATTCTAACTGGATCATCTCTGTGACTGAAAATCCCCAGAGCCCGGAGCACTCAATCCAATATCCTGCTGATCTCAGCTATGTCCCACTGGGGGCAATAGCACAGCCTCACCTGAGACATCCCAAGTCCACAAGCTCTTTTCGGCGTTTTTTTTTTTTATTCCTCTGCATTATCAGCCATGATGGTCCTAGTTCTTTCCAGCAGGGATGGAAGGTACAGCCCTTTCCCAGCAGAATTTGCAGTTCAAGGTTAGGACATAGGTTTTGTTTCCTGGAAAGCAGCTCAACCAAAGTGCACCTTCAGGAAAGGGTTGCACGTGGGACCTTGTGCATATGCTCTGAGGGCAGCAGACCCAGAGGGCAGCGCTGCAGAAAGCAGAGCAATATGTACCAAGAAGCTGTCGAATGGACACTTATAAACTGAAATGTTGGCAGTACAGATAAGATTACAAAGAAGAGGGAGCTGAGAAGGGTGCAGAGCTATGAAGAGCTTTCAATGTAGTGCTGATAAAAACCTTGACTTTGATGAGAGGAGAGATGTGATCCAGTCAAGCAGCAAGAAGCGTGATTTTTGCGTTCTGTGGATGGATTGCTTTCCACGTTGGGAGGGCTTTCAATGCTTTGCTTTCTGTGGATTGGAAAGAAACCGTAGAAGGGTTTCAGATCTTGACAGGTATCTGGATGCCTAGAGATGCAGGACAAAAAAATGGCAGGGAAGTTGTTGATACGGTATGCTTTTGAAAATGCCACTAGTTGCTTATTTTTACGTTGTTTGCCTTTTAGATGCTTCTGAATATTTAGCCCTATAATTCAGCTAAACGCAAACTCCAGGTATCATTAACACAGGAAACCAGTGCTTTGGCAATGCTGCCCATACCCAGATTTTCAGGCTACCCCTTTGTTGGGGTTTACTTGAGGTTTATGCTCAACCTTTCTCCTCCAGCGTGGAGGCACAGTTCACAGTTCTGTGGTGAAATGGAAGTAATGGCATGTTTCTTTGTCTTCTCACAGAAGTGGAAGATGAAAGGCAGTTTCATTCAGCACTTTGTCAGCGGTCTCTGCCTGGAAAACCAGACTGGGAGAGTGGTGACCAACCCTTGCCAAGCAGATGCACCTGGCCAACAGTGGGAGCTGCTACAAGCAACATGATGGTAGCACAGAGATCTCCTTGTTTCTTTGTGCATGAGACTTTGGGAACAGAAGGGGATCGGGAAGGGAGGAATGGTTTTGTATGTCTGACCCTAAATGTGTTCATTGTGCCCATCTGCAAGCCACCATTTCAGCTGAGCACTTGGTGTTTTTGAGCTTTTCAGAAAAAAAGCTGGGGGTGAGAGAGGGATGAGGAGAATTGTTGAAATTTTCCCATCTAAGTTCTCCTTTGTAGCTGATGTCTGTGCACAGCTGCACCCAGAAAGGGGGGAGAACCCAGCCCAATACGCAGAGTGACCAGTACTGCCTTGCAGCTCTCCCCATCCATTCCTTGCTCCATATCCAGATTCCATGACCTCCAGTCCAACAGCTTAAACTGCTTATACAAACATTGGTAGCTCTTCGGCTTCCCTGACTTTTCAGTCTAACATGCATCATTTATGCATGCATGTCTGTCAGTGAGAACTGGCCAGATGAAGAGTCATCATGATGAGTGGAGGGGCTGGGAAGGAACTGGGAGACCCGGGGGCATGTTTTTAACCTCTTTGTGGTGGGCCTGTTCCTTCTTCCGCCTGCAGTAGCTGCCCTACAGCCAAACGTGCTGAGGTTGGGAAACGGGGCACAATGCTGACAAGAGAGCTGGAAACGGGACAATCTGTTTTACCAGCATAGCCAGGGATTGTTTGGGGGACTGTTCCCTCTTAGAATCCTAGAGTGGTTAGAGTTGGAAGGGACCTTAAAGATCATCAAGTTCCAACCCCCTGCCATGGGCAGGGACACCTCCCGCTAGACCAGGTTGCTCAAAGCCCCATCCAACCTGGCCTTGAACACCTCCAGGGACGGGGCATCCACAACTTCCCTGGGCAACCTGTTCCAGTGTCTCACCACCCTCACAGGAAAGAAATGAACTCTTGAATTCTTACTTCCATTTTTTTACGGGTGGAAGGCCAGCCCTGCCTCCATGAGTGATCCAAGCCTGCAGACAGCCCCACTGGACCTGGGTTCAGGGTACCACACTCCCATGGAGCTGATCAGGGACACTTTGGGACGGCAGGGAAGCTGGCCTTGTTCTCTAGCTGCTCTTCCTGGTGCTACCCAACGCTGCTCACTGCACCCCACACAGAAGGGGATGCACAGAGCTGCTGCCCCACGGAGCACACTGACAGTGCCACTGCATTTGGGTCAGGCCTGTGCCAGGAGCCCACCCAGTCCCCTGCTGTGAGACGCAGAAGTGGACAGCCCCTAGCTCATTGCAGGCTTCCAGCTGCTGGCTGAGCAGGAGCACAGCCCTCTCTCTGGCTCTCCGGCTCCGCATGGCCCTGGTGAACACAGCCCAGCATGACAGGCCACCCAGTCCCTCTGTCTAGTTGCTTCCCCCCCCTCTCTCAGAAAGAGGTGAAAAGGTCTGGGGCTGCTCCACTTGCGACGCCCAGCTCTCCTCCCAGTGGGCACCTTGGAGAGGTTGGCTGGTGAAGCTGAAACTGCCCCCTGCACAAATACTTCCCTTCTCCTAGAAAATCCCCACAACGTTATCTTCTCCTGCTAGATTTGTTAAATTTTCCTCTTGGAGCAGGGTTTTGTAAACCAGCCCTCCTCTCCAGGAGCCTGGCAGGGGAACCAGATGGTGGGGACACCTTCAGTAGGCAATTGCTTGCCTGGATCCTTTCTGATCTGGTGTAAAAGAAACATGATGTTCATTTGGATTCTGAACAGCTGGCTGCTTTTGATCATGCTTTTGTATCCCTTTTTAATGCTTTCTCCTACCTTGGTATTAGCCCAAACAGTTGACAAAAGAACAGATAACTGTTCTTCATGTGTTGCATGTGCTCAAAAGTGCTTGTGTGATAACTGGAAGATTTGTTTTCTGTTCTTGGATCTTTTATTTAAAAAAATAAACCAGCCAGGTGGCAGGAACTCTTTTCCTGTTTTCCCCTTACCTTTGACTTCAGGTCACCGTCCCAACACTGATTAACTAGATGAACGACCTGCCTGCACTGTGAAAACTCAAGAGGCAGTTCCCTTTGGTGCCAAGCTTACAGCATGGTGCAGCCACACTTCTGTGTGGGAATGGGGGACACTGACTCTGTAGAGATTTCTCTTTCCCTTTGTAGAGATGCTTTGGGCCTGAACCACCGAGGCCCGCAAAGAGCAGAGAAGGAAAGAATATAGCCTAGGAACAGAAAGAGGGCAGGACAGGCAGACCTGCCAGGGGGGAGAGATGCCATCTGACTAGCAATTGTTTTTTTTAAAAAAGAATATGCAGGAGATGCTACCTCCAGAACATCATTATCAGGCAGTAGGAGACAGGAACAGTCAAGTTCTCACATACCTGGCTTGAAAAAAGTTGATGCAAAGACAGACGAAAGGTCATTGAGCAGGTACTGTACGTAAGCCCTGTATACAATAAGGTGCTAAAGGGTTACATCTTTTTATCAAAATGCATCCTAAGTGGACCATCTGAGCTTCCCCCATTCCACTCTCCAGCAGCTTGAGGGTCAGAGCTAACAGCATGTTCACTCCTCCAGCAGGTACTGCTTCCTTCCTTCTTGCTCCCACTGTGTGTGTGCAGCTTTCTTGCAGTTCCTTCTTCATAACTGTACTGGGACTAGGACCCAGCTCCTCTACAAACAATTCTCCTGACTGCTGCAGACCACAGGAGCCCTGCTTACCTACAGCCTCCAAGCTTTGGGCCAGCCCTGGTTCGAAGGGCTCTTGTCAGCTTGCTGGCTACTGCCCTTGACTTTGTGCTTGGCTCCAATGCTGGAGGTCACTGACTGCTCCTGGAGCAGAGGTACCTGGGCTAGCTGTGTTGGTTTGTGCCTCTCTTCCTGCTGCTCACCACCTGGCAGAGTGTGAACTGGTGTCCACGTGGGGCTGGGAGCTGAGGCAGCTTGAAGCTTGGACACTCTCCTTCTTCAGGTGCCCCAGCCTGGGGGAGAAAAGGGAAAAGGTGGGAATATGCTAGATGTCAATAACTTATCCCTGGAGTTTGTCCAGTGTCTAGCCCTAAAGCTATATGGTTTTGGCTCAGGTTTTGGCTCTGTTCTCCTGAGGTCACCTCTCCACTTGTCACACTTGACTGTCAGCTAAAGCACCTTCCTGTTGGTCCAATGCAGACCTCCCCCGACATCAGCTGCTGGCAGCCATCAGTTTCCAATGGCTTTTAGCAATCGCTGAAAAGGGGGGTGTATTACAAAAGGCTGCTTTCAAGTGTAGGCAAACTAAACTTCTTCTCAGAATAAACGTCTTGTCCAAACTCATCAGTAGTATACTTTCCATTTCCCTTGCATTGAAGGGAAGGAGGAATTACGTTCTCTGTGCTTTTTTCCCCCGGGGTCCATGCAGTGCCATGTTTTGGAACAGGTCTCCAGTGAGGTTTTTGAAAGCAAACTGAGCCCTCAAATTTGGCCCGGTGATTTCTTTCTTTAACAGTCAGAACAAGCAGCTGCTCGCCCTTGTTTTCCTGTTTACTTTAAGCAGCCTCCTAGACTGTCAATGCAGAGCATTTGCATTGGTAATACATTTTAAGAAAGCTGTTATTGTATCAGATCAGCCAATGTAATTTTGTGTGCTGTGAACCAATGGGCGTTTATTTAAGAGGAGCTGAAACTACTGTTGTACAAAAGTCAATTTCAAAACGTTTATTTTCCCCACTCGCAAGTTGCACTTTGCCAGATGTAATTTATGTGGAGCCCAGATTTGTTTTCCCTTTTCTTGAAGAAAGCATGTGCCAGAATCTGTTTAATGCCTGGAATAAAAACCACTTTGAAACAAGTGTTTCAGCCTGTTCTTATTCCCCCTCACTTCCCATCAGAAAAGAGCCTCCATCCTTTCTTGCCTGGTCCCCGCCTCTGTCTCTCGCTGGGTTTGTCCACCCAGACATACAGTCCCCAGTTCTTTGCATGGGTTCCTGGGTTGCTTCTAGAAAGATACTGCAGGAGCGGAGCTGGCAGAGGCATTTCTAAGGTACAGTGGCTTATCAGTTGAACACGGCTGAAGAAGCCCTCCTCAGCTGGCTAAGCAGCAATGTTTCCTTTCTGGCAAAAGTTAAGAGCAGTTAATGGACTGCCTTTTACATGCTGAAAGAAGTAGCTGGGTGTGGGGGGAACTAATTCTTCCTGTAACTCCCTCCTTGATCTTCTCCTCAGGCTATGAGCCTGCCTATTCCTTACTAAGCCTCCCAAAGGTCTTTCTTCTGCCTCTGGCTTGAGGGCATGGAAGCGTCACCACCCACAGATGCCTGAGCCTCAAGTACTGTGACTCCCCGAATAAACTGGTAAGCCTTCCTAATCCCACTTTATTAAAAAAAAAAAAAAGGAAAAAAAAAGCCCAGCCAGCAATGTCAGTTTGGAGGCTTTGGGTTTAAAATCAGGGCTTAGCTGCCTGCTGCTTCCCCCACCCAGGCTTTTTCAAACTCGGATCAGAAAAGCAGCTGTGCCAGAGCCTCCCTCTAGGGAAGGAGGGTGAAGGTGTGCTGGAAGTTAGCTGGTGTCGGGGAAACCAGCGCTTCCCTGTGCTGCCTGGTGACATATCTGGTGTTTCAGCGCTGTGGGAACTTGATAAAAAGGAAAAGATTTGGGGCTCTCTCTCTTGGTGCAGCTTCTGTAGCAGGACATCAGTTGGGCTGTGTCCCTGGGGTCCTGCCATGCACCCCCTGAGTGCTGATCGCCATAGTGTCCTAGAAACCAGGAGATTCTCAGGCTGTAATGATGGCTGGGAAGATTTTAATTAGTCCTGTCCAGGAAGATGAAATATTTATCTTCCACAGGGCCAAATGGGAGGGGGGAAGAGAAATGAGTGGGGACAGGTTCCCCTCTGAGGAAGATAGGGTCGGATGTGCAGTGATCTGGCACATAAATGAGGTAGAGAAGAGTTTGGAGTAGAAACAGTTGCATCAAAGGGGACTAGAACCAAGCATGGGGAAAATTATAGAGGAGTAATTTCTGTGCAGGAGGTTAAAAACATAGCAGCACCACATCCACAGTTTGACGCAGTTGGGTCAAATATGGTAAATGCTTTGTGTCAAAAGGCAAGTGTTGTTTGGATTTTTTGTTTGTTTTCTTTTTTAATGTTCAAATAGTTCATTTTAGCCCTCACAAAGCAGATTATTTTCTTAGGAACAGAGATGTTCTCCAGGCTACATTCAGTAAGAAAGTCAGGTGCTAGGAGATCTCCTTTTTCTGCAGTCTGTTAAAAGGGAAGTGATTTATACAAAGGCCTTATATGAGTGTCTCTTTGTTCTTAAAACCCTCTGCTGTTGGGTTACAGGCGGTGCTGAGCTGGATACCTCTGTCCCTCTAATTGGACTTTTTCAGCACTTTAGAAGTAAATACTAATGGCAGAAGAACGTGGAAACCTGACTGCTGCTTTTCCTTCAGGAAAGCATCCTAATACACTTCTTGCATCCTTTCTCTTTCATCTTGCACTGCTTGGCCAAAGCAGCTGAAGAGTTCATGTATCCTCCCTTCTTAGGGGGCTGAAGATTCATACCTTCCTGGTGACTTGTGAGCGGTTTAAACAGAAGCAAAGAAGCCCCAGACAGCTGCAAGCATTGGAATTAAATGTTTAGATCTACCTGCAACAAAACTTGTTTTCAGTGTGTTTGTTCTGCTGCTATAGTAGCAAAAAAATCAGCACTGCACTGCCCTGTGAAAATAAATGTGGTGTTTGCAGCGTGCTGGTCTTCTGGCTCCGCTTCTCCAGCGGAGAACTCTTGCGTGTGGACAAGAGATACTGCCCCTCTGCCACTCTCCCAGCTTGGGGGCGAGGTGGTGGGGCTGCCATCCACGTTTCTAGGGCTTCGTTTCCGTAAGGTGCTGTGCAAAACTGTTTCTGTGCCTCAGCGTGTTGCAAAGGTGCCGCTGGGCAGTGGGAGGCTGGGTCCGGGAGGGAGCTGAGGGAACGGATCTGCCTCTGTTAGAGAAACACTGCTTAAATCTCACCTGTGACTGACTGGTGATTCCAACCAGGCCAGAGCAAGACAGTACTTCTGTGCTGGAAATGACACTGGGTAAGCGTTCAGACCTGCCTGTCTTTGAGTCAGGGACATCCCATCTGAATGGAAATAGCAGCTTCTGCTTGACATATCGATGAAACTTGTGCTTTACAAATCTGAGTCCTTAAACCAAATCCGTCTTCATCTGTACTGCTCAGTGCAAAAAGAAGAATGAGAGAAAAGATAACAAAATAATCCACTTGGGACAAAATTGTGTTTTAATGTGATTTTGGTGGAAACCAGCTTCTCTGGTTTTGATTTCCATGGAAACTAGTACAGCGGCGCTGTTACCACTGCTTGCAGTGGGGCTGAGCTCAGCGGTAACCAGAGCAGCGGTGCAGTGTGCTGGGTGATGGTGCCAAGGGGGATGCTCAAATTCAGGAGCATGAGCTGAAAAAAAATGGAGTCACTGACCCAAAAAGCCCCCCATGGGCCCCTCTGCACCTCCTCATCTGTCTCAACTTCCTTTTCCCAAGGGCTCTTCTCCCCAAATTTTGTGGTCAGAGCCAAGACTTGCTTTGCTTTCTCCCCATCTTGGTATCAATTGATGTGTGGATCTCAGGATCACCTTCTCTGTAGCTGCCTGAGCTCCTTGTAAGTGTAGTGACTGCTGGCTCCAGGGGTGGTCATGGGCTCTCACAAGCCTCACCCCAGCTCTGAGGATGCCTCTGTGCCCTGGCATGTCATGTCACATCCCCGTGGGGCTGCCTTGAGGTCTCCTGATTGTTATTTAATTTTAACCTATAGACATGCTGCTCTCTGACATTGGCTTCCCTTCAGTGGCTGAGTGACCAGAACTGGTCCTGCAGTATGGCTATATTTTGGAAGTGACCTCAAAGATTCCAAAGAAGCAGGGCAGCTGCATACAAAGTAAACAACTTACTTGAAGAGGTGACATCTTTTTACGTTTTGCCAGAGTTTGTGAATTTCTTTACCCACCAAACCACCTTGTTCCCCAGTCCTCCCAATAGGACAAGAGGACAGTGGGTCAGGCTCTGGGGACAATGTAGACCCTTCTGTTTCAGGGGACAGCTTGGCCTGTGCCGGGCAGCTGGTAGGACTTCGAAGAACAGTCCTCAGGCTGTGACTTTCAAGTCTGGCTCCCACTGGAGGGATATTATGCAGCCAGCAGTGGGGCTGTGCTGGTAAGAGGGTATCTGTATCTCAGTTTGCAGTAGAAAGTGGGGCCCCACCATGAACTGAGGCTGAAGTCCCAGTGCAGATGTTGGACCCAGTTGCACCCTCATCTGCTTCTCTCCTTGGCTATCTCTGAAACATGTCCCCTGAGTCTTGTTTCTCAGGATCTCAGTGATGATCAGACAGTCCACGGCTGGCCAGGTCTGAACTAGAAGACCTTTTCTGCCCCTCATCCCAGTCATTCCTTCCCTTTTAAAATAAACATAAGAGCTACCAGTGCTACAGCTGGAAATTCAGTGGAGAACACATAATGGGGACAGTTAATTTTAAGTTTTGCCTCATCTTACCAAGGGACAGAGCAAAAAGGATGTGTTCTGCTGTCAGCTATGATCATCAGTGACTGCAGAGCAGTCATGTCGGCTCCCAGTACTCCTTTCCCTTCTCCAAACTGGGAACTGTTCCATCTGGCTGCCACATGAAGTGAGCTTTGATTCAGCCACTTTAGAAAAGCACTTTCTCTGTGGCAAAGAGGAACCATTTTTGTTACGGGTGTTTCCTAATCAATCTTCTCCTGCAAGAGTTATTCATTAGTGCATACACTTGTCAGATTTGGGAAACAGACTCAGTCTAAATCATTGTTCCTGCTTGGGTTACATTTCTGATTGTGCATTTTATTGCTGTTGGCTTTAAGAAATGTGAGTGGGTGGGAGAATGCTGCCAGTCAGCAGGCTCTGGCCTGGTGGCAGAAGCAGCAGTAGAGAGCTGGCCCAAGGCAGCCCTTCCCTTTTTCCCCCCTTCCAGCTTCATTTTGATATTATTAAAAAAATAAATAGTGTCAGTGCACGACACCAGCCTGGCATCAGCCTAAGCTGGGTCCCCACATCAGAGATGAGCTTAGCACTGACTTTGTGAGGGGCAGGGTGGTAGAAAAGCTGACGGCTAAGGGGAAGCTCGGTGGTTATCCTGCTTGTTTTTTCTTCAGCAACAGCAAACCAGTAATATAACATTTAAATCTTGAAACAGCTACAAGGAAGGAGAGAAATACAGGTAATGCTTGCAGTAGGTCTGCTTTCAGTACTGGCACTGCTCAGGGGATGCTCTGTACAGATCCTCCCTCGGTGCCCAGCATCACCTCTCTTCCTCTGAAATACCCTGCCTACCTCAGGCCGTTCATCTGCAGGGCTGCTCAATACACTCATATTTCTCCCCATTAAAATCAGCCTAATGACAGCTGCTGTGTAGATGAAGGCTTGACTTTGTGGGCTTTGTAATATCAACCGGGCTGCTTCTGCTGCTGAACACGCCGCAGGGCAGGAAGCATGTAAATGGTGTTTCAGCAACATGGAGGGACCTCCTTGAGGCAGAAGTTGTTTTTCTAGGTCATTTCTCAGATTTTTGAGAAAAAGTAGCGAATCGTAGCAGAGACTTGATTCCAAATTGCTGGATTTGCTCAGCCTGGTGTATTAGGCTTGCAGGCTGCTTTGTCCTTTTGGCCAGCCCTGAATAGTTTTAAACTGTCCCCAAGGCCAGGCTTGCTGGCACAGGGCTGAGACACTCAGCTGCCACCGGAGAGTTCAGTCCCTGGCTCAGCGCTTGCTCTTACCTCCTGCCATATCTGGGATTTTCATGGGAGCCTCCGCCTCCAAGAGTATTGTTTAGTCTAAATCTCTCGGCCTCTGAAAGCTGATGATGCTGCAGCTGTAAGAATCTGGTGATGAAAACGGGCATTAAAAATGTGACAGATGTAGCTAAGTTTAAAAGCATTTACAGGGCCTTCTGCTTGGGGTTAGATTACAGAGTGCAAATGTTCAGGCTGGTTCTCGACTCCTCTCAAGGCCTCGGTGCAGCACGTTTCATCTTTTGTATTTTAACTTTCTTAAACTCTATTGTGTGAGATTTGTTGTGTGCACTTTTTTTTACCTAGAGGCTACGCGTGGTGGTAATGCTGTTGACAAGGACAACCAAATGATGTCAAAGTCCTAATTATCCCAAGCTGAAGTGTCACCTCTGCTTTCTGTCTGAGTAGATGAAAGCAATGTTCAAAGAGATCCACTTAATACCAGAGCATTTTTCCAGGCAATCAGCTGCTCCAAGCTCTTTTCCCCCCTAAGCAATCTAAATGCTAAATAGATCTTTAAAATAATTACCATATCTAAGATGAGGAGCCATTTTCCCCTGCAAACACCTGATGCTCATTAGCAATATTTAACGTGTCACATATCACCTCTGTTTACTCTAAACTTTTTTGGCAGGAGCTTGTCAGGTGTCTGCAAGCACTGAGTTTATGCTGAAGAGCTTGGGGAAGCCTCTTGAGCACAAATCCTTTGTCCTGAGAGAGAAGGGATCTAGATTTTTGCAAAACTTTTCCCTTCTCCCCCCATGCTCCTCCCTCCCAGCTTCATTTTGATCTTATTAAAAATAAATACTGTCAGTGCACGACACCAACCTGGCGTCAATAGTTTGCGAGGGCCAAGGTGGTAGAAAAGCTGGCTTTAACCTGTCTTTGCAGCTCCTCTTTCCCAGGTCAGAAGAGGACACAGCTGGGTCACTGGTGTCACTTGCAGCATCCAGGAGCCCTTGGCAGGACCAGCAGCTGCCAGCACAGCCGTAGCCCCTTTGCCCAGGAACATCTTTAGCACAGGCTGAACTGTGAACCCCAGGGGGCTGCCACAGGGCTGTTGTAGCAGCTTTCCCGCAGCAAGAGGAGCCTCCTGCCAGGGGAAATCCATGGATGGGGTCTGCTCGCTGCTCCTCACACGGCTGCCAGGAATCACTCCCACGCTTCTACCCATGCAATATATTAATGAAGGAACAGACTCTCTGAGAAACTGGGGTTGCTCAAGGTGGAGGCTTCCTTAGCTCTGTCTGCTAAAGCTGCTCTACTTTATGCCCCGCATGATAATAAAGCTTGATTTGGCCAAAGGATGTATGATTGTAGCCTAGTGGTTCAAGAGCTTTCCATCTCGGGAGCAAGGCCTGGAGCCCAAGATTGCTTCAGGAATTACTTTGCGTTTTGATCCTGTAACCATTTAATTTCAAGTTCATAAACAGCCTTTGGAGCAGTGCCTGGAATGCAGGACCTTCCTGCCATGCAGATGCCCCAGCTGCTGCTAGAAAACCATAATTACTTTCCCTCTGGTGCAGGTCATTCTCAGATATTTCATACCAGGGATTTTAAAAGAGTCTCACCATAAGACAGAGTGTTTTGCTCTCTAATCCCTCCTGCCAGCCCCAGAAAAGCCTATACGGCTTGGTGAAATAGAGAAAGCAGTGACTTCTTTTATTTTGGTGTTTAAGGAGGAACACCTTGTTTATGAGTTCCCTTAGCACTTGCTCACAGAGATGGTCTGAACACAGATGAGACTAAAGCGCTTCTGGGCAGGTGTTGGAGCAGATCTTGAATTGTGAAGACTGAGATGTACATACTGGAGGTGAATCCAGCTTTAGATAACAGCTGAATAGAGGCTTTTTAGATTCTGGTGTGAGATCTAACAGTTCAAATCCCACCTACACCCTTGGGATCTGGGCTTCTGGACACTGTACATCATCTGGGGTACAGCCTGGAAAAGAATCTAGAATCACCTGAATTTGAGCCCTATGTTTTGGCGGGGATGCCATTCATCCATCTTAATGCACTCTTCTCAAAGTTCTTATTCAAATGTCTCATTTGAATAACATGTGCTCTATTACCAGAGGGGTTCTTTATCCTGTAATGTACTGCAAACAAGGCTGAAGGTCTTGAGTTAGTGGAGTTCACGGGCCCCTTTCATGGGTGTGCTGTGGCCTCTGTGAACTCAGAGCCTCCACACACCATGTCCATTAGTAAAACAGATTATAAAATCTCAAAGGGTTGGGTTTTTTTTTTGGGTGTTGCTCAGAGAAGAAGCAACTGCTGCTGTAGAAATTTCCTCTGAATTAGATAGTAATAAAACCTGACCCAGAGGACTGTGAGCATGTGTGAGAAGGGTTATCTGGGGGCTCTTCCTCATATCCCAGGCCCCCACCAGCTGATCTGTTCAATCACATCTTAATCTCACCACAATCCCAGCAAGCTGATGAAAGTGAACAGGCAGGAAAGGCTTCGTGCCTGCTGTAGCAATGAGTGACCAAGCAGATCCCGAAAGCTGTAAAAGGTTTTTAAGGGGATCAATATTCTCTGTGCTCTCATTTCTAATTGGGCTTTATTGCAGGGCTCTGATTCATGTAGTTCATTAAATGGACTCAGATGGAGTTTCTATAACTGAGTTTGTACTCCTAAGGCATAGGATCAAAATAGCAGCAGCAAGCAATTGCCAAGGCCCCCAGAACTCATCTGGAGAAGTAATTGCAAAAGTGTCGAAGTATTAGACTTCAAAGAAACATGAATGTGGCTAAATCAGTATTATTCATTGCATTTAGGTTTACAAAAAAGGTTATCTGCCATGTTAAGAGTAACTTTAAAAACCTCGCAGTGCCTTGAAGTAGATATTTCAACTAATTTTTAGTACCACTTGCATTCTGGGGCAAACATTGTCTGGGTCTTCATGAAGTCCATGAGTAAACAGCTCCTAAACAGTAACTCTATCAGCTAGAGTTAACATCATCTCCAGTTCTTTCATTCTCATGACATTGGGCCCAAAATACCAAAATAATGGAAACAATGAGGAAAATACACAATGGAGAAAGATGCTGCCTTTTGCACCTCCTTATCTACCTTAGGTCTGCATAGAAACCTTGAACATCCCTGCAGAACATCTGTGGAAAACATTAGTCAAGTAGGCAAAAAACCCGAAAAGCCTCAATAAAATAACCCTAACATAGAGCACTTATGTGCATCTGACCAAAGTGCCACCTAGCCCATCAGCCTCTTTCTGTCACTGACCCAAACCAAGTGTCTAGGGGAAAAAAATGTGAGAACAGGGCAATTGCATGGTACTACTCTCTCAAAATGCTCTCAAGGCCCTCAGTAACTTCTGGTGTATTGACCTTCTGAGCCAGGGATGGCACCCTTACATTTAACAACCATTGACAGATTTATCCTTGCGGGCCTTGCCTAGGTAAGGGGGAAGAGGGGTGTGGTTCAATTCTTAGAGGATCTTCTGCATTAACTAATTAGCACTACTTATTGCTAGTTAGGGTGGGTGGCAGCATGTGACGGAAAGTAAGGCAAGAGATGTCAGTTAGGTCAACACATGTGTGAGGGAGGGAAAGGGGGGCTTGGACCAAGGAGCTCAGCGTGAAGCTGGCTCAGCTGGTTTGGGGCTGGGACCGGGACCTGCCTTTCACTGTTCGATAACTTCAAGAGCTGGAAGGGAGCCTGGGCAAGTCACACAGGTAATTTTTTCAATTTGAATTACATGTCAAATACTTTTGAGGCTGGATCTCCATTCTCGCTGCAACTAGATTTAAGTAATGTCTAACTTCTAATGACAGCATGCCTGGAGGTAGTTGTGAATTTTCTACAGAAATAGTTTAAATGGAGAACTCAGGTTTATGGAGCTTAAACTGTTTTATTTGAGGTGTCTTGGTGGGGCAGGAGGAGGTTGATAAAAATTCTACTGGCTGCTGTTCCCTACCACCCAGGAGGAATCTGGGGCTCTAAATGAGATGCCCAGGCTTCCCCTAGTTAGGGATAATCAGGGCTGAGGAGTAAGACAGACAGAAGTGAGAGTGCTGAGCAGAGTTGCCGAGGTTATGCAATGTGCTAACAAGATGATTAGTCCATTAATTATAAGATGGAAGGAGGCACCGCTTTTTCCTTGGGTTTTTCATAAGGGAAATATTTCCTGGAGCTATGGCTGACCTGGTTTGGGTGCCTTTCTGCTGAGAAACAGAGCAACACAGTTTTGTGGCTAAGGTGGCTCCTGCTCTGCTTGCTTCAGACGGGCTTTGAGTCCTGTGGAATATCCCAGGTGAGTGTCCTCATTAAGATTCACTGCTTGGTTATTTTCGCGTCTCTTTCTCAAGCTTTCTAGCTGAAGTTATTTCATTTTATATGAATAATCAGTGCTTTTACTGGGAGATGATAGAGGAAAGGGATACAGGGTGCACTGAGTGATCACTGAACAGTTAAGTGTGTTGTAAACACAAAACCACAAACACCACATGTAATTTTAGGAGGTATTAAAGGATTCATTTTTGGTTAACACTAAGGAGATATTGTTACCACAGTATGAAAGATTGGTAGATATTGTTTAGGGCTGGAAAGGCTTGTGGGGTGTGCAAGTGTATGGAGGAGAAAGGGGGGGCATTGGGTGGCAGCTCTGAAGACCTTGCAGGACTAAACCTCTACAACGAGGCGTCATTCTCACTGTCCCATGTGAACCTTCTTCTTTCATTCAAAGAGAACACCAGAACAAGAACAGATCTGACTTTTCTGTACCCTGCCTTTGTCACCAAGGATTAGTTACACTTTCTCTGGCCTGGTGACCACTACTGTTGTGTCACGCAAACCTGCTTGGGACTCCTCACTAGCCTGCTGCTTGCAGCACTGTCCCAGGTGGCCTGGAGAATGCTGAGCTCAAGTACCAGCATGAAATTGGTCAGAGTAGGGACTCCAAGTTTAGGTTTCCCATTTTTCATTATATAGGATGCTCCAGTAGTGAATCCAATAGAATGATGGATAATTTAGGTTGGAAGAAAGCTCTATAAGTCATCTAATCAACTTTTGCTCAGAGCAGGTCTAACCAGACTCGGTTGCTCAGTGCTGTGTCCAATCAGGTCTTGATTAACTCCAAGGGTGGATATTCCCTAACCTCTCAGGGCAGCAGGTTTGTGTTGGGGGGGCGTGTGAAACCCCATCCTCTGGAAAACGGAGAAGTTTAAACTTAGGAGCCTGTTTCCTGCACAGTCACTGGGGCGATGCAGAAGCTGTCTGACCAGGGAATTAGAAACACGAGATGGAAGCACCGGTGCATCAGCCACCTGGGCCATACAAGTGTTGTACTTACCCAGCGGCGGAGTCCACAAACATGGCCTCGAAGTGCACAGCCCAGTTTGTCTCTTCTCCGGGTCTTGCTGACTTAGATGGCACAAACGCAAGGCAGGCAGCAGCTACACAGGGTTCCAGAAGTGCATGTCACCCATGGCTGACGCTAAGAGGGCAGCGTTTAGTAACACTTTTAGTTGGAAGGACTAGGGAGACACTGCAGGGGTGCGCACAAAATTAATAACAAACCCCTTGCTGATGCTCCACCAGGGATGGCAGGGAGCTGGGGTACGCAGCGTGCAAGCTCTGCGTGCGGGTCATCTGCAAACTCAGCACAAACAGTAGGAATAAAAAAGCTACGAATTGGAGCCGTGCCCAAACCTCATCCAGATAAACTGTTCATATAAGCACAGTAGTGAGAAAACTAATTGCTAGAATATGATGTTTCCCTGTAACAAATCCCGATGGGTCTTACTTCAACTGCAGTCCCTTTCAGGCACAGTGAGGATGAAGCATTTGCTAAAGGGTCAGAAGAGAGAGCTGCTCTGTACTGGGCAAAACCAAACATCTCCATTCAGTCTGTTTCAGCGGCAAATTCATTCCCCCGCCGTTTCGGTGAATGGAACGTTATATTCAGCCAACTATAGCAGACAAGACACTCAGTGTAGAAAACCTGAGAGAATTGGCTGATATGGCAGAGCTTTAAAATAACTTTCTATTTCAACGGATTTACTCTTGCAGTTTATGTATAGCTGGGAACCTCAGCCACAACCCGTCTCCTGCCGGAGAACTGCTGAATTATGCTCCCTGCTCCCCAAATACTCCCTGCCCAACAAATCTATGATAATGGTAAACCAGAAAATTTATAATTTATTTGTTCTAATGCTCTCCAGGGTCTAGCAGACACTTAACAGTTCCACAGCGGTTGAAAAACAGGAGCTTGAAATTACTTTGTACTTGTAATCCAGCTACCCTTGATTTTTCCACTGTTTATTAGTTTTCTTGATGGATTGTTTGAGTTTCCGGCACAGCTGAGTTCCAGTACAATCAGGCTGTTACTCAGTGGGGATTGCAAACCTACATAACTGTTTATGTGCTCTAAAGTAGCTGGAGCGTTCCCCTGCTCCCTCTGAGGGCAAGTCATCTTAAGGAGCGTCCTTGCTTTCCGTGCGTGACAAACTAGCTCTTTGCTTGGCGTGTGGTAACGAGATCACAACCAGCAACTCTCTTACCTCTTCCTAATGCAAGTGAAAAATCTGACGGTTCCTCCAACCTAAAAAAAGAATCCTACGAGTGGTGAAATCTCCTCTTGCTGTAAGCAGTTCTTCCTTCTGTAGTGTGTACATTGAAAGACAAAGACAACGAGGTGGTCTTGGCTACCTACTCGCGCTCTTTCCCCGCTGTATGCAACAGCGTTAAACAAGAGAACAGGCTGACAAAACGATGGGGATGCTACTTTCCTGCTGTGCTTATGATGTACTGTGATGGATGCTGTGATTTCAGTCTATTTTAAAAGACTGTGACGCTGGAAGAAACTGTAGACAAGCATTTTAACCGCCTGGCTTATTTCACCCTCAAAGCAGGGATACAAACTCGGTTTTGCTTTTCTTGGTCCCATTCAGCACACTGATGGGAGGCTGCAGAGCGAGATGCCTGTAAGAGAGTGTCCCTGTTGCTACTGTGGAGGCACATACAACTCAAATTCTAATCCTAGTGGGGTTACATCAGCCTGACGTCCTTGAACTGGTTGCAAGACTTGACTTTTACCATAGGATTAATAAAGTGATAGAAGGCCCCTTCCAAACCCTCAATTCTGTGATTCTGGGATAGAATAGTATCAGGTTTGCTTCCCCCGGGCCTAGTGCATTACTGACTGGCAGGAGCACATAGATAAAGTGGTCCTTTATGTGTGTGTATATATATATATATAAAACAACTTATCTACTGTTTTCTGCAACAGTGTCTACCATCTTGACATTGTTCTCAAAGCCTCAGGTGAGGTTTGGGTGGGTTTTTTTAAGTGACCTGCTACTCTGCCTGTTGGTGCTGGCTGGCCGTCCTGCCCTACCCTTCCCCACGACTCCCAGCGTCTCTGCGTGATGCCTTTCAGCTGCAGCCAGCTGTTAAGACAGGCTCGGCCACCTCACAGAACTGCACCTTAACTATTTCCTTAGTGAACAGTCATGCCAAGAAACGAGTCGTATTGGTCTGGTCGTGCCTCAGCCTGCAATCACAGGTGGGCACTCCAGAGACCTCGTGAGGACTCGTCAATTCCATGATTAGATATTTAACGCTACTGTACCAGTCTCCTGCAGAAACAGCCAATGTAAACTATTTTATCATTTACTCCCCCACTGTAGCAGGTACGTACCCACCTGCTATGCAGGAAGCGCCAATCTGTCACAGGCAAAGCGGGCAGGGGATGACAGGTCCTTTTCTGATATGCTTCTTGTAATCATGCAATTTATGGCTTCACTTGCAAAATGCTGCTGACAAACCTTTTTTAAAGTAGCTGAACTCAGGCAAATGTTTGCTCTCTCTTAGTAGAGGTGCTGCCTGGGTGCCAGTAGAATGTCTGCTAGCATGTTACATGTTTCCAAACACTCATATCCCTCTTTACCATATTTCTGAAGGCAGTGATTAGTTGGAGACAGCTTTCCAGACTCCTCTTGCTTTGCTTTTTTACTTGCTGTATTTTTTGGTCTGTGTTCTCCAATCCAAGCTCTTTTAGCACAGAAAAATTACAAGGATATCAGCGTTCAAGACGTCTGGGGCAGATACAATTTTTGTAGCGTGTGCAAATAGTTAAGTAAGTCCTTATCCTTTCTAAAGAGAAAATGGAGTTTGGGGTAGATTCACATCAAAACACCTTGCTTTGCCTATTCCCTTACCAGGGGAAGAGTGGAAGTAGACTAATTTGTGGGGTCAATGAACATTCAGCCTGTTCTTACCCACCATCTATGCCAGAGAAGACACACTTATCTGCATACAAATGCCTGGTAGAAAGATCAAGTTTAGAGTGTGAGAGGGTTACTGTGTTTCTTGAAGATCCCCAGGAAAGACAGAGTAGGACAGAGAAGTGAACTTGGCAGGCCAGAATTTGAGCCATTCTGTAATTCTGCAGACAACTGTTGGGTCAGTCCACGTAACCTCTCAAGCCCTGTTCTCTGGTAAACAGGCAAGAAAGATTTAACTTGTTGTTTGGCAAAACCCACAAAATTCAGCACTCAAGTTTAACTAAAGGGTAACTTTTTATTCCCCATTAAGACTGTCTCAAGGACATAACTAAATGTTGGAAACCCCACAGAAGGGCACATACAGTGAATGTGGTGAAGTACAATGTGAACAGCCCCCGGGGTTCAAACAAGGTAGGACCATTAGCTAACCAGAGGAAAAAAAACAAATGAAAAATCTGCTGAAGATGTTGCACTTTCTTCTCCATTTACACTGAAAAAAAAAAAAAGTCAAATCCAACAAAATCCTTGCATCTCTAACAATACATTCAGTCCTGGCTAAAGAGTTAGAAAAATGGCAACAGGATGACTATAATACAAAACGTTCACTACTACACTCTGTACACACCTGTTGTCCAAGCCCTCCCCCAAACCCATGTCATGATGGTGCCCACATTATTTGCTTGCTTGCTGGGCCTGCCTGCGGAGGAGGACGTAGATCTTCTCCTTTATCCAGTCTTTATTGTAGGGTTGGTATGTCTGGGTATCAGCACGGTAACTGGAGAGAAAAAAAAAGAATTAATGTAATATCAGTCTGTCCTGTAGAACATCTGCCAGAAGAACTCCACAAACAATTAAGCACTCTCAAGTGCATGAGGCAGGAAGTAGTATCAAGTAATATCAGAAGTAGATGGGAATTGCCACTTATCAAAGAGATTTGTCTTGTTCCCTAAAAACAGTTACCTAGCACATCAGTAAGAACCTGAAATAAAACAAGATGCTCCAAGGACTACTGAATGACTGGATCACAGTGTTCACATTTTAATTCATGAATGTAATTACTTACGGGAGACTACAAATGGAGCACCTTAATATTCTGGAGCTCAGAATGAAAAAGAATAGTTCCACCAGGAAACAATCTAATCTAGCTGAATGAGCCAAACACTACTTCAAGTAAGCGTTCATGTCAGTTTGTGTTCCACTTCTGTTTGGAATTTTTAGAAAATGAATAAAAGCACAGTTTTCCAGGAGCAAAGGTATGCTTGTAGATGAATGACAAAGGATTCTTGCTAGTTGGCAGTGATGAAAAGCCTACATCTAACAAAGGAGGACACTTTGTAGAAAGCAAACTGAAAAAAGAACCCACAGATGCATTCTCTTTGCTACTTGGGGATAGTCGATAAAAGTAGTCAACTAGCACAATTTCTTGCCAGGGCCAGAGAACTCAGTTACTCAAGACACTGTTGAATTGAAGCAGAATTAGAACCAAAAAATTAAAGTAAATTGTGTGAAGTTATTGTGTGAATGAAAGTAAATTGTGTGAAATGTGTAGGTTCATGCCCTCCTTTCCTCCTTAGTCATTAAAGTTTAATGTTTTTCTGATGAAGATGAATGCTTCAAGAGCTACTGAAGTCCTGGTCATTCTTTAAATTTTGGTACACTTATTTCTAATCAGATAAGAAGGGTGAGATGGTCATTGGGAAGAAGCTAAGTAAAAATCCAGAGTTAACTCCATCCAGAATAATTTACAGTTCTTACCTAAGGAAAAAAAAAGAGCAACTAAGAATGCAGTTTCTAAGAAAGCCTTGTTATTTAAACCACAGCATGATTGATTCATGGCCATAGAAAGAATTTCAGTATATATTGATATAGTAGTAGTTTGTAGTAGTTCCACTGCAGTGTAAGAAATGTTAGTTTCAGGAAAAATTACTGATTTCCACCCCAATCCATTCATAGTGTTACACTGCAAGGCCAGACAGCAAGTACTATAGGAATGCCCATGAACACAAGCTATGTCTGGTACGTGCTACATGTGCCATCTGGTGGAAAACTATAAGCTGAAGTAGAATCTGGCACAACTCTGAGTTTACAAGCCTAATTAAGAAAGGCACAAGACTGTACTAGAAAACAGCTGCTACTTCCTAAAGCAAGTAGCTAGCTTCAGGCTGTCAGATAAACAAAACAAAACAAAGTGTGTCTTTCAAACTGCATGAGGCCAGAACTATGACACCCGAAGATCAAATGAGGTAAAATATCTAGGCATAAGGTAACTGCAGAAACTGTAATCCTGGTTTACTTATTCTGCTGAAAACTTTGGTAAATGGCATTTGTAATAAGTCACTATCAGTAATGTAGATTCCGTGTGTACTTCAGAATGCAAAGGAAAGCAATCTGATGCTCATTTTTTTAAAAAATAGGTTTTTATTTTAAACTAGAATTAACTGGCAAAGGCACTGTGCAGCTGCACAAGTACTTGCACTGGGATTTCAGACAGAGCAGTACAGCTGCAGGAATGTCCACACCAGATACTCACTGGCTTAAACAGATTCTCAAATTTTGAGATTGGAAAGCCAAATACTATGTCGTGATAATACTATGTCTATGAATGTGAGATTTGTATCCTTATTCCTACAGAATTTCTGCAAAGTTGATACCACTGTCATATCAAAGCATTACCTTGAAACTTACGGTTTAGAAAGCACTCATGATCTGGACTAAGTGATTTAGTTACAATGTTAAGTTATGTTCTGAGTAGTGAAATTTAACATTTGATTTCACAGTGCAGTCAGAATGGGAAGTACGTAAGGCCACCTTTGCTTGCCCATAACTAGAATACACAGGTGAGAACTGGAGATACAGATGAGAACACCCAAACAATTAGCTAGGACTGTCTGGAGGATTGATCTATTTCTCAATCACTTCATTAGGGCTTACAGAAACTTCCACCTTGCTGTATCTTGATCAAAACAAACAATTGGCTGCAATACATTTCTCTGGACTTCTACGCTAGCGCTCGTACAGCCCTCAGCTGAATAGAATTCTGCAATCATTCTGCCTCCTTAAGAATTGGACCAACTGAACAAAAGCAGATACAGCCCTAATTGAAACAGATTCTGGCATTAATAAAATATGTAGCTGTATTAAACTGTAGGAATTCAGTATTTGAAATGTTGGGAGCTTCAATGTGACTAAAATTCAAGTGGAACCATCAATTTCTAAGCTTTCTTTCTAAATATTTTATTCTGATACAGTTAATTGGAGTGACCAACATGGCATGCCAGCTGCAATATTGCTGCCATACTGACACAGTTATTGCAAAACACCCCACAATCTTACCAGGTTTCACATAAAACATGTAAGAGTTTACATGGGAGGCTGCTGACTTCTCCAAGGCACTGAAATGGACTTGTACAACCGAACTTACACGAGACAGCTGAGGTCTGCCAAGTCATCAATGAAGTCAAACAACTGGCTGATATCGTATGTAATGGATGGACTGTTTGGATTCATTCTTTTCAGATGCTCTTCATACATTTTACAGACTCCTACAGGGAAAAAACAAAAAAAAATTAACAATGCAATATTAAAAAACCATGAACTGTATTTGCTGAAACTTCTTCAGTTTTTGAAACACAGCTATCGGGAAAGTGTAGAGATGACTACCATGAAAACATAGACATAAACTTCCTACTCAGATTTTGCAGAGTGAAATGCTTTTGTTCCGGCTATTTATTTGCATTGAAACATAATACTAATGCTATAAAGTCAGGTAAGATGCATAGACAGAAGCATCTAGAGTAAAAAATTTTAGTTCAGTCAAAGATGTAACTTTCCATGCAGTTACTGCTCCAACAGAAACCTGAAATTCCTTCTGATAATTTTAAGACAGCAGTTGCAATGTATGTTCCTACAATACAAGCACCTGAGGAAGAGAAGAAGTAATGTTAAATAAAGCTACTCAAATCTCAGAAGAGATCATTGTTGATGAAAAGAGTCAAACAGGGCTACTGAGGTAAGAGTGACAGCACAATGTCACAATATGAATTTAAATCAGTTTTATTTAAGCTAGCCCATAAATAATTCAGATACATTTGAGAAGAATATAATATTACGGTGAGCACAGAGGCTTTATTATGCTTTTGCTTGCCTCAAAAAGTCTTCCTGGAATTAGAATTTTTAATGTTAAGTGAACCTCCACATTTAAATCATACAGCTGTCGTAGTTCAATCTTCTTTCCCAGCTCACTATGTGTTTCTTAAAGTCATGCAGGATTTTCTTCTCTGGCAGACATGCCACAAGGCTGCAAATTATGCATCAATTGCACACATACTTTTATGTGATATATTAACTCCATTAGCAATCTTTTCTCTACGTGGCTAGCACAAAAATTAGCGAGAGTTAAGCTCTGATCCTGCGATGAAATGCTTCAGGCAAGTCTGCTGCATGGCCCCACCAAGAATATTGTCTACTCTGATGAGTTGAATGTGGTTCAATCTAGTTAAATCAAAGAGACATTTAATATAAAAAGGAATTTTTAGAAACAAAGAATAGATATTTTTAGTTTGCTAAAACATTAGCAAACTAAAAGCAGGAGATATTTTTGCATTCTTTTGTGAATTATCTTGGGAAAACATGAACAGCAACTTATTTTCTTACTAAGTTTGGGAATATGTCAAAAAAGGGGTTTTAACAACATTTTTTGTCTACTACATCTGCACCCACCTTCCATGCACTCATTCACCGATTCATAATCAGCATATGTTCTGCCTTCTGGCCTCTTGGTAGGCTGGACAAGTAGAATTGTGTGAGACTGAAAAACAAAGCAAACACCAAGAAAACAGGTTACTTGCAAAATTTGAATGTTTTTTGTTTGAATTAAGCTATTTATCTGCATGAAGTACTAAAAAGAAGCATAATACTAAGACACTGAACTGGCACACAATGTTTTCCAAACAATACTTACTATTCACATAAACTATTACTAATTTTTGTTTCTAATCAGTCTTCTCAATCCTTATATAAGTTTAAATGTGTAAAATCACCAGTAAAGAAGCTATTGGGTTGAAAAAAAAAACGTATAAAAGCTATGCTATTAGTGCATTTACTTATTTTATTCCAAATGCAAGCTGTTAGTATGATTTCAAATACGCCAATTAAAGAGCAAGGAGGGAGTCCAACAACTTCACTGTCAGTCTCACCTTAAAGATTTTAACACAAATAGCTACTTTTGTGTTATTCATTCAGCTTCAAGGGAACACAAATTATACAACAAATCCACACTTAGTATTCAAGATTATTTCCTGCAAAACAGATGCACTGATTTTTTTTCATTCTTCAGTGAGTCTACTGAAACAGTAATTATGGCACAGATAACTGTTCCAAATGTCAGAGCCTGTAAGCTTGTTCTTCTGCAGGAAAGACTTAGATGATTGCACAGTCTGTGGCTTCCATTATTTCTATAATATTTTTCACTTGGCTAGAGCAAATAATTTGAGAAAACAACAAGCAAGATTTTTGAAGTGTACACAATCTGTGATCTAATTTACAGGTTACACAGCACAGAAAGTTTGCAAGCAAGCCACCAAACACCATTTCCAGTGCTGTTAATTGGATCCAACATTTTCAATGCTAATATATGAGGTGAGTACAAACATGTAATATTCATGGAGGCAACTGCAGAGTAAGAAACACTGGAAACAAATACCAAAGTGTATTATTGGGCTTAAATTGATCACTTGCTTGTAGAAAAATCCTGTCCCACACTTTGGACATATCAGTGAAGATACCAGTTAAGCGTTCGAATGCAGGGACAAAAAGGAAAAATGGAAAGTATTAGGATTTACAAAAAACATATTAAAAAAAAAAGGTACAAATTTACCATCACTGATAGCATTCCCATGCCTGGAATATATTTTTCAGTTCTTTAAATTGTCTCAAATAACATGGGAGAAGGAGATTCAAAGAACCCCAGAAAAACAGCTGCATAAAGAAACAGAAGCAGCAAGACTTTTCACAATCAGAAGTGGAAAGAGAGGGGAATTCAGAGCTACACACTGTAACAAAAATCATACAGAGGAGACTAGACTTTTTAAGTCCACTTCCATGTATGCCAGAGGACACTAGATTTGAAACACCCCAAGGAGGGTGTGGGGTGTGTGTGGTATCTGGCTGTTCCTAAGCACATGCTTGAACAGCCATGTCTTACTGGGGAGTCCAAATGACTCTGCCAAACTTTATTATAAAGTACTTTTTCCAGCACTATAACTTTTATTTGCTGGTCGCTAATGACAAGGCGTGCTTCCAGGACTTGCAACTCTGATTTCCTGGGAGGATTTGACGAAGGATCCCTTACTAACAATGGATGAGATGCATCAGCCAGTTCAGTCAGTGTGTTCTAAGAAAAAAAGCTGTGTTACTTTAGCATCAGAATCTCTTGCAAATTACATTTTTCATGTCTAGTTATGTACACATATTTGCATATTTCAACTAAACTCAGTATTAAAAAAGTTGGGTCTATTTGACAAAGCCTAAGAGAGTATAGATAAAACTGTACTGACCAGGAGTTACAAAACTGTATCACAATTGAATGAACTCCGTATTCAGTCTCCCAGAATCTTGCCAGGGAACCTTTTTAGGCTTTCTGGCCTATAAATACCCAGGCTATCCCTCCCATTGTTTGAGTATTAAATGAATGTGTATATATTCTGAAATTATCCCAATAATCAGATTATAGAAAAAAAAGTATCAGTGAGCCAGATATGTAAGCCAGTTCTTTTAGAACTGTAAGGCAGAAATTATTTGGGCTTCTGACTTTAAACCACTTACCACTTTAAACACTCTAAAATACCTGTGTCAGATACTGGCCTGGAATTTATTAAAATTAATGCCACTGGGACTATCTGTATTGTAGAATTAATGCACTACATCGCAAATGTTTCCTTGGGAACTCCCTATTACTTTACCTTAAGGGAAAAAGAATAAATTGCATGATTTTATAAAATTGCTCTTCCTCTCCTACCACAGAACTGCAAAAAAGTGACAAGTTCAGAAGCCTGAGAAAAGTTTTCTCCAACTATTACCTGCCCTACTGAATATGTGCTTAGGTGACCAGACAAAAATCAGCGTGATTAATAACTATTATGTTTTCCTAAAGATATAAATCTTATTATTAGGAAAAAGAAAACCTAAACAGGTAAGATCCATAACCTGGTTCTAACGCACGAAGGGTTATCTGGAAGAGTCTAATATGGTTTCTTATTATTATGATGCATATGTAGGGTTTTCTTGTATTTTCTTTAAAAGCCCAGTTGTACTGGCTGTTGTTAAGCAGGATGCTAAATGACGTACCACATGGTTTATATTTTGAACACCAATTTTGAACTTCCAGACAGCACTTTAGAAAGCGCTTCAATTACTGAAAACACAACCCTGCAAAAATGGTTAAGGCAACACTGACAGACAAACCAGCAGAACTTAAGAGCTAGGCAGCATCTGCCCCAAGAGGCTTCTACCAACTGTAGAGTCTATTCAACAATAAGGTGAAAAAAAAAACAACAAACCCCCAACCCCCCCCCGCCAAAATCCCCACAAACCAAAAAAAAAAGGAAGATATTGTAAGTATTGTAAGAATAAGATGTGCAGTGATGCGCATACAAGTAGTATATTGCACATAAACTGGTTTAAGTATCCTCTTTCACTTCAGGCAGCAGGGAGAGGGCTTGTAGCTGCTCATCCTAGCAAAAGCCAACTGCTTTTGAGCAAGCGCCAGGCAGATGTAGAACTTTGCTGCAAACCCAGAAGCAGTCGTCCTCCCACCGCGGGCCGACAACGTTGTTTCGGCATATTCACATTTATTCGATGAATGCG